>JAJTUV010001234.1:600000-1130321 GCA_021653895.1 Mastomys natalensis | reverse complement strand
TCAGTGAATTCTGCTGTTGAGGAAAGACGTAGATATGTCTGTTCTGCATAGAGGGATCATACAAGACTTTATCCATGCTATCACTACCTTCTATCCTTGAGTTTCTTCAGAATCATTACCTGAATTTGTGAACTGTCATAGGTGATAATAAATAAGTCAAGTACCAGAAATTACATAAAAGAAAGCAGCACCCATACCTGTGCAAGTTTGTAAGCTTAAAATATAAAGGGAAGAATAAGAATATTGGTTGATTCAAGTCAGGCAATCATGACATGAAAAAGCCAGGGACTTAGGCTTATGTGACTTGGGACTTAGGTTTATGTGACCTCAAAGCCTAGTCCTTCCTATGAATGCGTCACAGAACCTCTTACCAACTCCCATCACCAAATGGTTACCCATGAGGTAACATCTAGTGAACAAAACAAATTGGGCATCAATTTTGTTGTATGACATTTCCTGGGAAGAGATTTCCAAAGAATCTACTCAAATAGAGAGGGCAACAACTGATTAAAGCGTGTCTGACTGATAGGCTGTTGCGCCACTGAAAAGCTCTAGCTTCCTATCAATCCTCCATTTCATATGTAGTCTAGCATACCCCCCAAAATGTGTGGCTCTGGAGAGTGGTGAATGGAATCTCAAGGGTTTCATGCCCTTTCCACATTCTTCCTCAAGGAAGTGTTAACAGCCTCATGACCACGACCGTAAGACATAGGCAGTAGCTGTGATGTTTACTTATTTCCTTGGGGTGACTTAGCCTCTGCAGGTCACTGCAGTAACTCTGCTTCATGATTACAATAGCCATGCTCTGCCTGCTTGGGAAAGTAGCTGCATCCCAGTTTTCATTTGGAGCCTGAGAAAAGGATGGCTTGTTTAGCAAGTGAGCTCAGAAAACACCAAGGAATGGGAAAGACAGAGAGGGAAGCAAATCCACAGAGGGTACACTAATGGGAAACTTACTAATGTGGGCCAACAGGAATAAATCCCACTTTAATTAGACCACATTTCTTAGGGCAGTTCACTCAAAAGAATTATCCTCCACTCTTTCCTTTATTGGGCTAAGGTCCCTGCTCCAGCCCCCTGTGGACTTAGTTGGGCCAAAAGAAGGCCCCAAACAGAACCTCTATTACTCAAGAGCCTTTGTCACTGATGATCAAGAGCCTTTAGCACAGACAGCTAATATAAGAACAGTGTGCACCAGACAGTATGGACTGGGCAGGGACATCTCTATAGCCTAGAACAAAGATAAGCTTGGGCTACACTAGATGTTATACACGTTATGGCTATGGGCAAACAGAGATCCCAGCAAAGAACACACATTATGTTTGATGATTATATCCACTATATATCTCCATCTAAAATACTCTCTCTTATTTTCTACAGGAAAACTAATATTTGACTGACCTCAGGAATGTTGCCTTAAAGGAGGTTGGATTTCATATTTTGGTCCTCTTCTTTCTTTGTTACTTCATATTTCAGCAGGATTCTCTGTTCCCCATATTTCCTGCCAGTTGTTTGTCAGATGTACAGACATGATTAGATCTGCACTAAGTACTTTGGCGGGAATCCTTCAGCGGACAATTCTGTGCCTCACATTATGTTACATCAGGCAGCTTCCTGCACTGAGGCTGTAGCCATTAGTTAAGCTAAGATTCATCAGAGGAGTAAGGTAGTTACAGCCAGTTCTCGTTATTCATAATACAGAATAAAAATAGCTATACTGCCATGTTCCCATGAGAATTAGATGGTATAACCAGAGTACCTAATATGGCTCAAGAACACAATGCAGTGCATTAAAGGAAAGTCTGCTGCATTAGAACAATGACAGAAGGGAAGGGGGAACTCTGACCTTTAAAAAAAAAGAGACTATGGTTATTTTTAACAATATTTTAATTAATCTTTCAGGCTAACATAAAAACCAATGAGTTCCATCATGATGTCTTCATATATGTGTACTGTTATACTTTGTTCTCATTTGCTCTCCTTCTCCATGCCCCCTCCCTTCCTCCTTCTGGCTCCTTTCTCTTCCCCAGTTATTTCTTGCTTCCTCTCTCCTATTTCATGCATTCTATTACTCTCTTGATTTCTACCTTCCCTAAGAGCTCATCTTTTCCTCTCACAATCCTCTCTGTAGTTTCATGATGTACAAACACACATATATAAATACACACACACACACACACACACACACCATTTTGAATCTTGTTCCATATTTGAGAGAAAACATGCAGTATCTTTATCAGTCAAGTTTATTTCATTTAACGGTAATTTCCAGTTGCACCTTTTTTCATGAAAATGTCATTTTTTTTTATGGTTGCATAAAATGCCTTTGTGTATATGCACCACATTTTGTTTATTCATTGACAGACATCTAGGCTGGCTCCATTTCCTAGCTATTGTGGCTAGTACGGCAATAAACATGGGTGTGCCATGTATGATATGTTCATTTAATAGTTCCTTGTGTTTATAACCCAGAGTAGTTTAGCTCGGTCATATTTCAGTTCCATATTCATTTTTTTGAGGAATTTCCTTCCTGATTTCTATAGTGGCTGCATAACGTTTGCATTGCCCCAGCAGGGAATAATAGCTGCCCAGTCCCAAATCCTCATCAGTGTTTGTTGTCACAGGTTTTCTTGATGATGACCATTCTGACTGAGGTTGGATAGAATAGTATGATAGTTTGTAAATGCTAGACCCAAGATGTGGCTCTGTTGGTGTAGTTGGTGTGGCTTTGTTGGAGTAGGTGTGTTACTGTGGGTATGGGCTTTAAGACCCTTATCCTAGCTGCCTGGAAGTCAGTCTTCCACAAGCAGCCTTCAGATGAAGATGTAGAACTCTCAGCTCTGCCTGTACCATGCCTACCTAAATGCTACCATGCTCCCACCTTGATGATAATGTACTGAACCTCTGATCATGCAAGCCAGCCCCAATTAAATGTTGTCCTTTATAAGACTTGCCTTGGTCATGGTGTCTGTTCACAGCAGTAAAACCCTAACTAAGACAAATATCAAACCAATTTTAATTCATATTTACTGGATGGCTAAGGATATCCTGAAGCCTTTTTCACATATTTTTTAGCCATTATACTTCTGCAAAAACTAAAGCATCCGAATAGTAAATGAGCTAATGAACTGAAGAAATCATTCTCAAAGAGAACTATGACTTAATGTGTCTTTTACCAAAAGAGAGACTTTTAAATGGAGTTGTAAAAATAGATGACGTAGAATTGTTTACTGATCTGAGTCACAAAAGAAAACAAACTTCACACACATAGGTGGCAAAAATATACAAAAATCAAAGCAGGATAGATGTGAGGATGAAAAAAAACTGTATAAGTATTTAAATATTGATTAAACTAGTTTGAATTTTATTTTTTCAATAATGGGAAGTCATCAAAGACGGAATTTTGTTTAGTTCTAACAATCATTTGAGTAAACCTCTCGCTGGACATGCTAAGGATGAAAATTAATGGTGGTCAAGATCTGGACCAGACGTGTAGGTCCTTGGCCTCTTATGCAAAGGATTTATAAGGCCTCACACAGATTGACAAAAGAAGCAAGGCAACATTATAAGGAGTCCAAAAAGTGTAGATTGGAAAGAGAGATGTTGCCCGTGGGCCACAGGAATACAAGCAACAGGAGGATTGCTGTGAGTCCACAGCTAACTTGAGCCTCAAGGGAGAGTTTGTTTAAAAAGGCAGATAGGAAAGTGGGGAGAGGGAGAAAAGCAGACAGTGAGACAGAGACAGGAAAGGAAGGGAAGGAGAGAGGGGGGAAGGAAGGAGGAGAAATCATTTGATTGTGTTTGGGGAATATCTGCACCCCAGAGTCTTTCATTTGTCCTCTCACCTTTCTTCATTTGTTCCCTGCTTTTAAGAAGCACTGAATGTAGTCAAGTATCAAGCTTACACTTGTCATCCCAGCATACCAAAAGCAGGGGAGATGTAAACTTCAGGCCACCCTTACCCCTGAGCTACACAGTGAGTTGCAAGCCATCCTGGAACCATGTCTCTAAGCAACAGCAAGCTATATTGTGCATGACCATACCAAGAAACTGCATCAGGAAGAAGGAAGAGTCAGGTGAGGACACATCCCCCACATCTTGCCCTCCTGGGTCACTTCATGATGACTGTGTCTCTCTATCCAATAAGTAGCTCTGGAGCATGGTTTTCATCAATCCCAGATTATGGGAACAACTCCTTTCTTGATGTATCTAGGGGATGCCCTATTAAAGTAGACTGCACAATTCAGAAGCTATAGCCTGGCTCTTCCTCTAGGCTTTGTGATAGTCTCATTATTAATTGCTACTTGAATTACATTTGAGTTGGCACGTGTGCCCTGCTGCATCTATTATTAGTCCCTAAAGTGACCCCAGGAAACACACACTCATATTAAGAGGCTGAGACTGATTTGTTTATTTATTTGAGAATCTGAGAAGAATGAAAGTTTATGTTACCAGGAGAGAATCCCTGTTCAACTACAGTGCTGGCAAAAGGATAAAGAGACAGGAATAGAATGTGTGGTAGAAAAACAGCACCCTGGGATGATGAGATGGGTGATCAGCTGGTAAAATGTTTTCCTTGCAAGCATGAGGGCCTGAATTCATACTCAACAAGGACAGCAAAGCAAGGTGTAATGCTGCCTGCTTATAATCCTAAGGTGGAAACAGATGGAGCCCTGAGACTCACTGTCCAGCTAGCCTACTTAGCAAGTTGCAGGCCAATGAAGGACTCTGTATTAAAGAGAGGTAGAAGGATGCCCAAGGTTGTTCTCTCACCTCCACATGCATGTCCACGTAATTCATGTATACACTAAAGTGCAACACACACACACACACACACAAAAAGCCTGTTGGCAACTTGTGTCATGTCTACTTACTAGTAAGGGATAGCAGCTTTGTATTAGTTCCCTTTCTTTTGTTTCCTGCTACCTTACTAAGAGTACCAGTGACCACTCTTGGTTTCACATCCGCAAGGGTGTAAAAGAATTAGCATCACCCCCTCATGATTCAGTAGCTGGTGGGCTTTGTGTGTTCCTGTGGTAGACACAAGGATTTCCTGGAAACGGGAATGGATGCTGGGGACCACAAAGGAATAATGGCACCAGATGCCATATCTACCCTCCAGAGCCCTGTTCTCTGTAGATTATACCAACTGAACTGACTCATCTGCTTGTTACAAGCTGGCTGGGTTTGTGCCAAGTCCCAGCAGGAGGTCTGAGAGAGGGAGGGGCCTGTGTTGAGAACAGTTTCTCTCCTACTCCCATCCTAGAGGCTGCCACTGATTGGCTCCTTTTATGGCCTGTCATGGACCATGTTTCTAGAAGCCCCTCCCTTTTTAGGTTCTTGTGACAGCCCAATGCCATAGAAGCCTTGAGTTTAGAAACAACACTGTGATACTCCTTTTCCTTCTTCTCACCCACAAGGACTCTCTAAAATTCCCTGTTTAAGTAAGCCGTCTTTATTTGTCTTACTTTAAGTATGCCATCTTTTCCCTAATGCATCTTTACTGATACAATGACTCTAGAATCCGAGTTACAGATGGACTAGGGGTATGGGGGTTTAGGACCCCAGAACAGAGACTGGCCTCTTGAGAGGCCTGACACACCACTCAGGACTTCGACTACTGTCCTCCTCTTGCATGCCTTTCCTCCTCTACCCATGCTCATGGATAAATACACCCTACAGTATTTCCTTAATGGACTTCAAGTTTGCAGAGGAAAAAGAAAGAAGAAGGGGAGGAAGAGAAGGAAGAAGAAGAAGAGGGACAAAATCTTTATCCTCAGGAGTGTATACCCTGCTATAGGAGGAGTTAATAGATTTATCATTTGCCAACACATAAAGCAAATCTACTTCTGACTATTGCCTGTACTGTTAAGGGAACATTGTTTGAAAGCATGGAATAGATGGGGTTGAGACTCGTTCTAAAAAGTTGGTCCAAGTGTCCTTCATGAGGAGATAACAGGAAGGCATTGAAAAATTGGAATCAATGACACTAGTTACTGATGAAATATAAGAAATAAAAAGAGAGAGAGAGAAGGAATCAAAGATAATCCTCAGATGTCTCCCTGAGGAACTTGGCAAAGAGTTCTGCATGTGGTAGATATGAAATAGGCCCATGTCCTCTGGCAGTGGTCGAAAACTCTGGATTTGTCTTGCTCCTTCTTTTGGTAAGTAAATGTTATCAAAGCTTAGCATTCTTATCACTTTACTTTCTGCCTGGAGAAACTTCCCCAACAACAAATGTGAGTATTAGCAACACACTACATGGCCAGCTAAGCTGAAGACTTACATGGCCCTCTGCAGAAATTCTTTGTACTGATCCTTGGCACTAACATTGTAATCTGCAAGATCCTAAGGGCAGTCCATTCCCTTTAGACATGTTTAGGAGCTAAAATAATGGTGCATTTATATAACTGGCATCGCATGCCTTTCAGTGAGTAGGAGAAATATGCATAGTCACACTTAATCAGTGTAAGAGAGATGGGATAATTATTCCTCACCCTCAGATAGACTTGTCTAGGAGCTTCAATTAGTAAAGTTCATATCCACCTGGAGAGATGGCCCAGTCAGTAAAGTGTCTGTCATGCAAACATTGCCTTCCTCTCAGATCTCTCTAGCACCCATTAAAAATTCCATACATGGTGATGAGCAAGTACCTGTAAACCTAAGGCTGTGTGCTTGGGGCACAACACAGATCCCCGAAGCTCATTGGCCAGCAAGCCTAAACAAATCCTGAGCTCCAGGTTTCATAGAAGACCCTGTCTAAAAACTTAAGGGGGCAAGTGATTAAGGAAGACACCCAACATCAACCTCTGGCACAAGCACACAAACAAAAACAGACGCAGGCATGCCCACACACTCACACTCCACACTTACCTGCACGAACTTCTACACACCACACACTTAAAAGCAAGAGAAGTAGAAGAAATTGGGTGAGGGTAGGGAGGAAGCCATTGTGTATAAAGAGAGCTATCAAGCAGCCAAGAAAACTCCACCCCTCATCCCCAGACTTGTCCTTCTCAGCCTGATGCTATTTCTAAGGCCCTGCCCCCCACTGCGGGGTTGATTCTAACTGCTGTTACCATGTAATCCTCACAACATCTACGTCAGAGATAATGGTCAGAAACAGAGGATCCTCTCCCAGTTCCACCTTGCCAGACCTCTGAAGAAGACTCTACCACTGTCTGCAGGCTATGATGCTATGGAAACCATGAGCTTTCAGTCAAATGAGTCCAACAAAGGTGTCCCTTGAAAGTTATCTGCTGTTATGCTGTGCCGTCTACAGAGTAACTTGGTTGCAAAGCTGAATTAACATCACCCCCAAGGACAAATGGCTGTTTGAAATAATGTATTTTATTTCAAAATAAGGCTGTGTCCACAAGATTATCCCCGCTCCTATTTTAAGATTTTAAGATCCAAATCTAATAAACAGACAGGCTGCCCAGCCATAGTTTGCTTACCGCAGCGTTACTTCTCGTCTGCATCTCTTTTTCTGTGTTACTATTTTTAGCAATGCTTTTATCCACAAGAGTGAGTCTGAGAGCAGGCAGATGTAGATTTGGGAAAGATAGATCATGGTTTGGATTTATGCTCAAAGGATGAAAATCAAAACAGCCCTTTTGTTTTTAAAGGAGCATTCAGATGCAGTGAGCTAACTGCCAATTTGGGGCAACCTTTAAAAAAACTGGTTTTAGTTACATTTTACATTGTTCATGTTATAGAGCTTCATTTGTATAATCATGAGTTTATAAGTTTCACAGCTGACCTCTGTGCAGAGATTAGGAGCTAAATGAAAAACACAGGATTCAGATATTAAATGATCTGCCATAAATTTCACCTCTACCCCTTGTTGTTTATTCCACCCCAGACAAGGCACTTAACCTCTTGAGACTGGGATTCCTGTTTAAAAAATGAAGGGTTGGATTGAGTCAACAAAGCACTTTCTAGCACTGACAGACTATGACTTGCTCTCAGTTCTAATTTAATCCCTCATTTTATGCCAGAAGCCAACATACACAAAGGCAAAATCCAGCACGTGTTGATACAGATGAAGTTAGAAACAGACATTTGATAAGGGTTCAATAGTTTGCTTTGTATTAACTCCAAGCATGTGTGTGTGTGTGTGTGTGTGTGTGTGTGTGTGTGTGTGTGTGTGCTCGAGAACATGTGTGTGCATATGTGTGTTGTGTGTTTGTGTGGGGTATATATATAGGTATGTACGTTTTGTGGGGTGTGTGTGTGATATATGTATGCATTGTGTGTATATGTGTTTGTTGTGTGTTTGGGGGCACATGTGTGTGCATGTGAGTGTGTGGTACATGTGTGTGGTATGTGGTGGTGGGGTGTGTGTGTGTGTGTGTGTGTGTGTGTGCTTTGTCTTAGATTTGAAGATCTCAAAATAATAGAAAACAATACTCATGGCCTGAATTTATCTTCATGTGAATTTTTACATCATTTTCCTAGAATTTCTGTCCTTGGGACATGTAGAAACATAAGACACTCATTTCATAGGCAAGAACTTTGGAGCTGAAGCCACTGGCTGGAACATGAGACCTGGGAACACCTGATTCAGACCCTGAGAGTCTGAACAACAGTGGGCTTTGTACTGACATTTGGATCTTATCTTTTTCTCAAGTTTTCTTAGTAACAAATGACTTACATACAAAGCTGGTGATTAACTGTCATTTTTTTGTGTTTTCTTTAATTAAAACTATTTTCTTGGAGTCACTCACTACTTCGTGTAATGGCTTTATTGTGGATTTGCTTTCATTTTACTGTGGAAATAAAATTATACCAATTTCCTTTCCTTTTCTGAAGTCTCAGACTAGAAAACTCTGTTGCAGGCATACATGTTTGTTAATAAGTTTGAAGATAAGATTGTGTTTTTAAATAGCATAGGTCCCTATCACACGAGTCACACTGTTAAGAAAGACCACTTAGGAAAATGTGCTCAGGACAAAAGGCAAAATCTCACCCAATGTCAAAGGCAGTTCTGCAGCTTAATACTCAAAATGTACAGCATTTATTCGCAATATTTTGATTCCTGGATAAAATTAAAATCAGAGTGTCACTGCACTAGGAGTAGATTATGTATTTTATAGATTAATTAGATATATTGTGCCACATTTATACAATGAAAGACTATCTATCCCAATCTGTGTTTTATAGGGTTTTTTTTTTGGGGGGGGAAGCTTGTAGCAGATGAAAATGTTCATCACTAGTTAAAAAAGAAGTGACAAAACTGCTTGTATCCTGTAGTCCCTATTTTCCCTGTAGTCCCTATATTTTCATGTATACAAAGTTCTAAAAATAAATTATATAACCTTGTAGCATCAGGGACTGGAGAGATGGCTTAGTGGGTAAAAGTATTTGCTACATAAGCATGAAGAACTGAGTTCAGATCCCACCAACCTCCACATGCCCATCACCCTAGTACTGTTGGGGAGGAGACAAGAGAATAGCTAGGGCTTGAGCCTGCTAGCAAGTTCAACAAAATACTCTGTATAGGGGTAATAAGCCTGATAGTGATAAAGCAGGCCAGATAAATTCCTTATCTAGCCTTTGTATGTGCAAACAGGCACACACACCCACTCGCACACATATCTATACACCACCCCACCACAAATCCCACACACCAAAGAAATATGGAATCAATTTTGAGCAAAGTGATTTCATTTACTTTTAATGCTACCCTGCTGTTCTCAGGAAAGGTCTTACAATCCATAATGATTCCTTCTCATCATCCTTACTTCTGTGCCTTAGCTCCGAGTTATTCTTATCATAACTCCTAGGAAGTTCAAATTGTATAATTCCGTTTCTTTTTACACTTCATGTTAAAAGCTTCATTCTTGAATTACAGTTAAAATCTGGGATCTAGAATAGATTCGTCTCTGGTTGTTTTTCCTACTTAATGAGGAAGTATGCTTGTCTGGTACTATTTAATAGAAACTGATTCAATATGAATCAACTTGCAAAATACTGTAAGTCATCGATGCTACAAGTCTAAAGCTGATGTCACGTCCATTGATAATGGGAAAATAGGAAGTCTACTCACACTTTGGTTAAATTCCTAAATTCCTGGCCCTTAAATATTGTGTGGGGGCACCCTGCCCCGTCTAGGAGATCCATCAGCCTATGACAAGGAAAAGAAATGCCAAAGGCTTGGCGTCTATTTGTAAAAACCATGAGAAGATTTTGTAATGGGCCCTGGCATTGTTTTCTGGTGTGTGTGTGTGTGGTGTGTTGTGTGTGTGTGTGTGTGTGTGTAGGTCATGATGCTTGATCTGAACACAACTAGTTGAATGAAGAGAGGACATAGCATTGAACCGCACAATAATAAGTACATCCATGTACTGATATTATAGTAGACTTCATAGTGTGCTTGCCTGGTGATTCCATTTAACTGAGTCTAAGCATTCATTGGCTGCTGGGGCTATTGGTTGCCACGGCATTCTGCTGACTGGAGTCTAGCCTGAGCTACTTCTCCCTTTCTTCTCACCAGAGTCTACAACTCATATCTCTCACTAACTTCAAAAAATACAGCCTCCTTACCTCAAGGAGGAACACTGCACTGCACTTTTAGGCCCGATGTTCAGCCACAATGGTTCTCCCTCCTCCCCTGGCTCAGGCCAGGTATAGAGCTCACTGACATGAGACCACAACCCTCCCAGTTCCATTGCTCTCTACCATACTTTTCCATCTCAGGGATTCCCTTCTCAGTATACTGCAGGCACCTCAGCCTTTGGCACAGGCTCTGCTTCTAAAGAGATCATAGAAAGATGGATATTTTGTTTGGGAAATAGTTTTATTTCCTATCTGAATTACACAGTATCTGACAATGAATATTTGTCTTTGGGTCTGTGCATATCTGGAAGGCTTATTAGCTATCAGGTGATGGCGCAGGAAATTCAGCCGTTCTATTCTGCATGGCTGAAGAGTCCAGGCCCTGGAGTGTCACAGAGTCTGGCACACTGCCCACTCATAAATGGCTCTGATCTCTGTATTCCTATTGAGAAGGAAAATCTCCCAAAGATGACACACCTAGTCAGAATGGGTGTGAGTTCTTAAAGGAGACAGTATTGGAAGATTCTGTGGATGCTGTCTGTGTCTGGCATCAAAATAGATCATCTAGACTCTACTTCTTTAACTATCCTCCCTCTGAAAAGGATTCTTTATACAGCTTCTCTGAATTCTACCCACACCCTTCAGAGATTGCTGTGCTCCCCATCTTCCATTCCTTAGATCATCCCAAATTCCCCTTGCCTCAGAAATCTCATCTCCCTCCAATTTCATACACCTGCAGTGGCTGAGACCATCTTTGAGCACCACCTTCATGTTATAGGGCATTGTCCATTGTATCTTTATATGTGCCCTTTCTCTCTAACTCTTGTCGGCTGGTGTCTGTGTGTGCCCCTTCGTCATCTCCTGTCCCCAGTGTCTGTACATACATAACTCTTCTCTCTAAATTGTGACCATGGTGACTTTATGCATGTGTCCCCTCTCTCTAGATCCTCTCCCCAGGGATCTATGTGTATATGGCCCTACACTTTAACTCCCTTGGAAAGGGCTATGCTTTACACAGAATTTGATCTCAACCTGTGGGTTATGACCCCTTTGGCAAACCTCTATCTCCAAAAATACTTACATTAGGATTCATAACAGTAGCAAAAATATAGTTATGAAGTAGCAATGCAAATAATGTTATGGTTGGGGGTCCCCACAATGTGAGGAATCGTATTAAAGGGTCACATCACTGTGAAGGAAGGGTGAGGATCACTGGCACAGAATTCTCAGCAATGGTCAACACAGAACAGAAATATTGATTAGCAAGTGTTTATAAGCAAGTATTTATTAATGGTACTGACATGGATATTTATTGCATTTAGCCTTCAAAATAGACTACCTTAATGTTAGTATCAGGATTTTGTGAGATACTTCTAATTAAGATATTTTCCTGTCTTGAGGGATTACCAAATAATTGCTGGAATTGCTAAGGGGCAAGTGTTTTCCTGAAAGCAGAAATATTACATTTAAGCTCAAGTGGGGTTTGGCTCTTATAGATAAAGCCCTGATTTTTTTCCTTAGACACAATATGGAATGCTCAAACTCTGAGCTAAGTTCAAGAAGAGATTTTCTTTTGAAGTTCTGCTGTTGCTATTGTTATCGCTTGCAGAGCACTTTAAAGATTTTGTTTTTATTTTTATTTAGCTGTGCATGTGTGCATACAACATGTGGGCAGGTACACATGAAGGCCAGATGGTGCCAGGCCCCCGGAGTTGAAGTTACAGGTGGTTGTGAAGTACCCAGTGTTGAATCCTGGGAGCCAAAGTCCAGTCCTCTGCAAGAGCAACAAACTCTTTAACCATTAAGCCAGCTCTCAGCTTCTGAAGTTCTTGAGGATCTCCGACATGTTGGTAGTAGTACCCTACCTCTGATTGGATCCCTCTGAACTAGCATAATGGTCAGTCTGCCACAGTTAAACTAGAGCATGGTACAAAATTATCATAGAAGAGTAAGGTCAACCCCTGCCCATGAGGACATAGTGTGGAGTTGCCAAAATTGAATCCACAGTCGAGGCTTGATTGACCCACAGTCCTGCCTATTTCAGATGAGAAATGTGTGAAACCATCAACTAGAGGGCAGCCAATGTGGTTGCCAGGCCCTGAAAAGGACTATGCTACCTAGAAGGGTTCTAGGGGATTACATTCCTTGGCAGCAAGCCTGGGAAGGGGTTCACTCTGCTTACCCCACATCTATGGAGCCAGAAAAATTATGATCAACAACAGACAGCAAAAAGTACTCTCACATTGCTAACATGAGGCTGCCCCACCATTTTTTAATCATCATTTAATGTTAGAATAACTGTACTAGGGGATAGTCAGGAGCTGTGTGCTGACTCTCTATTAGGTTTTAGGTACCTGCTGCCCTAGGACATGGTAGCTCTCAGGTTCCCCCTTTCCATGTGCCCCAGAGTCCCCAGGGCACAGCAACCACAACATCAAGACACATTCCCACATCCCAGTGCAGTTGGCTAGGCATTGCTGGTGCTGCTAGGGCAGGGCAGAGGCCATAGCAGAGAGGACAATTCATCTTCCCTCTCTGTTCTTGCACTTTCACTAGATTTCTGATCCCAGGCCATGTGTGTGTCTTATATTGCTTATGATATAAAACTGAAGGCTAAATAAGGGGATACCTATGAATTGCATTTGTTCTTCTAAAAAAAAAAAATCTAGACAGACTCCTCCTGCCCGGACATAAGGAACGACAGCCTACTAAACAGACTATGACTCAGGAATTTTCCTGAAGTGCAGATTGTCTGTCCCTAGTAGATAGTTTTACCAGCAGTGTTCCATGCTAAGATCTAGTCTCATCCGACTTATATGGGAATATACTGTTTACCCATCAAAGCGGTTTGGGCTAGGGCCCAGAAGTTCTGAGACAGGCCAGTGAAGGCCCTTAAAAGGGCAAGAACTGGAAAGCCCAGGAGACAGATAAAAATCAAAATTCTAGCAAAGAAAACACTTTAAAAACTACTAGGGACACATATGGCAAGGTGTTATTATTTTATAGATACATGTATGATACTTTTCTTAATATAAAAAATTCTGAGTTCACCACAGGGTTATTATAAAAAAGGCTTCTCTCTTTTTGCTGTATAGAGCATTCAAAGATTGTTTTATCTGAAAGATATTCTTACTAAGTTCAAGGATTTAAACCATAGACTTTCAATTAAAGTTAGAAAAAGACAGCAAAACATTTGAACATGTGTGTTTGGACAAGTGTTTCTAAAGCAAAGCTAAATGCAATAATTTTAAGAGTTTGAGGGCCAGGCGGTGGTGGCGCACGCCTTTATTCCCAGCACTTGGGAGGCAGAGGCAGGCGGATTTCTGAGTTCGAGGCCAGCCTGGTCTACAGAGTGAGTTCCAGGACAGCCCGGGCTACACAGAGAAACCCTGTCTCGAAAAAACAAAAAACAAAAAAAAAAAACAAAAAAAAAAAAACAAAAAAAAAGAGTTTGAGGGATCCTTGTACAGGATACAGTTCATACCCATTATTCTCTAAACATGGCTATTTAGTGAGGATAAGTAACCCGCCGTGGCTGCCGCCTGGAGGAAGGTGCATGCCCGTCACCCCCAAGGATCACATCAGAGTTACAACTGTTCATACGTTACACAGTCACAGTATTCACATATACCTTTTTATATTTATTGTATACTGCTTGTACATGGCCAAAAAAAAAAAAAAGCCAAATAGAAAAACACATACACTGCATGCAATTACTGTTAATAGAGACGTAGATGTGCTAGCTCGTTCAGTATGTCACGAATTATTTCTGCATTTTCCTATGGCACCTAACAGAGCTTTGTGTATGTATGTTAATCAGCTTTAAAGAATTAGTAAGTTAAAGCCAGGTTTAGGGTCCAGGTTTCCTGCTTAAGACAGCACCCAGGAGGCAACAGGCACATGGAATCTACTCCATGTCCATGTCTTCTGATGAAGAAATAAAAATGTAGCCACCACCGGTGACAGCACATCGATGGAATTTCTGGAAGCCAAATTTGTCATTCAGGACTTTTTACGTAAAACATACACTTGCTTATCTTTTTGTACGGAAGTATTATCTTCCCCAAATTGACTGTGACCTCTTTGAGGACAGATGAAGTCATTTTTCTCTTGTACAGCTGCTTCCCATGCCTACTCTCAGTGAGTATTTACTGACTTACTAACTTAACCATGGTATTAATTAGTATAAAAAATAATTATGAGGATTAGAGAACGTGATGATCTTAATGCCTTCCCAGAAAAGGGAGTCTAATTCATCACTGATGACAGGCAGTCTCGTAAGGCTTCAAAAGCAATGTCGTGTGCCTTCTGAGCCTAGGTTAAGAAGGGGACAGGGCTCCAGCTGATACTCTCCCAGGAAGCTCCTCACTGATACGTGAGAAGTGTGGCTCCTGTGAAACTGTTGTACTAGAAAGACCACATGCCAAGGTTTCACAAAGCTAAAAAGATTCCCCTAGCCTAGGTCCTAGATGTTTGAGTCTCTGAAACTCAGCCCTCAAGCTTTAAGACCTTTATTTGGTGTACCTCAGTGGAGTGGAGATGAACTTTTTCCTCTGTGCCCCACTGAAATCACAACCCACAGAAACCAGGAAGAGAATGCAGGCTTGTATAGTGCCTCTGCTGTTTCTGATATTTTGCTGCACAGCTTTAAGTAACCAAAACAAGCCGTTAAATGACTTTCCGAAATGACAGAGTAACAACATCGAAGCACTGGAGTAATGCACAAGTGAGATGTTATTAAAATTAATCCATTCCTTTTCTTGAAACCAGCAGACATTTTATTAAACAGTCTAAAGTCTTGGATTCTGCCTTACTTTTATCATGATCTTTTAAATTATCAGTTACTTACTTTGATCTAGCACTTCTGTTGAACACTTAAACTGTCTCAGAACAACGTGACAAGAACCCCATGCAAATGGGTAAGAAAGACATGAACATCAAAGGGTGGTGATACCCACTGAAGTGACCACCAACTTGCTTTTCAAAGCGTAAACTGAGTTATGAAGATGCTAAGGTTCTTGAAGTCACAAATCTGAATAAGGAATTAGATGAAGTTTTGTCGGAGACAGTATCTGATACATGCTTCTCTCTGTGTTCTATGGCCAGCCAGCTGAGTTCTGTGAAGCCCAGCCTGGTCCTTTATAAAATAATTATAAATAAATACTCTGCCACAGCCTTATAGTCTCAGAAGAACCAAGTAACAAGACAGATGGGTAATTCATCCCCAACTCCTCTATAAATAACACTTAAATTAGGATAAATTTAGAACTCTAACTTTCGAAAGCTCTTCAAATTAATAAATATTTAACCTATTCTTATTTTTGATTCATTGGTTACAGAACACTTCAAAATAAGTTAAGAGGTATATGCTGTGTTTGAGTGAGTTCCAAATGACATTTTTGTAGCAAAATGCAAATGCACCTGCACCTCTGGTTTGCTGATGATGCTTTAATTATTCAGATCCTCTACAAGCAAAAAGTAACCTGACCCGCAGCTTTCAAATGCAGATCCTTGGAGACTAGGTTCTTCTCCAGACCTGCTCTCTTCATCTGTGGGTTTAATATCATTTACAGGAAGAAACATTATCATGTGTTCACTTGTTTGGGGGAAAGAAAACCGATACCTTTTAATAGATTCTCAAAAGACTCCAAGATTCAGAAACGGTCAAGAGCTTCTGTCCTAGACTATAAATAGAAACAGAAGCAATGCGAAATGTCATCTTCCCCAATCATTCAACTCAAAGTTAATCCTGCCCAGATTTTGCTGCAATACCTCCAGAAATATGTGCCCTGTCCCTTCACAGTTGATCCCCAAGGAAAATCTTTTTTTTTTTTCTTCCTGCAATTTCATGTAGCCCTTGGGCTGAATTCCAGCAACTTACAAAATTGTTCCAAATTTTAACACTTTGTATTTACAAGTCTGAACTTGTGTTTCCATTTTCACCTTTCAATCACCTGAAGACAATGTCATTCTTTCCCCTCTGCCTAGTTCATACAACCTGCTGAAAAAGAGCCTCACAAGAGCCCAGTGTCTTCAGGATACTAGCAGACAGGGTATAAACAGTGGTTACCATCCTCACCACTGAACACAAACCATGGTTTCATTCCTTGTAACCAGTCTGTGGATATGATCCTGACATTCTAGCATTCTATGAATATTAACAAGGAAATTCCACTGCATTCATGTAATCCCAAATAACCAATAAAAGACATAGAAAGTGATTGAAGGGTCAGTTTCATGGTTGGAAAGGAAGACAGAAGTTTTATAAGAACAAATAAGAAAGAAATCTCCATGACTTGTTTGCACAGTTATTAAATCTCTATAAGGAATCCACCATAGTACTTGGACACACACACACACACACACACACACGCACACACACACACACACACACAGGGGCTTTCACTTTAGATACCATCTATCACTATCATAATAGAAGACAATACTGTACACCTTAAATTTATCCAATTTTGTGAGTTGACAAAAATATTGCAGGGTAACAACAACAAATTGTATATATAAGAAATAAACATCTGATGATAATAATGCCTTGAAATATATATAAATACTTAAAGATTCCTTTCAAACATATTTAATAAAATTATATCATATTTTGCTTTCTTCTGAAATCTCTATCTCACTTTTCTATTTCTCCATTATCACAGGAATTTGACAAGTATTTCAGTGTTTTTAACTTATTAGATCTCATATATCTTTGCCTTGCTTTTCTTATCCCTCAAGCAAAAGGGTATTAATGAGGAGTATTTCCCATTGGAATTGCTTTACTAGTGAATTAAACTAATCAGTTATATTACTACAAGTATATCCCACACATGAGATCTTTGTACCATTGTTCAGGGAGCAGAGAAATCTGAGGACACCACAATGTTGTGTGTTAAGAGCCACCCAGGTCTCGAGCTTAGATGATGGCCACCCAAATGGTCACAGAAGCTGCATTTTTTTATACCAGTTCTGACATGACAACCAGCTCATTTCTGTGATGTAAGTGTATAAAGAAGTATGTTTTTATTGTAACACATTTCCTAATAGGTGATATATTGACAAGACTGTGATTGTTTGAACGAGAATGGCCCCCATAGGCTCAAATGTTTGTCCCAGTTAGTGGAACTGCTTAGGAAAGATTAGGAACAATGACCTTGCTGAAGTGGGTATGACCTTGTTGAAGAAGGCATGTCACTAGGGGTGGGTTTTCAGGTTTAAAAAGCCCAAACCTCTCCCCCTTCTCCTCCCCCTTCCCCTCTGCCCCCTCCCCCTCTTTCTCCCTCTCCCTTGCTAACTATTGCCTATGGACCAGGACGTAAGCTCTCAGGTACTGCTCCAGTGCCATCCCTGCGTGCTTCCCACCATGATGAGCACAGACTATTGTAGTTTGAATGAAAATGGCTGGTATAGGCTCATGGGGAATTTGAAAGGATGTGTGGCCTTGTTGGAGAAGGTGTGGTCTTACTGGGGCAAGTGTGGCACTGGAAGTGGGCTTTGAGATTTCAGAAGTTCAAGCCAGGCCCACTGGCTCACTTTCCCTACCAGGGTGTGTGGATCCAAATGTAAACTCTCAGCTTCCTCTCCAGCACCATGTCTGCCTACGTGCTGCCATGCTTCCCACTAGGCTGATAATGGACCTCTGAACCTATAAGCAAGGTCCACTTAAATGCTTTCTTTTATAAAAGAAAGGTCATGGTATTTTTTCATAGAAATAGCAACCCTAACAAAAACAACTATCCCTCTGAAACTGTAAGCAAACTAAATGCTTTCTTTTATAAGAGTTGCCTTGGTGTTATGTGGCAAACTATTCCCAGGGAGACGCTATAGACACATTTACTCACCCCAGTTAAGGACTCCACATGTAGCCTGCCTTGCTTCTGTTGTAGTTCCTGTGTGTTGTGCCTACACACTCTACTCTCCCTGCTGTCGCTCTGAGTGAACACTCCTGTTATCATTTTTCATCATTCATCCTCCAGTTTCCTACTGTAATGAATTGTTCCTCACTTCATACAAACAGGCTTGCTATAATTTTTCCTCCCTAAATCTCTCTGGTGAGTCTACCTGCTGGGTTCATCATTCTGTTCTCCTTTACAACTGTCTGTTGTAACCCATCATCCATATTCCTGTAAGTAATCCCAATACAATCCATTTGTTGGGCCATGGAAGGGCTGCCATTGGCCTGGAAACCCTGAGATTGCAGGTGTGGCCATGCCCCCAAAAGCCAGGCCCCAGACCCGCCCTCTCCATTTCACCTGTACCCTGAAGTAAGACACGGTAAGGGGCATGCCTAAGAGCCCTCTGCCTTGAGATTTGCATATTAATGAGGCTGGGGGACATAGGTAATTAAGTTTTCCCCTCCCTAACTCCTCCCCTTGATACACCCCAATATAAGGAAACCCTTCCTGGCTTTTGGGGGGGAGCGCACCAGTTTCACCATTCTTGTCAATAAAATTACTTCATGGAAAGTCAATTCCACCTGTCTACGTGGGCCTACTTCTACTCTGCGACAGCCTCGACCATGTGGGAACCACAGCGTCCCGGGCGGGAAGTGCTCCGAACCCAGGCCTCCGCTTAGGCCTGCTCCATCTCCACTGCCTCTTCAGACGTGGGCCGGAATCCCGTACGTGAGACCCCGCCCCAGTCGCGGGCGGCCTCCGCTGCCACTCGAGAAGCTTTGGGGCCCCGGGCACCTGCCTGCGTTTTGTTTCCCACATCTATTGATTCACCAAGTTGGACTTTGATGGTATTTGTACCATTTAGGAGTAAATGGCAGCATGGTAGATAGATAGATAGTAGATAGATATAGATAGATAGATAGATAGATAGATAGATAGATAGTTGCAGAGATACATAGATATATTCATAGAGAGATAGATACATAAATATATAGATACATAGATGCATAGATACATAGATATGATTCATAGAGAGATAGATACATAAATATATAGATACATAGATGCATAGATACATAGATATGATTCATAGAGAGATAGATACATAAATATATAGATACATAGATGCATAGATACATAGATATGATTCATAGAGAGATAGATACATAAATATATAGATACATAGATGCATAGATATATAGATAGGTATGATAGATTGGTACATGTATACATACATTACATAGATATAAACAGACTTAATGGGTAAAATATAACTGGGGTTTCTGGAGTTTGGGGGAAGCATAAAACAAAGCACTATATTCCCCCAGGACTCAGTCCTTTGGCACACTCACCTTCCTCTTAAAGGTGGCAGGCTATGGTGGAGATAACCCCCGTAATGATGTATGTATTGTGGTGTGTACACTTCTGATCTGAAGGAGGTAATTGCAGGTAGGCTTGACCAGATCAAGCAAGCCTACAAGAAAGGGTTAAGATTTCCTTATGCTCAGCAATGCTTTCCAGTTGGCCTTCTAAAATCAAATCAGCATAAGCCTACAGATACAACAATACATTCTGCCATCAACTCCATGATTCTAATCAATGTAATGTTGTAAAACCTAAGGAGATTTAGCTAAGCAATGCTTGAACTGCTGACCCTTGCCAGCTAGACTATAACACATAGGATTATTTTAAGCCACTAAGTCTATGAAGATTCGCTCCTACCACCTAGAAAACAAATACAGAGGGAAAGAAGCAAAAGGAGTGACTGTTGAACAAACACAGGGGTACTGTGGGTGAATGGGTCAGTACTTACAAATATTTATAATGTGCTAGACTCCATATGAGAAGGGACTTCAGGGAAAACAGTGCTCTCTGCTTCGTAGAGGAAGAACCTTACCATGATGTTGTGGCAGTTCTTCCTGGCCTGAACAATGGCCATCACAAAGCTGTGGGGATGTGGGCATCTCAGTGTGCTTTGGACCCCCAGAGAGAGAAGCAGGTCTCATGCCACAGCACCATGCAGAACGTCTTCAGGTGTGCTGTCCTGTCCGAAGGGCCCAACTCAGCTCATAAAGTCTCAGAAATGTTTAGTATTAGTTTGATGCTGAGTACCTTGCAACCAATTTGTGTAAGCGTGGCAGAGGAAAAGCCTTTCCAAAGAGCCTGGATCAGAGAGCATGTTTTCATGACAACCTGTGCAAAGGCAGACACCTGTGAAAAGTGGACAGAGAGGAACTGGATGATGGTGGAAGAAGAACCAGGAGCCTACTGTGGACTTCAGAAAAGAGAAGTTCAGTACAGACAGCCATGTAGACATAGCTCTGCCATAGAACAAGATACTGTAAATCTCATGTTCCAGAAGTCTTCATCAAAAGGCCAGGCTTCAAAGTGACTTTAAAATGACACCAATTCCTCAGACCAGCTCTCAAGTTGAAATGCATTAGCAGCACCATTGTGCATTTGTTTTGTTTTCTTTTCTTTTGGCCCAGCTATTCACTCCAGGAACCTTCAGAAATGTGAGAAAGTTCAAAACAAAATTATATTTAATTCAAGTTGTCAACTCTGCCATCACAGCCCTTTCAAGAAAGCGTGGGGTGCCACTGATGACCAAAACCAAAGAGGACATCAAAGACAGAGGCTGTTGTAACCCCGAAAAGGTTAGAAATCACTTGCTCAAACAGTTAGTGAGTAAATACATAATGAAGTTTCCAACCTTAGGCAGCCCAGCCGTTTGTGTGCCAGCATAGGAATTTATCATCAGTTCATTATAACGGAAGAGTACAGAGCTGACAGGCTACTTCAGTAAACAGTATTTTCCTAAATGCATCAAAGCACCATTGTTCATTAAGGCCTGGCTTTTGTCTTTCTAAAGCTGTTTTGTGCACTGGAGAATAGTCTGCTTAGTGCTTTTCCTGTTCTTTAGTTGGCCTTCACTGTCTACAGAGCCATGACTATATGGGAACATCCAGATACAAGAAAAGAAAGTTCTAGAAGTAAGACAAAAGTAACTAACTAGATTTTTGTGATTCTTGTATGTACCAAAGTATTGTTTCTAAGCAATCAAATTTGAATTAATATGAATCATTAATTTATTAATAATAATAATTAATATTATTAATAAATAACAACAGTCACCATGGGGTTTCTAATGAGCCTTGATCTTTGAGTCTGTCTGACGACTATAATCTTCCACATATTGAAAGAGTTGTTTAACGAAGGTGATCTCCACCTCATTCTCAGTCAGGCATAGTTTTCAGATTTCCACTTCTGAGGTTTCCTGCCTTCTGCTCCTTCCTGGCTTCTGCTTCTCAGCCTGACTCCCTATGATGCAAGGGTACCTGCATCATGCATGGGTAAGCTTCTTCACCCTGTGGCTTCGGTGTCAACATCATCTGAAAACTGCTTTATATACAACCTCAACAGAAATCTCAAATCCAAATTGTCATGCATGTATGTGTGTGAGTGCGTGCACGCATGGATGTGTGTGTGTGTGTGTGTGTGTGTGTGTGTGTATGCGCGCGCGCGCGCGCGCGCGCGCGCGAGTGTTGATTTGAATGAAAATGGCTCCCATAGGCTCATAGAGAGTGCCACTATTACACAGTGTGGCTTTGTTAGAATAGGTGTGTCCTTGTTGGAAGAAGTGTGTCACTAAAGGGTAGGCTTTCAGGTTTCAGAAGCTCAAGCCAGGCCTAGAAGTTCACTCTCTCTCCCTGCTGTCTATGGATCCAGATGTAGAGCTCTCAGTTCCTTCTCCAGCACCATGTCTGCCTGTAAGCCACCATGCTTCCTGCCATGATGACAATACACTAACCCTCTGAACTGTAAGCCAGCCTCAATTAAATGTTTTCCTTTATAAGAGTTGGCCATGGTCATAGTGTCTCTTCACAACAATAATATCCTAACTAAGACGGTGTATATGTATTTTGATATATGTTTATATTGTGAAATGGTCACCACCGTTTCAAGCTGGCTAATAAATCCAGAGCCTCACGTGGCTGTTATCTTGGTGAAACCCTGAAGATCTACCTCCTTAGTATCTTTCAAGGGTCCAGGTGTGAAGTGATACTGTAGTTAGAATTATTCCTTAAATAACAATCTAGTTGAGTTGTTTCTCTGCTTGTCGTTTTCAATGCGTCCTGCCATATTTTAAATAAAATCCAAAGCCTCACAATGATGTTTTTGGAGATCAGCTCAAGCTCCAGCTCCCTCATCTGCTGTCGCCCAGGCGCACTGGTACTTCTGGGCCATGTCCTGTCTCCACATGCTGTCTCCCCTCTCTGTGAAAGGAGCTTCCAGCATATCATCTGCCAGCTGCCTCTTCCTACAGATATCTTCTCAAACCCTGCAGCTTGATACCCTCATCTATTATACATCCTCTCATCATACTCTCTGGTTGTTTCATCTGCTTTACTCTGTGACAGAATTCTATACTCTTAAAAAATAACTTTCTACTTTTTTGTTTTCTCATATAAGCTCTATAATAGCAAGAACATTTTTTAAGTACTATAACTGCCTGCCAAAAATATTACCTCATACCCTAGATACTCATTGCATAGTATTATAGTATTTATTTTAGACATTAGAAACTAAAGCTTCAAAAAATAAAAAATTAAAAATAAATAAAAATTTAAAAAATTAAAAAAAAAGAAACTAAAGCTTCTGATGTAATTGTTTCAGTTGGTGATATCAGTAATATCCACAAACCTAGTAGCTTAAAACATTTATTAGTAGAGTTCTGTCTCTACTGGATTCTTCGGGAGAAAAACCATTGCTTTGCCTGTTTCAGCTTCTTGAGATAACTGTATTTCTTGGCTTCTGACCATTCCTCCATTCAAAGTGCACCATTCCATATCCTGGGTCCAACATTCCCTCTCCTGATTTTTACTTTTCCTGTGTCTTCTAAGGACCTTGGTAATAACATTGACTCCACCTGACTGATCCAGGGTACCATCAATCTCAGGGTCCTTAATTTTAGTCAACTAACAATGCAAAGCTTCTGTGGTCACATAAGGCAGCGTATTCACACATTCTGGAGACATGGATGTCATGGCATAAGGGGGACAGGACATTATACCACCTGGCATGGGGAATCTCATCAGTTAGCTCAACATCAATTAGTGAGTAAGTAGTAGGGATTGGCTTTAAGGCTAACCTTTTCTTCAAGCTGTCGTAAAATTGCTACTCTTGATGATGTCCTTTAAACTTAAGATGTACCACCACCCACCAAACATGATAAAAGCTGAAGGGAGGACTGGGGACTGGAGCAGCATCCTTGGTTCTGCCTTATGAGCCCTTTTTTCTATCTAGTATTTTGACAGCCTATCACAGGCAATCTTCCTCATTCCAGAGAGGGGGTTAATGTACAGACTTGCTCTCTGTATGCAAATAATGTACTAATGGATACATCACTGGCTTTGCTGGAGGCAAGTGCTTACAAGACTATCCACTATGTGAAAGGAATGGTATGGGGGCTTTTGATATCTTCTAAACACTTTTCAAATTCACTCCCATGTTTATCCTCTCTGACATTTTTGATAAAGATATTGATGTTATGTATGTAGAATGAATTATCCACAAGTCCAAGTGAAAAACAGAAAGGCCAAGACTGCTCCAGGTACCTCTAAAGACCTTTCCTGTGTTCTCAAATTCCTGCCAGAGCATAGAAGCGATTCCCTGCTGAATCTTTGTTCATTCCTAATGACAAGGGAGCAGGGGGCAGGGAAAAAGTATGGAACCCTGGCGAATTGCTTTCTGGATTTTTCCCTTAAGTATTTGAAAGGTAGACAGTGGTGTGGACAGGTTTTGTAAATTAAGATCCTTGTGAGGGTTAGCTTAGTACCTAGAATGCTGTGAATAGTAAATACATTTAGAAACAAACCTGCAACCTTTTTCAGGGTATTGTTCATTTCTTCTATGAGATTACATGGTATTAAGTTGAGGGCAGAGAAGATAAGCCCAGGACAATACTAATAGCAGGATTCTGAAGGAGACCAGGGAAGGGACACTCGTCATCAGAGTCCCCATGCCCTGGTAGGAATG
This sequence comes from Mastomys natalensis, assembly GCA_021653895.1. NCBI lineage: Eukaryota > Metazoa > Chordata > Mammalia > Rodentia > Muridae > Mastomys > Mastomys natalensis. The sequence continues at coordinate 1,105,824 of JAJTUV010001234.1, read as the reverse complement.
ATGGCTTTTGATGAAGTAGTTACTAGGTGGTAACCATTACTGCAGTCATCTACCAGGAATGGTTTAGGAGGCCTTTTACCTCAATTTAATCTCTGAACTCCCCACTCCACTCCCCTATCACCATCAATATATGAAATTTTCACATATATATGGACTCTGTACAACGAAATAAACTGTTGAATTCTGAAAGTGTAAGATTATTAAAAAAAAAAAAAAAAACCACCCATAGTTTTTGGCTAAAAAAACCCAAAAATATAATTATGATAAAATATGTAAAACTATTCAAGAAGGGTCTTTGTATATTTTTAGTCATTATAACAGGACCATTCAGGGCAGAGTAGCGAACTCTGCCTCTGATGGGCAGTAGTGATGGAGTCAGGAAAAGACCTGAAGGAAAAAGAGCCTCTAAGGAAAGTTTAGATTCTTTACAATCTGGCCTGGAGGGAAGGTAGGAGATGGGGAGAGAAGCTTGGGTGTTCCCAGATCGGAGTACTAACATGAACAAAGGTGCACAGGTATGAAGAGGAAAAAAAGGCCTGTACTGTTTCCCTTGAGTCACCTCCCACACACCCATCCCTACTCCATCACTCCCGGGGAACCTCCCAAGGAGACACTGTGTGCCCAGCCATCTTTTCTCACTTGAACCAATCAGACCTAATTGAGGCAGTAGTGGAAAAATAAGCAGAGATTTGATCTATCCTTAAGTTAAAACAAAACAGTGTCTAATTTTGTGTATTTTTCCTATGTTTATAAACCATAGGAATAAAAACGTGAGGTAAATAATCAAGGGGTAAAATACGAATTCTCATACTTTCATTTCCCCCTCATTTTGTATTAATTTATTTATCCACCAATTAATCTACAGTAAGAAAAGGCCCATAATTGGGGAATCCCTTGAAAGATAACACCCACAAACGATTAAAAGTTAGACCTCTTAGATTTTCTATCTGCATTGCAAGTTTATCCAGGGATAAGTATCATGGAAATACAGTATTTCCAAGTCTAAATGTCAATGTGAGTGCAAAAATAGCTCACTGGAGTGTTTCCCTCAAGCAAAACAAATCTTTCTCCAAGGTCAAAATATCAGGGACATTCAGCATTTTAAACAAGGACAGAAAACTCTGCCATAAATCCAAAAATATTGGCAGACCTATGAAAGATTTAAGACTGGCCACCTAGTATGAGATTTTATTTTCAGTACATTCCTCCAAACAGCTGGACTCTGCATTAGCAATGAACTATCCTGGATAATCATCAAAAAGCAAATATCATGAGTAAAGTTTCCAATAATAGAAATATAGTTAAGACACTAATCTTTTTTTTAAGTTCACGGTACTCGTATTTCACCATTTTCCACACTTATGATTTTCCTTTCTCTCCAATTCAATTTTCAACCTTTACATGCCCCTAGGAAATCTGGTTTCCCTTCCGTTTAGACTTCATTACTGTACCTTCAAATCTGAGGGACATTTGTGGTCATTTAATCCAAATCTTTAATCTCACACATGGCCAACTGCGTGGGGCGCCTGTTGCAAGGTAAGGTTCCAGGGGCTGAAGAAGGGATAACCATGAAAATCATGGTGAAATTATTTCATTTCTGCCTCAGGGAAGTCTTAAACATTTCCTCGGAGATTGTTGGTAATACATATAAAATAAAGCCAAAAGGGACAAATGCAAAACTCTCTGTCTGGAGCAAGAGCTTTAATGTGTAGATTGCAGGGAATTATTTTGACTCCTAAACTGTAGGAAAGCTATTGTACGCATTTCCACTACAAAAATGTACAAAATAAAATTATGTTTGGTAGATAGTGTTTGGAATAGTGTTAGTAAAAATTCATAGGGAGTAATATAAGGGTCCCTTGAAACTTGATTTGGCAGAATGACTAGGAGGAAGATCATGGGGGTTCCTGATGGAGGCTAGCAGTATAGGTGTTCTGACTTCTAAAGTTGTTAAAAACCCAAACTCAACAAACAAGGCCATTTTAGTGGCTTAGCAAATTTCCCATTGAAACTTGTTTTCCATTTTCCTATGTTCTGCCATTCTTAACACTTTGGATTAATAAATCTCTTCAGGTCACTAAGTAGCCTCTGTCTCACCATTACATTGGGTATTCCAGCATCCTATGTTTAAAGAGATGTTATTCTCTTTCATTCCTGGGTCTCCTTTTGTATTAGGCTCATCCCAATCCAATTCCAACATGGGAAAAAGGATTACTCTTGAGTCACAGCAGAAGTGAACATCCAAAGTCAGGGCTCGCTGACTTTTGACTATGCCTCTCAGTACTAAGTACAGTACCGTAGCGATTTCCTAAACCTTGTTGTGGAAAAGGTAAACTAAAGACCCATTCTTTCTGCGCAGAACAGTGGCTTAGCCACAAAGCCTGAAGCAAACAGTAGTTGTCAGTTCCTCTAGGCCAAGGCAGGTCTACTACGATAGACAGCACCTTGGGAGAGGGGCCATAACAGCATCATATCCTACTTAAATCAGTCAGCTATCAAGTGCATAAGGAGAAAGGCTGTGGGATGTAGAAGTTCTAGGTGGTCTTTAGAGGAGTTTGGAGGTAGCCTGCTCTGCTTTTCCTCTGGTGTTGACAAGTGTGGCTCATAACCACAGTAACCAGTCTAGGACACTCTTAAGGATTAAATCTACCCCAAATGCAGTTCTCTCTCGGCAGCCGCTGAATGCTTCACCTCTGTGTTTAAAGAATTTCCCCAATCAATTTATTATTTTCTCAATTACTTTGTTTCATAACATGATGTCAGAATCTGAAAACCCGAGTGAAGGTAATGTTTGTGTTGAGGTAACTGCAGTGCCCTGCGTCATGAGTATGTAATCTGGACACCCTAAGCAGCTTTCATAATTATATGTTGTTACAGCGTCTTTTTAGTTAGGAAATGATGATGATGCTTTGTAAAACCACATCTTCTTTTCTTTCTTATCCAGCCACTGTTTTTTACTTTATGATAAGAAAGAATTAAAGACAAAAACAAAATGAGTCACCCCATTGCTACCGCTCCCCTTTTGGTTCTCTTCCTGTTTTGCCCTTGGAAGTCGAAGGCCATGGCTGCGAGACTCATTAGAGTCTCGAATCAGCCTCAGGTCAAAGCACTGAAGAGATGATTCGCCCTCTCTTTCACAAATACTTATTACAGACTCTGCACAGGAAAGAAAAACACAAATCAGATATAGCTGTCCGGTCTTTCTAGGCAGTTATTAAGAATGATGAAAGAAAAGCATATTTATTGGCAGGAGAAGAGATTCTCCTTAAAGGAAAATACATGTCTAATAACTATTTATTTTTTCAGTGTTTGGAAATGGGGGGCAGTGTTCCAAGTATTGCTTTCTTTATTATTCACATAGCCAGGTACATACACAATGGGGATAGGATACATTATATTTTTTAAAAGACCATATTCTCTTCTAAGGGCTGGTGTTAAGATAGCAGAGAATGGACCGGAAGGAGACTAGAGCTAAAAAAGAAATTCACATAGGTAGGGTGGGTGGGGAGAGACTTCTGCATTACTTTCTTTTGCTAAACACTAAGAATCTTGCCTCTGGTGCTAGCCTTATTAAAAGATGGTAAATTTGAAACTTAGGTAACCTTATTGCATTGATATACTTCATCTGCAGCAGTATACATTATTTACATAGAAGCATGTAATGTTCTTCTAGCAGAGAATATATAAATGAAAAATTAACATGCAGCACAATAGGGGGTGCTTCTGAAGTCGCTTCTATACATATTCATGAGAAGACACAGAAGCGCACTGTCTATCTGGAAGTCCCTCCAAGGAGCCTCTCCTCTGGAATTTGGTTTGCGGATTGAGTTTATAACCAAAACCTTCAGGAGGAATAGTGTATGTCAAAGCACAAAGGAGCCCAACAACACAGGAGCCATCAAGAGAGGGTCCCCACACAGACTGGAGGGGAAAAGTCTGTGACTGTGGGCAGGGGCTGAAATGCTAAAAATAAAAACAGGCCTCACCCTAAATACAGCCTCAATTTCCTTTAAATGTTTGCAGTTGTAGAACAAAGGGCATAGAAAACTGTGTTTATACCTTGAAGCTAGATTGATTACTTCAGAAGTATATGACAGGGACTCTCCAGGCTGGGATCCACCAGACAGAAATGTTTCCCCAGCCTGGGAGGAATTATGAGAAATAATACAACAGACTGAATTTTGTATTTAACTATATTCAGAATTTTTATCTTTTATGTCTGTAGTCAAGAAAACAAAAAAGAAACTTGGTAAACTTATGTTGGCATGCCCTGATTTATCTTCCTTTCTCAGCCAGGAAATCTTAAACCCAGGAATCCACTGGACTGTAATTGTCTCCTTTCACCAGTTACTCAAAATAGCCAGAGAAAGGAAACTGCACAAAGGGAAAACACAGGAAAAGCAGAATCAAAGTCAGAGGAAATTCCAGTGGTCTAGGAGGTACAGACACGAGAAAAGCATTAAGCTAATAACAAATAAAACATTATTTCCTGCAAGGTTGCAATAAATCTCTTTTATTTTATTTTTATTTTTAAGAAGGCCTGAGTACATCCTTGTTTTCAATTTTCATGACAAACGTCTCCTTTGTGCTTTTGTGGTTTTAGTGGAACATTAAAGGATCCAGAGTGCCAGGTGAGTACACAAATTCCTTCCTTTAGGAGGTATGTGACTTTAGCATAGCTGACTTCAGGGGAAGCTTTACCAGAGATGCATTTATTGTCTGAAAGCATGTTGAAAATAATCATAATTGTGAAAATTCTAAGAATACTGAATTATTGTTCCCAAGTCTCAAAAAAATAACAAGCCAGGAATTTGAAAACATTGAGAAACTTATCCCTTGCCCCATTGTGTGTTATAATTCTAAAATGTATCATTGCTGCTAAATAAACAAGCTTTTTATTTAAAAAAATTTTTAAGAGAAATATTCATTTCCCTATTTTTTTTTTTAATGCTAAAAAGCTTCCCACAATAGCTGGGACTGGCAGCTTCAGTGGAACGGGAGTGGACTTCATGCTTATGCTGTGGAATACAAAGGCACTGCAAAGTGTTGGTGGAACTCTCATGTTAAAGTTCGTTATTTATTTGCTTCATCCCTTTCCTTGTTCTTCTCTAGTTCCATGGGCTCTTGCTCCCTGTTTGTTTTGAATGGTTAATTCGGTCCTGGGATTATGGACTCTATACGGGTGGTTACATAGACATCTTGTGGTATCCCTGCAGGGCACCCAATGTCATGAGCTTATGGACTCCCTGAGGGTGGTTATCTAGTGTTCTCTTAGAATTCCATAGGCCACCAAGGTCCTCATCCTCAACTCTTTGCCTGCTTCTCCTTCCTTCACAAAGCAATAAAGAAAATGAACTTTGCTCCATAACCCTCTACCTCAATTTATGGAACACGGCATCACATTAGTAGTTTTAATATTTATTCTGTCAATCAACTGTGTTTTGGCAGGATATCTCAAATTAAACATCATAAATTAGATTTCATGTCAATTTATTGGTATATACATGGAAATATCCTTTCCGTATTTCACTCTCTGTTTGTATTATTCCACAATAAAAATTAGACCCATCTGCTTGTAGCATATGGTAACACATATTTAGTTAGAGACAAGAATAAAAACATACATTAGGGGTAGTGGCACACATAGATAATCCCCATTCAGAAGGCAAAGGAAGGAAGATCAATGAATAATAATAAATTCTAAGCCAGCCAAGAGTACGTAGTAAGACCCTGTATTGAATACAGACAAAAATAGAAGTCAGAAGTTGGAAATAGGCAGATTTACACTTTTCCTTTTTCTCCTCCAGTTCCAGTCTTCTCAGTCTCATCCCCAGATCTGTAGTAGAAACCCTGTTGTGGTCTTCTTTTCCTCTTTGACCCTATCACCAACAGATTACCCAAACATTAACCTCTAACCTTCCTTCCCCCAACTTATCTCAGTATCCCAACCTCCAACATCAGCAGCTACCTCCTTTGAACATACCAGATGAGTATGCCAGGAAAACAGGCAACACATAGCCAACATAATCTCTGAAAAACCCAGAGAGGAAACAAAAACCAAGGAATAAAACACCCACTCAACAAAGACAAATCCAAAACTCAGTACCTAGACCTATAACCATCACAAACTCAGATGCCTGGATGACAGCCTAAGAAATAATCAGTAACAACCAGAGGAATATGTCTCCACTAAAGCCCAGTTGTCCTACCACAGCAGGCCCTAAATACTTTCACCCAGGTGAAGCACAAGAAAAAGACTTAAAACCAACTATATTAAGATGATAAAGGTCTTTAAGAAAGAATTGAAATGAAAGAAAGAAATGAATTAATCTTTTGAAGAAATCCAAGAAAACACAAACAGTGGAAGAATATAAATAAAACTATTCAAGATATGAAATTGGAAATAGAATCAATAAAGAAAACCCAAACTGAGGGAATTACGGAAATGAAAGCTTAGGAATTCAAACAGGAACCACAAGGCAAGCTTCACAAACAGTATAAAAGAGATGGAAGAAAGAATCTCAGGCACGGAAGAGATGATAGAAGAAATGGATATGTATGTCAAAAAAATATATTAAATCTAAAATTCCTTAGCACAAGGCATGCAGGGCACTCTAAAAAGAGTAAATCTAAGAATACTGGGAATAGAGGAAGCAGAAGAAACCCAGGTAAAACACAAAGAAAATATTTTCAACAAAATCATAAGGAAGAAATTAAAGACTTTCTAGAATTGATTGAAAATAAATACACAGCATATTCAAACTTAAAGGACACAATGAAAGTGGTACTAAAAGGCAAGTTCATACCACTAAGTACTTACATTGAAAAAAAAAAAAAAAACTGGGGAGATCTCATACTATGAACTTAACAGCACATCCAAAAGCTCTAAGACACAAAGAAATAACCATACCCAAGATGAGTAGAAGGCAAGATATAACCAAACTGAAGTTAACATAACATAGAAACAAAGAGATTAGTAAAAAAAAAAAAAAAAATTAATGAAACAGGGAGTTGGTTCTTTGAGGAAATCAATAAAGTAGAAAAACCCTATCCAAACTTACTAAAAGGCAGAGAGAGAATATCCAAATTAACAAAATCAGAAAGGAAAAGAGGGACACAACAGCAAACATGGAGGAAATACAGAGAATCGTAAGGACTCACTTTAAAAGTCTGCACTCCACAAAATGGGAAATTGTAAAAGAAATGAGTAATTTTCTTAATAGGTACCACTTATCAAAGTTAAATCAAAATCACGTAAACAATTTGAATAACCCATAAATGAAGTAGAAGCCCTTCACCAGCTGCAGCACTTAGGAGAGCAGGCCTCACATCTTTCCTGGATGGTAGAGCAGAGCTGACTCCAGTGGTGAAGGCATGGGTGAGCCAGCCACAAGAACATGAGAGTAACAGAGCTGACCCTGTGCCTTGCCAGCTGAAGCATTGGGTGAGCTAGCCAGGGCAAGACTTGCAGAGCTCACCCTATGGTACAGGCTGAGAAAAGCTGGTGGGCTGAGCAACTTAGCTACCTCCCAAGCCCAGATCCAGAGCTTTGAGTTGATCCACACCAATATCTACCCCATCTATGATCTGCTGTAGCTTGTGAAAGGGTCAATCCTGTAGATCCAAAACTGCAGGATCTCCATGCAACAAAGCAACAACAGGATATCCAAAAGATCCTTTTAGGATCCAGCATAGATGACGTAGCAAAAGACAGAAGCCTCTAGGCAGACCAATGACTCATTCCAGCGAATATTTGCAAGTAAAGGTGTATGCACAGAAGTGTAGATTGTGTAACACACTATGACACATTACAGCTTCCATGGTTAGATTTGTTTTTTCATTGTGGGCAGGGAGGTTGCAGGTAGAGGGCATATATGAAGGGACAGGGAAATGAGTGAAATTGGTGAACATGATGTGAAATTCACAAAGAATCAATAAAAGATTTTAAAAAGTACTAATGTCTTAGTTTGAGTTTTATTGCTGTGAAGCACCACCATGACCATGGCAACTCTTATAAAGTAAAACAGTTAATTGGGGTTGACTAACAGTTTCAGAAGTTTAGTTCATTATTTTCACAGCAGGAAACAGGGCAGAGTACAGGCAGGCATGGTGCTGGAGGAGAGGAGAGTTCTATATCTTGATCCAAAGGCAGCATAAGGAGACTGAGTGCCACACTGAGCATTGCTTGAGCATTAGAGACATCAAAGCCTGCCCCAAAAGTGACACACTTCTTCCAACAAAGTTGCTCCTACTCCACAAGGCCACATCTAATAGTGCCACACTCCCTGTTGGCCAAGCATTAGAACACATGACTCTATGGGAGCCATACCTATTCAAACTATCATAACTAATAACTTTACTTTTTTTCTCAAATTATTTCACAAAATAGAAACAGAAGGAACATTACCAAATTCACTTTATAAGGTCACAGTCACTTTGATATCTAAACTACACAAAGACTCAAAAAGAAAGAGAATTACAGATCAATTTCTCTTATGAACATAGATGCAAAAATACTCAATAAAATATGTCGGCTCCTTGAAGCCTGCAGGTCTAGACAAGAGGAGAGACAGATCCTTGTCGGGTCTGGCCGTGCCTCTCTGGGGCTGAGAGGGATGGTGAGTGTCAGTGGCCCAAAGAAACCCACCCGGCCTGGAGTCTTGTTGAGCAGGAACTCAACTTTAATGTAACAATCTTTTGTTTATATAAACTTGGAGCACAGTGAGGAGGGGTTTTGGAGAGGTGAGATGACGTAGGGGAAGAGGAAGAGTGACAGAGGGTATGGGTTGACTGACAGGGCCAATGGCAAAGCTCTACATCAACAACAGCTGAGCAGAGGCAGGGTTAAACAGGTCCTGTTGAATCACTCCAGGATGGAAGTGACTAAGACAGGTCTCAAAACTTGAGCCTGGCTCAGGTTTGTCCACAAGGCCAAATGGGCCAAAATGGGGCCCAACAAAAATACTAGCAAACCAAATCCGAGAACACATCAAAATGATTATCTACCATGATCAAGCAGGCTTCATCATGGAGATACAGGGATGGCTCAATATATAAAAGTAAATAAATGTAATCCACCATATAAATAAACTGAATGAAAAATAAACCTCATTATCATCTCATTAGATGCAGTAAATGCCTTTAACAAAATCTAACACCCCTTCATGATAAACAGTTTTTGGAAAAATCAGGAATATGAGGGGCACACCTAGTCATAATAAAGGCAGGCTACAGCAAACCTATAGCTAACATCAATTTAAATGAAGAGAAAACTAAACCAATTCCACTAAATCAGGAACAAGACAATATTGTCTACTCTCAGTAGATCTATTCAATATAATACCTGAAGCATTAGCTAGAGCAATAAGACAACTGGAGATCAAAGAGATACAAATTGGAAAGGAAGAAGTCAAAGCATTATTATTTGCAGATGATGTAATAATATATGAGACCCTAAAAACTCCATTCGGAATCCTGATAAATACATTCAGTAAAGTAGCTGGATACAAAATGAACTCACAAAAATCAGTAGCCATTCTATATTCAAAAGACAGATGGAGGAAGAAATCAGGGAATAACACCTTTCCCAATAGCCTCAAATAATGTAAAATGTCTAGTAATGACTTTAACCAAATAAGTGAAAGACTTAAATGAATAAAACTTCAAGTCTTTGAAGAAAGAAAGTGAAGAAGATATCAGAAGACAGAAAAATCTCCCATGCTCATGGATCAGTAGGAATAACATAGTAAAGATGGTCATTTGATCAAAAGTAATCTACAGATTCAGTGCAATCTCCATCAAAATTCCAACACACTTCTTGACAGACCTTGAAAGGGGTTCTGTTATTGCTGCCTACAGATCAAGAATTAGAACTCTCAGCTCCTTCTCCAGCACCATATCTTCCTACATGCCACCATGCTTCCTGCCATGATGATAATGGACTAAACCTTTGAACTAAACCAGCCCCAACTAAATATTTTCCTTTATAAAAGTTGACATGGTCGTGATATTTCTTTCACAGCAATAGAAACCCTAACTAAAACACCATTTTTTGGCATATACCCAAAGGATGCTCCAAGAACATTTGTTCAATTGTGTTCATTGCAGCTTTATTCATAACAGCCAGAAACTGCAAACAACCTAGATGTCCCTCAACAAAGAATGAATAAATGTGGTATGTTTACAAAATGGAGTCCTATTCAACTGTGTGTTTGTTTTCTTTTTTTTAATGACATTATGAAATTTGCAGGCATGTGAGTGGAAATAGGAAAAAAAAATTATTCTGAGTGAGGTAATCCAGACCCAGAAAGATAAATATGGTATGTTTTTTGCTTATATATGGATATTAGTCATTAAATAAATGATAACCAAGCTAAGACTCCATAGATCTAGAGAGGTTAGGTATAGTGGAAGGGTCTAGGGTAGACATAATGGAAAGAGAAATAGAATAAATCGTATGTGTGGACAAGGGGCAGGTGAGGACAGGAATGGGAGAATCAAATGAGGAAAGGGAGAGCAGATAGGAGAGGGGGGAGAGAGAGACAGACAGACAGAGACAGACAGGGAGGGAGGGAAGGAGGGGGAAGGGAGGGAGAGAGAGACAGAGAGGGAGGAAAGAGAGAGAGGGAGAAGAGAGGGAGGGATGAAGGGAGGGGGAGAGGAAAGAGAGAGAGAGAGAGAGAGAGGAGAGCACATGGGGAGATACAACTGGACTTGAGAGACATTTGAAGGAAGATATGGGAACCTATGCAGGGAAAATCTTCCTGGAATCTATGAAGGAGATTCAAGTGAGATTTCTTAATAATGGGAGATACAGAATCTCAACTCATCTCTTCTCACCAAATGAAGCTTCCAATAGCGAGACTGGTCTTCATTCAATTAAGTTGATGGCCAAGGAAGGTCATATGAAAATCTTACCCAGAACCCTCTCTGACTGATGATCTGAATTCTTGCTTAGGCTGCGAGGCTAAGCACTGCAAGGGAATATAAATAACACTTAAAAATATCTATCTGGGTTCCCTGAGGGACAAGCCTGACTGCATAGGGGTTGATGTCAAAAGTATCCCCTCTCCAGGAAAAAGACATTGGGATGGGTATGGCCCTTGTGCCTCACTGGACAATGACAGGAGGACTGGAGCCATTACAAGGTCCCCTTCAATTATTGGAGGTCAAGCTTCTATCCCTGCCTTCACAAGAATAGAATCGCCAAGGCCCTTCTATACTTAGACAAGGGAGGAGATGTCAGGAGCAGCCCTGCATATACACTAAAGGCCTAAAATCAGCCATAGGCCTAAAGTCAGCAATAGGCCTGACATACATGCATGCTAACACAAAGTCTTGGGTCTCTGTGGAAAAACACTGAAACAGCAGGCTATAAGCTATTGTAAACAGGCAGCTTCTGTGGAAATTTACCAGACCTAGAAGTCATAGGTCTTATAAATAGGCAGCCTTGGTAGACAGTACCAACTTAGATAAGGACAAGTGAATCATAGGCAGAGCCATAGTGACCTGTCCCCTGAACCTACACCCAGCTGATACCCTGTTCTGAAAGGTATCTGTACTCCCCCTGAACACCTATGCTCCGGTGCCATTCCCTTCCCCACATCCTGCCTTTATGTGTTTATAACCTCTGTGTAAATAAGTAAATTACGATGTGATTTAAGTAACTAAATAAATAAAATTTAAAAAAAAAAAAAAAAGAAAAGAAATCCAGGCAGTTGCTAAGACAATGGGTTGCTCTCTGCAAATTGACATCAGGGTCTCACTTAAGAAAACACCCATGCAACTCCTTGAACATGGAGAAGTCGAGCCAGTGCCTACATGGAGCTTTCACCTCTACATCCCAGTCTCTTTGGTTCCAGAAAGTACTCAGCAGGCTATCACAAAAGAAATATCAAACTAACCACAAAACCTTTGGCCTACAATGTGCCCTGCCTGGAAGATATGCCAGAACAGTGGTGGCACAGAGCTTGTGGGAGTGCCTATCAATGTCTGATTTCACTTAAAGCCCGGTCCACAAGAAAGAGCTCATACTTAACACTGGATGGGTAACTAAAAACCAGAGACTAGATAGTCCAGAGACATGAAGGAAACCAAATACTATTAGTCTTTAAAAAAAAAAAAAGTATTTATAAAATGCCTCTTGATGACATTCTGCTTACACTCATAGATCAGTGCCTTATTTAGTCATCGTTAGAGAAGCTTCCTCCAGCAGAAGACGGGAACAGATGCAGAAACCTACAACCAGAAATTATGCTTAGAGAGTGAGTTTAAAAGGGATGTCTCCATCAAATCCCTCCCATAAGAACTCAGGGAACACCACAGAAGAGAAGACAGAAAGAATGTAAGAACCCGAAGGGATGAAGGACACCAGGAGAACAAGGACCCCTGAATCAACTAAACAAGGCACATATGTACTCACCGAGCCTGAAGCAGCAGGCATGGGCCTACTGGGTCTTCACGAGGTCCTCTGTGTATATATTATATATTTTAGTTTAGCATTTTTTTATGGGACTCCTGGGTGTGAGAATGAGTGAGTCTCTGATTGTTGTGCCTGCTCTTAGGACTCTTTTCCTTCAAATGGGTTGCCTTGTCAAATTCAATATGATGGGTTTTGCTTCATCTTATATTTTATTTTTTTGTCATGTATGGTTGTTATCTTCTAGAAGTCTGTTCTTTTCTAATGAGAGACAGAAAGAGAGTAGATCCAGGGGGGAGTCGAGGGGAATGGAAGAGAAATTAGAAGGAGTAGAGGGGATAATACAATCAGGATATACTTTGTGAGAAAAAAATCTATTTTCAATAAAAGGAAAGAGCTGAAAAAAATTTTAAAATGTAAAGTATACACCAAATAGACTTATAAGCTTTATATATTGTCCTGCTGTTGTATCTATTTAAGCAGACATCAAAAATAAAAAAAATTAAATATAAAAAATATGAGTCAGAAGGGTAATTTTGAAGACAAATTTTAAAATTACAAGCATATTCCAACTGTCTCTTAAAATTTCATGTGTAGAGATTTTAAAATTTAAAATTTAAAATCCCACTAGATTATTTGTTTCCTTATGGATAAGAAGAGAGTAAAATGTAAACTGCATATCACACATTTTAGAAATTTTAAGTTCCATCAGCTAAGGAAGTGTTTTGGATGCATGCCTGCCACTACTTTATTTTTCTTTTCCCCATAATCTTTTTTTAAATGCTTCACAGAGTCTATCCTCATCACCTGATGCCGTAGCTATGAGCTTCCCATAGAGTCTGACCAGCACGTAAAGATCAGGTTCACATTCCTTTCCTGTCTTCCACAGACCATAATATCCAGATTTCTTTTCTTCATTAGTTGCTTGTTGCTATGTCCCATGAGCTCCTCTTTTTTCTGATGATCCCTAATTATGAATAATTCTCAACATTCTTCCTGGATTTCTACTATTCCCATTCTAACTGGTTCTTTACAAATCATTTCTTTTAATCACATGCCTGTATTGATAGATGACTCAAAACCCATACCTCCAACCCAAAACCCTCTTTTTACTCAGAAATCCTACAACCAATTGTTTTCTGGGGACTTTTATCTAACATGGACTAACTACTCTGAAATCAAAACCTTCCCATATTTCCTAATCTTGTTTATTTATGTGTTTGTTTTCATTGTTGGGAATTGAACTCAAGGCCTTCCTTGTGCATGCTAAACCCTTCACCATGTAAGTACATCCCCACGTCCATACATCACCATGTCAGTACATCCCCAGTCCTATTTTCCTATATTACTGCCTGGATGAATGTGACTACCAGTCACCCTCTTGTCTAAGCCAAATGTTTATGCATTCTCTGGGGGTCACAGCTTTCCACTTACATGTCATATAGTCCCAACCTTTTTTAAAAAAAAAAATCATTTTATTCTATGTAAAATGTCTTCACTTGATTAATTTCCATCCAAGCCCACTACTTTAGTTACACAACAAACCTCATTTGTCCCTGTGCCTTGAGTGTTATTTTCTAAGAGTCCTCCCTTGTGTCCACCCCCAAGCCAGGTCCCTCCTTTCACATTCCTGCTCAACACCATCGACCCCCCCGCCCCCCACATAGCACTCACTGTGCTTCACAGGAGATAAGTACAGAAACAAAAAGAAGACACTTAGTAATAAAGTAAACAATCCAATAAAGCTCCAAGGTTGACTTTAAATAAGCATTCTGTGTTACATAAATTATCCAGGCTGCTTCTTATTAAAAACAACAGGTAGTAAAACACTCAGATATGATTGTATACCAGGATCAGCTACCTGAGAAGACGATTCATAGGATCCATTTGGTTTAAGCATCTGTTTATACCACCATGTGGGGACTTGGAGGGGAACAGAAGAATTTGTTGAAAAGAGCTGAACAAACTTTAACAAACTCAAAAGAGAGAAAACTTTTACAGCTCGAGTAGAAATCTAAGTGGTTATGTTGTTTCTCTGATTTCCTAAAAGGAACTTTAGAACAAATAATAGAGTTCCTTTAAAAAGTAATTTCAAATTGTATTTTGTCATTAAGTAGATGCAGGAATTCCAGCTAAACGGAAATACCCAAGATTTCATTTATTTCAGCTTCTTTCACAGAGACTCGAATCTGCACCGTTCAAAATAGGGAGGAAGAACAAGAGTATCTGGTATACTCTGGGCATATTATCAGTTATACCCTTGTGACAGAATTTGCATGTGAATTATAAGACAATGGGGGAACATTTTCATTCGTTCTTAAGGTTTATTTGTCCTTAGAATGTGCATTTGAGGCTTTTCTTGTTTTTCATAGAGGGGTTGGAGGGAGATCATACTTACTTGTTAAGCGATTAAAAGAATAAAGAGAAGTCCATGGCTTACATTAAGTGGGAAGCCTTAAATGAAACCAATTTTCAGTGTCTGGTCTGGTTGCCAAGGTCCTGAGGTACCAAGGTCTCTCTGTCTGGCACTGCTACACTGAAACCTTTTTCAAGACTTACGGCATTAACATCTCACAAAGACTGCTCTGCCTTAGTCATACAAAATGTCATTCTGAAAAGGCTAATTTATCAGAAGCTAAGGAGATGGCTCAGTGGGTAAGAACACTTGCTATGAAAAAAAGAGAACCCAAGTTCAAATCCTCAGAACCTATATAAAAGCATATCTCCATATTTCCCCAGCATTTCTAGGTGAAGATAGGTAGATTCCGGGACTCACTAGCCAGTCAGCCCAGCACAATGGTGAGCCTCTAATTCAATGAGAGACCCTTTTCCCAGTAATATTAATAACAACAACAACAACAATGTGTCAAAGTATAGATCAATAGAAGAACACATTGGACATCTTCCTCTGGCCACTATATGTCCCATTATGTGGGACATGTGCAAATACACTACAATACAGAGAGAGAGAGAGAGAGAGAGAGAGAGAGAGAAGAGAGAAAGAGGAGAGAGGTGATGGGTGAATCTCAGAGGGAAAAACAGCACCCATGAATAGATATTACTATGAAAATAAGTACATGAGAAACCATGGGAAATCATAAAAGCAATGTTGTCATGAAGTAGCCCAGATCTGAAACAAGGGGAAAGCTAGTGATTGACCTTTGGCATACTTCATGTCTTATATGATTTTCCTATGAATTATGCAGAAAAAGTCATCCTTAGGAGTACTTTCCTTCTCCTGCTATGTTGTAACTTCCATAAGTCACCACACCAATCAGTTGTTAATACTAATGTATTAATATTTACATAGTATATAATATTTAATAGTAATACTAACCAGCCTTTTGTAGAGAAAATATAAAGAACAAAGCTGCACAATGGTGCATCCCACCTTTTCCAGTTTCAGATAGGGCTCTTATATTCCAAGGGACCAGCGTTAAGACTTAGCAAAGGGCATATTTGGTTGACAGCGGAGTGGCTGATGGAGAGAGAACAGGAGATTGTGAGATAGAGCCCAGTTGCTGGAAAGAAGTTAAGAGCAACTACTGAGAATCTTCCTCTTTGACCCTAGCACACTAGCATAAAAAGATGTTCATTGAGAAACAGAATACAGCATTTTGAGTAATAACAGCTATTTTAAATAAAGCATGACATCCATCCCAGGTTCTGCTCATTAATGGTCTGTTGAGGCCAAGTAACTTGGACAAGGACTGAACTCTGGGTACAATGTCTTCTGTCTGTCCCAAACAGTTGTGTCAGATTGTCCCTGGACTGAGATACTAAAATCTTTCTTCAAAACCCTGCACAATAACTGTTTGCTGGTTGACCCTGAGAATTACAGTCAGGCTCTGTGTTCATCCTTGAAAAAAATTATCTTAATCAGTCCGTATTGTCTCGCATAGCTGCCTCCTCTCACCAAGATTAATAATCTCCATCCAAGTACTTTGTTTCTTTGTTCTGACACTGAAAACACTTTAAAGGTTCCCTGGCCAAAGAGACTGTTCCTGCCTGCAAACTATAATGAAAACAGATCTGACAATTGTGCAGAGCCTTATAAACACTTTCAAGCAGTGCATCTAGGAATGCAACTGTATGTCCCTGGATCACTGCACCTCTGAGACCCTCATCCTCCTCACCCCTCTTCGCATTTCCAGCAATCCTGTCTATCAAGGAGGTGCAGCTGAGTCCCTCCTCAGGAGTCACCTGCAGTTGAGGGAGCATCTTTACATCCTCCTCCCCAGCCCAAGCAGCCTGCCTCTGTTTTGGATGACTCTAAGGGCCATGCTGACTATGAAGCTCATGAAGGATGAGCTGAGGTCTCAGCTGCAATAACACAGTAGACTGTTTTTTTCCTTCCGATCCATTCTGCCTTCTTAAATTTCTTATGGTTTGGATGTTATCTATGTCAGAGTCAACTTCAGAGAGACTAATCATATCTTATGGCTTGTATTGGTTATATTCACATGTGGAAACAGAAAGTAATATCTGGAAGGAATTATGTCCCTTATGAGAAAATTCTCGAACTCATGATGATCTAAATTTTGACTTTAATTATCTTTACATTTATAACTTTGCATTTACCAATGCATAGTTTGATAATGAGTTTACAGGGGAGATGTAAAATCAATGCAAGGTTTTATCCAAGTTTATCCAAAGTATGGGTTTTATCCTGATTCATGTTTTATCCAGTCTTCATTGTTTCTTGTTTTCTAATTTTAGAGTAACAATTTTGAATATTTTGATTTAAAAAAAGAGTTGTTGATAATCCACCTTTGTTTTTAGTCCCTGACTTTAGATTCAATGTTAAATGTGAAGACACTTTTTAAATTTCACAAAAAGACTAAAATAGACCTATGTTTTCATCTGTCTAAACCTCCCTACTTTAGAAAGCTCAATGCCCCTGTGGCTGGTTGACCTGATGGATGGTTAGTCACCAGTGTTCTGACTCCAGTCATAAACAGAGATCCAGGCTAGCCAATTAGGGCATACCATCTCCTTGGCATGGTGATTGATGAGAGGTGAGCTAGTGACCTAAATAGTACCATTCTCACTCCCCCCCCCCCCAGAATTTCTCCACATTTGCCAGGGAGGAAAGTGGTAGAACCACAGAGCTGCTTAGGAGGGACCTTTCTGACTCTGGCAGGAGTTTCCATACAGACTGACACCAACATCAGAGAGAAACACAGATGAAACAGGAAATCACCCAAGTGCTTGGAGACAGCCTACTGCCAGTCAAAGGCCCAGCCTGCCTTTTGGATTCTCCAAACTTAAACAGCAGTAAATTCGATCTTATTTAATCTGCATGAGTTGAGTTCCTAGAGAGTACAAACAGGCCTAGGCCAGAGGTTTCCATCCCCATCTAACAGCTCATGCCATTTCACTGAGAACTCGGGTTCCAGCATCTTTCTTCTAAAAATAAAGACAAAGACCACTATATCCCATGCTCCAGTGAACTTTCCCCTACCACTTCCCTCCGCCCATCTTTCTTTTCTATATGGTCCCTCAATCACTGCTATTCTCTACTTGTCCAGCACTTAAACTTATTCACAAAGCACCACTGCCAATTTCCTTGCAAATGTCACCTCCTGCCTTCTGACCTAAACCACTCTTTTGTCCTGAGATTTGAGTCCTGCAGTGTTACATTGTGGTAGACTTATCATTTGCCTGTGTGAAGCTTGAAATTTTCAACTTGAAACTTCAACCAAAGGACATGCTTTTCTCTGTTGGCAAGTTTTCCAAACTGCTGACACTACACTTAGGTGGGAAAATAGCCTGCATACTGCTAAATTTGCAGACCTAAATCTATTGAAGCAGCAAATATCACATGGCTTGCCAGAATAGTAAAGGAAAATGAGTACTGGGACAGTTAATTGTGGAAGCCTGCCATTCAGGAGCATGACCAATAGGCTTCACAACGTCTTTAGCATGGTATTTGTATGCCATTTTAAATGAGTCCTAGGAGAATTGCCACAACGAGAACAGCCTATCCACAAATGACTTATGTAGCTCTAGAGTAAAATTATTCTGCAATTGACAAGCTCATGGCTCTGAGGATAAAGCTAATTTAAGTTGATGTTCAAGCCATCTGTCATCACCTACTGACATGTTTCAAGGTGCTCACATGGAGTGAGGAGTCTAAAATTGAACCAAAAATCAAACACAGTCATAGCTCTTTGGTAGTCCCTGCGAAGCTTTGCAACTTATATAAGGCATGATTTGTATCTGATCTGCATAAGCAGTTCTTGGTTACAGAATCGGAGGATGCCAGGATCAACCAGAAAGCACGTACAGGATCTCTAGTGTAATTACTTTAAAATGAAATGCATGGAAATTCAGTGATTCAGTCCAGATTCCTCAGCTAGTGAATGTCAGAGCCACATACGGGTTCTGCTCTCTTGCCTATGCATGGAGCTACCTTCCTGTACATGCTTTCCTCCCACCTCAGAGATTTATTATTTTTAATTATATGTACATGTGTGAGTCCAGGCATGAGTCCTGATGCCTGCAGTGGAATCAGATTTCCTAGAGGTAGAGTCACAAGTGACTGTGAGCAAGCTGATATGAGTGTCGAGATTCAAACTTATGTCCCCTGCTAGAGCAGTTCTTAACCACGGAGCAACCTCTCCAGCTTCACCATAAGCCTTAGGTTTGTCCAACATCTTGTCTAAGGTCAAAGCACTTATTTGTGGATCCTAGATTTGATGCTCTCCATTTACATTCAAAGCATGTGAATATTTTATTGTACTTTTGAGACAGAGTCCTGTAGCCAGGGCTAGCCTCAAATTCACTATGGCTGAAGATGAACTTCAATTCCTGATCTTCCTGCCTTCAACTTCAAATTTCAGGGGTTATATGTGTATGTCACTATTCTCGACTTAAATGTCCCTTTTCTTGCTAGAAGGAAGAATGAGACAGGGTCTCCCTATATAGCTCAGGCTAGCCCAGAAATTAAGAGTCCTGCTGCTTCCATTTGCAAAGTACTGAGGTAGTAGGCATGCCACCATGAAGCTCAGCCCAAAGCATGAAACCTTTCTGGCTCTGACTTCATTTTTTCATCTGTCTCATGGGGCCCTGACAGATGCAGAAGGGAAACTGTTTATTAATACATGCTCAGATTCTAGCTTGTCAATTCTAGACCAGTAGGGAGTAACTCAAAATTAAATCCCTTTGGGTTTTATCAGAATTCTGTTTCCACTATTGTATTTGGCAGTTTTATGTTAACTAAAATCATCTGAAAGAAGAGAATTCAATTAAGAAAATGCCTCCATAAGATCAGGCTGTAGGCAAGCCTGTAAGCATTTTCTTAATTACAAATTGATATGGGAGGGACGAGTCCATTGTGGGTGGTGCCATCCCTAGGCTGGTGCTCCTGTGTTCTATATGAAAGCAGGCTGAGCAAGTCATGAGGAGCAAGCCAGTAAGCAGCACTCGTCCATGGCCTCTGCATCAGCTCCTGCTTCTAGGTTTTTCCCCTGTTTGAGTTCCTGTCCTGATTTTCTTTGATGATGAACAGTGATGTGAACATATGAGTCAAATAAAGCCTTTTTTCCCCAATTTGCTTTTTGTCATGGTGTTTCATTAGGAGCAATAGTAACCCTGATGAAAACAACCATACCTTGTTGTTGTGGTGGCAATTAGAAAAGGAAGGAAGGAAGGAAGGAAGGAAGGAAGGAAGGAAGAAGGAGAAGGAGAGGAGGGAGGGAGGGAGGGAGGAGGGAGGGAGGGAGGGAGGAGGGGGGAGGGAGGGAGGGAGGGGAGGGAGGGAGGGAGGGAGGGAAGGAAGGAGGATAAAAGGAAAGGGAGGGGGAGGGAGGGAGGGAGGGAGGAAGGGAAGAAGTGATAAATGATAAATTTAACAGAACTTTTTGTTTTGTTTTATGAGACAGTGTCTCATCATCTCTGGCTATCTTAGAAGTAAGGGAGCTCTCCCTGTCTCTGCTTCTCCACTGTTGGGATTCTCAGGTGTGCACTACCATGCCTAGAAGAAGAATCACTTTAAATAATCCAGAAAAACAGTAGAAGTTTATAAAATTGAGGACAACAGTAATCTTAGATAGATAGAAAAAAATGACATCAGATGGATATTGGAATGAGATAGAAAATGTAATTGAAAACAGTAAGAACACCAAACTCAAGAAGTTAGAGAGTTTGGTAAGAAAGACCAGTTACAGAATAAATGACATTTGCTTCAATACAGCTTTTCAGAAACTATAAATGAACATAAATAAATACTATCTGAGAATCTGACTTGAACCTTAGGCTGCGATGTGTGACTATGAATAGTGGGATGGAGGGGAAAGATTTGACTATAGCTAATTCCTAATAGCCACATATGAGCCATTTGCAGAAATCCAAGTTTAAGCACTAAAGTATTTCTATTCAATTCTAGCAATGAAAACAAATTTTCTACACATTCAAAAATTCATCCTGTTTAGCTTCATTTTATTTTGGGAATTATATTATTTGGTCTATAAATATACTGTCAAATAAAGTTTCTCTACACTGTTATCTTCCCAAACTTTCATGTTTTCAAGACTAATTCTCAGCTGAAGGAAAGAGCTCCAGTTCCTTAGTCGTAAGGTTTCTAAATTGCAAAGATTCCGTCATGTGTTTTTATTCTATCTAACACCCACTTATCCTAGCCAATGTGGCAATGTGGTTTTCATCTGCTGTTAAACACTCTGAGTTGGGTGTATACATCTAGAGTCAAACAAAGAGGCCTGGGTGATTCCCTGTGCTGGTCATGGGGATTTTGATTTAGAGCTAAGATGTTAACCAACGTCTTGGCAGATCAGCTTCACGTATTATTTCTTTTCCAGGTGGAGGTGAACAGTGGAAACAGTTCGCATCGTTGTTAACCAACATGAAACGAAAGTTGCTTTTCTCTATGTTGTCAAGTTAGAAAGTTGATTGTATACTGTTTAACAATAATTAAGCATACACAAATGCACCAAAGACAGGACAAAAGTACCTGAATTATTTTGAGCCAGGGACAACTCTCAACACATTTTTGGTGGTGTGAAGAGTTGGAACGCATGAGGTTTCAGCTCAGTATAAACAGAAGCAGTAGCTCTGACTTGTTTCTATGGTTTCAAGTCACTGCAGATGGCATCTGTGCTGTGGCTTACCATGAACACCTCCTGCTAGGAGTCTGGTTGCAACACTCTCCTCCATTCCTTAAGAGATGCTCTCCTGCCCTTCTGAGTTTCTGAGCACTGTCTTTCTTCTTTATGTAACCACTGCTTTGAGAAGGTGGCTCCAACTACTGTTTAACATGCCTATAATCAGTGCATAGCAAAAATGTTGGCATTGGGTTGACAAAATATCTAAGTGCCATACAAGAGAAATGTAAATTTTCACTTTCAAGAATCAAGCATTAGGCTTGTACCACAGGTGTTTAGTGAGTTCTCACTAAGGCAGTTCCAATCCTTTGTTAATATGATATTCTGCTACATAACCATTCACTTTAATCAGATAAAGAATCAATGGAATACCCTAGATGTTAAGCTAGTATTGAGTGAGACAAAACAAAGATTAGATTAATTGATTCTGAATGTATACAGAAAAAAAAAAAGCTTCTGTATTCTGAACCCAGTCTTCATTCCACAATAGACTTGTAACAGACATTACATAGACCAAGAATTACATTGGCTCCTTTGGCTCTTGGGACTTTACATTTGCCCTGAATAAGATCACCAGTTTTCCTGGAACAATAGCCTACAGAGGACATAACATGGAAGATGTCTTGGCCTCTTAACAAATGCCTTTTGGGGGCCAAAGTGATGCTCAGGAGGAAAAAGCACTTGTTGCTCTTGAGAAATACCCTTTGATTCTCAGCGTCCACACAATGGCTCACAACCATCCAGTTCCTTCTGACCTCCTTAGGCACTGGCACACACGTAATACACATATATACATACAGGCAAAACACACAGATGTACATTATGAAATAAATTTAAAATAAAATTTAAACAAACCCAACTGGATTTTATCCTTTAGCATTTTGGGCAAAACCAGGAATCAGTGTTGGGACAATCTGAGTACATGACACTTTGAGTCTAGATTATCTAGATTACTATTATGTAATGTTAGAGACAGCTAGTAAACAATCATTTTATATGTCCAGACTTTAGGAAATAAACCTGAGTTCAAGAGTTTGAAAGATGCATTTCTAGATAGCAATCAATCCATTGGAGTTGGATAAATGTATCATAAAAAGTGAGTCCACTAAAGGCCAGGATAAAACCCTAGAAAACATACGCACAGGAAAAGGGTGAGACTAGGAAAGATACCCAAAATAAAATATGGAAAAGTAATCGTAATATATGATGCCAACAGAAGAGAAAATAAGCATGAACAGGCATGGATCAGTGTTGTACTGCATGTAGAAAGATAAGTGTTGCATACTGCTGGAACAGAAATGGTAAGGGTAGACGGGTATTTACAATTCTGTCATTGGAGACAGGACAAAACACGTAAAGCATCACCATGCTATACTGTTAAGTGTTGAGCTTCTTGTTAATAATGAGAATCCACTAATTTTAAAGTAAGAAAGGAAATACACAGTAACTGGGACTGGGACTGTCTTACTTAGAAGGTTGCAATATTTATGCTAGCCTCAATCCTCTCCCTCTCCCTCTCCTCCCTCTCCCTCTCCTCTCCCTCTCCCTCTCCCTCTCTCTCTCCCTCTCCCTCTCCCTCTCCCTCTCCCTCTCCCTCTCCCTCTCCCTCTCCTTCTCTTTTCCCCTCCACTGCCCCTCCCTTCCCCCCTCCCTCTCTCTCCCTGTCTCTTTCTCTGGCTTTGATGGAGTTTCTCACTGTCTTTGAATCTTTCTTCAATACAGCATAAAGGACTGGCCTAGCTGGCTTCTAGAAGTCCTTTGGATCCTGTTCATCTATGTTTTCCTCAGATTATATATGTTTAGGTATCTCACGCCAACCCTTATTTCTATTACTCAAATACTAAACAGTAAAATGTATAAAAGAAATAAAAAAGATGAATTACAGATAGTTGAAAAGGTCAAAGTCAATGAACTTAGATATCATCCAATTAATACTTTTATTTTACAAGTGAGGAATCCAAGACCTAAACAGTTCAGGCAATTGTCCACTCCCATGCTGACAACAGGCAGGAATCAACATTTGCACATCGTAGTTTTATGTTAGTACTCTTAAAACTGGAAAATTAAATCCCTATCTCAAAGGGGCTTTTCTCATAGAAAGACTGAGTAAAAGTTATAATCATTAAATAACTTAAGAATATTTTAAAGAAAAAAAGAATATTTTAAAGAAAATATATAGTTAACACAAAGGCATAGGTCTCCCTGAGACTGGTTAATGGGCATCAAATAGTTACTCTGATGATAGCAATTTCTAAACTTTCAGAATCCAATTGAAGAGCGAGGGAAAAGATAAGTAAGCCTTATGTTTACAAATCACATGAACTACAAATTCAGACTCAGTTTGTTTCTAAGTTATAGCATCCAAGAACTTCCTATCATTAAGAGAACAAAACCAAATTAAAAAGTGTAGACATCATCTTCACAAGACAGGAGAGACTGGAACCAGGTCTGTGATGTCAGATTTAAGGACTGAAAGTTTTTTCCATGTTGACTGATATTGATCAAATAAACTTGGGCAAATTAAGATAGGTTATTTGGTCTTAGAAAAAAGTATTATCTATCAAATTTGCAGAGGTCATGCTCTTATTTCCAAATAAAGCATGAAGGCTATAATAAACACAAAGAATATCACAGGGGAAATGAAACACTGACACAGACACTGAGTTTCTGATTGCAAGTGTCTGCTCTCTACTTTGAAATATCTTGGGTCACCTCGTGCTGGAGAAGCAACACTGAAGACAGTAAATTAAAATCAGCTCAACATCTCCCTGGAGGCTTGTAAAGTGGCTCCCAGATGCTTGCTAATCACTTAAAGTTAGATGTGCTCCATTTAATTCAATTTAACAAAAGTTCTCAGTATGTCCCATTCACAAAACACTGTAAAATCTGAGATGTCATAAAGACAAATAAGACAGTAATTCCACCCTCCTATTTTAATCAGGAAAGAATGGGATTTTAAGTGGAGAAGCATTTCTTGAACTCCTCTGAGTATCATCCATATGCCACAGTAAAATCTCATAAGGCTATTTGATATACTTGACAGAAGAATTCAATAAAATATAATGAGGACACCCATGCCAGGCTCCTGTCTGCAAGCACAGTATGTCAGGGTTTGGTGTGCCTACATGGGATAGATTCAAGTCGGGTTGGCATGGGTGTGCTCTGAGAGGCTCTACCAACAGCTGACTGAGACAAATGCAGATACTTACAGCCAAGCATTAGATTGAGGTTGGGGACCCTTATGGAAGAGTTTGAGGAAGGAATGAAGAAGTTGAAGGGGATTGCAACCCCATAGGAAGAACCACAGTGTCAACTAACCAGGGTCCCTCAGGGCTCACAGAAACGAAGCCACCAACCAAGGAGCATAGATGGCTGGTACACAGCCCTGGTGTTGGCGTTTCTTCTAAGATCTGCCCAACAGTTACCTGGCAAAAGCCAGGTAGGCCTGGCTTGTTATAAAGAGAATTGTTTTGCCCCTCCTCACTCTCTTACTCACTCTCTCTCTCTATGCCCCTGCTCTCTCTGCTCTTCATCTCTCCCTGACCCCCTTTTCTCTCTCTCTCTCCCTCTCCCCCTCTCTCCCCACATGTTCCTGGTCTCTCTCTCTCTCTCTTCTCTCTCTCTCTCTCTCTCTCTCTCTCTCTCTCTCTCTCTCTCTCTGCCTCCAATCCCTTCCCAACTCCCCTTCTCATGCCCTAAATAAACTCTATTCTACACTAAACCCTATGGCTGGTACCTCAAGGGGAAGGGATGTCTCAGCATGGGTCCACTGATGCACCCCACCACCTCACCATACCACACTCTATAAAACATATCCTGGCTCTTTTTATAAAACACAACACCTGAGCACTTGTGTAGCAGAGGTCTGCCTTGTCTGGCCTCAATGGGAGAGGTTGCAATTAATTCTGTGGAAACTTGATGCCCCAGGGAAAACAGATGCTGGTGGGGGTGAGGTGGGGTTAAGGGAAGCACCCTCTAAGAGGTGGGGAGGATGGGGTGAAGAACTCGGGGAGGGAGGACCAGGAAAGAGGGCAACATTTTGAATGTAAATAAATAAAATAATTTAATTTAAAAAAAAGAAAGAAACAGTGAGATGGCATGGTTGCTCAGGAGCACAGGGGCCATAGAGTTAGAGCTGAGATTTGCATTCAGCTAGTTCCGCCCCAGTTGCAGCCACCCTTTACCATACCACATTTACCTATAATGATAAGCTTGTTGATTAATTTTTTTAAATACTTTGTGCAAAGTATTGGGTTTCATTTTGGTACACACACACACACATGTCCCACAGAAGTGATCCTGAGAATTGAAGCAAAGTGTGTCAAAACAAGATAAAAGATAACTTAGAAACAAATTGAATTTATATGTACAGTCTGTAAACTTAAGACTTATCTGTATTTTCACTAACAATTCACTATGGTATTAGAATATGTGTGAACATGTATGTATATATGTATCCATTTGAATAATTAGTGAAAATACATGTATAATAGTAAAATACATATACATGTATATATACATATATATTCTTCCACTGTCATTTACCACTTTATTTTTTCTGACAAGTTCTCTCATGAATCTGGAGCCCACTGACTGGCTAGACTAGCTGGAGAGTGGTACTCTGACCCATTCACTTGTCCTTGCCCACAGCATTAGGATTATAGGCACATGCTGTTGTGCTGTCACACTCAGTGCTTACACAGTAGGCACTTTACCCACTGAGCCATCTCCCAACATGCATGTCATTGTACTTTGTCATATTCCCCTCCACTGCGCTTTCTCGTCCCTGCTCCCCACTCTGCTTAGTCCTACCCTTTCGCAGTCCCCCTTCTACTTTTATGTTAAGTGTATACATAAGAGAAAACATACGATATTTATTCCGTACATCATTACCCTCTCTAGTTCAAAATAAGAAATAAAATCAGTACCAGAGAACAGAAGTAAAAAATTACAGATAAAGTACAAAGAACAAAATTCCCATCTGGCAAAGCCTGTGTGGAACACAAGCAGAAGAGGCAGCATTTAACCAATAGCTAAAGGCAGGGCCACTGGGCAGGTAGGGAAGATGCTAGAGGAACACAGTGCTAAAACTGAACTCAGTGCTTCCAGGGCACATGACAATTTGATAGCCATTCCTTTAGGTATTCAGCAATCATTCCACATGAGAAGTTCATTCCATTTGAAGTAAAAGAACAGCAAAAAACAACAAACAAAAACACAAATTCATTTGAATGTAAAGATCAAATGTTAAATTTTGAATGACTTACCTCTTTTACACAAATAATTTATAGAAGAATTTGTTTGTTTTGAGATAGAACAAGACACGATGGTCTCAAAACACTATGCAGTTTTGGAAGACGTTGAACTCCAGATCCTCCTGCCTTCTCAGCTCAAGTACCAGAATTACAGACACGTACTACCATACCCAGCAACACTGATGGTTTTCCTCATCAATATTTTCAACTGGAAGAGATTGTGATCAAGTAAAGAAATATAAAAATAAAATAAAAAGAGATAAAAGCCAAGACAAATAGTAAACGGAACAATTTTTAACTCAATAAAGAAGTAGATTTTTTTTTATTGAAACTTTTATTTACATTTCAGGTGTTTTCCCCTTACCCCCTTTCCCCCCTCCCTCCCAGGAACTCCCTAACCCTTCCCCCCTCCTCCTGCCTCTATGATGGTGTACCCACACCCATCCTCCCCAAAACCTCACCTCCCCTACCTCGAATACTACCCCCCACGATGTCCAGCCTTCAAGGGACCAAGAATCTCTTCTCTCACTTATATATAGCTCCCTTGCATATATACCTGGAGCCAGGGTCCCTCCCTAAGCGCTCCCAGGCTGGTGGTTTAGACCCTGGGAGCTCTGGTTGGTTGGTATTGTTGCTCTCCTCATGGGGTCCCGTATCCTTTCTACTCCTTCAGTCTTCACTCTATCTTCTCTGTTGGGAACCCCATGATCAGTTTAATGGTTAGCTATGAGCATACACCTCTGAATATGTCAGACTCTTGCAGACCTCTAAGAAGACAGTTATGTTAGGCTCCTGTCACCATGCACCTCCTGACACCCACGTCATCATCTACCTTTGGTGACTGCACATGGGATGGATACCCAGGTGGAATGGTCTGCAGACGGCCCCTCCTTCAGTTTCTGTCCTGCACTTTGCATCCATATTTGCTCCTTTGAGTATTTTGTTACTTCTTCTAAGAGGGACTATAGCCCCCCACCACCACTTGGTCTTCATTCTTCATGAGCTTTATGTGGTCTGTGAGTTGAATCTTGAGTGTTTCAGGCTTCTGGGCTAAAGTCCAATAATCAGTGAGTGAATACCATGTATGTTCTTTTGTGATTGGGTTACCTCACTCAGGATGATATTTTCTAGTTCCATCCATTTATATAAGAATTTATCGAATTCATTGTTTTTAATAGCTGAGTAATATTCCATTGTGTAAATGTACCACATTTTTTGTATCCATTCCTCTGTTGAAGGGCATCTGGGTTCTTTCCAGTTTCTGGCTATTATAAATAAAGCTGCTATGAACATAGTGGAGCATATGTCCTTGTTATGTGTTAGAGCATCTTCTGGATATATACCCAGGAGTGGTATAGCTGGGTCCTCAGGTAGTGATATGTCCAATTTTCTGAGGAACCGCCAGACTGTTTTCCATAGTGGTTGCACCATCCTGCAATCCCACCAACAATGGAGGAGTGTTCCTCTTTCTCCACATCCTCCCCAGCATCTACTATCACCTGAGTTTTTGATCTTAGCCATTCTGACTGGTGTGAGGTAGAATCTCAGGGTTGTTTTGATTTGCATTTCCCTGATGACTAGGGATGCTGAACATTTCTTTAGGTGCTTCTCCGCCATTCGTATTTCCTCAGTTGAGAATTCTTTGTTTAGCTCCATACCCCATTTTTTAATAGGGTTATTTGGTTGTCTAGGCCCTAATTTCTTGACTTCTTTATATATATTAGATATTAGTCCTCTATCAGAAACTTTACAATTTTATGAAGTCCCATTTGTCAATTCTTGATCTTAGAGCACAAGCCATTGCTGTTCTGTTCAGGAACTTTTCCCCTGTGCCTAGGTGTTCGACGGTCCTCCCCATCTTCTCTTCTATTAGTTTCAGTGTGTCTGGTTTTATGTGAAGGTCCTTTATCCACTTGGACTTGAGCTTCATACACGGAGATAAGAATGGATCGGTTTGCATTCTTCTGCATGTTGTCTTCCAATTGAACCAGCACCATTTGTTGAAAATGCTGTCCTTGTTCCACTGGATGGTTTTAGCTCCTTTGTCAAAGATCAAATGACCATAGGTGTGTGGGTTCATTTCTGGGTCTTCAGCTCTATTCCACTGATCTTCCTGCCTGTCTCTGTACCAATACCAGGCAGTTTTTATCACTATTGCTCTGTAGTACAGCTTGAGGTCAGGGATGGTGATTCCTCCAGAAGTTCTTTTATTGCTGAGAATGGTTTTCGCTATCCTGGGTTTTTTGTTATTCCATATAAATTTGAGAATTTCTCTTTCTAGCTCTGTAAAGAATTGAGTTGATATTTTAATGGGAATTTCATTGAATCTGTATATTGTTTTTGGCAAAACAACTATATTAATCCTGCCAATCCATGAGCATGGGAGATCTTTCCATTTCCTGAGATCTTCTTCAATTTCTTTCTTCAGAGACTTGAAGTTCTTGTCATACAGATCTTTCACCTGCTTGGTTAGGTTCACCCCGAGGTATTTTATATTATTTGTGACTATTGTGAAGGGTGTCATTTCCTTAATTTCTTTTCAGCTTGTTTATCTTTCACGTAGAGGAAGGCTACTGATTTGTTTGATTTGATTTTATAACCTGCCACCTTGCTGAAGTTGTCTATCAGGTTTAGGAGTTCTCTGGTGGAGGTTCTGGGGTCACTTAAGTATACTATCATATCATCTGCAAATAGTGATATTTTGACTTCTTCCTTTCCTATTTGTATTCCTTTGACTTCCTTTTGTTGTCTAATTGCTCTGGCTAGGACTTCCAGTACTATATTGAATAGGTAGGGAGAGAGTGGGCAGCCTTGTCTAGTCCCTGATCTTAGTGGGAATGCTTCAAGTTTCTCTCCATTTGGTTTGATGTTGGCTACTGGTTTGCTGTATATTGCTTTTACTATGTTTAGGTATGGGCCTTGAATTCCTGATCTTTCCAAGACTTTTACCATGAAGGGATGTTGAATTTTGTCAAATGCTTTCTCAGCATCTAGTGAGATGATCATGTGGTTTTTTTTTCTTTGAGTTTGTTTATATAGTGGATTACATTGATGGATTTCCGAATATTGACCATCCCTGCATTCCTGGGATAAAGCCCACTTGATCATGATGGATGATTGTTTTGATGATGTTCTTGGATTCGTTTGCTAGAATTTTATTGAGTATTTTTGCATCCATATTCATAAGAGAGATTGGTCTGAAATTCTCTTTCTTTGTTGGGTCTTTGTGAGGTTTAGGTATGAGTGTGATTGTAGCTTCATAGAACAAATTGGGTAGTGTTCTTCTGTTTCTATTTTGTGGAATAGTTTGAAGAGAATTGGTATTAGGTCTTCCTTGAAGGTCTGATAGAATTCTGCATTAAAACCATCTGGGCCTGGGCTTTTTTTGGTGGGGAGACTTTTAATGACTGCAGCTATTTCTTTAGGGGTTATGGGACTGTTTAGATGGTTTATTTGCTCCTCATTTAACTTTGGTACCTGGTATCTGTCTAGAAAATTGTCCATTTCATCCAGATTTTCCAGTTTTGTTGCGTATAGGCCTTTGTAGTAGGATCTGATGATTTTTTGAATTTCCTCGGTTTCTGTTGTTGTCTCCCTTTTCAGATCTGATTTTATTAATTTGGATACTCTCTCTCTGCCCTCTGGTTAATCTGGCTAAGGGTTTATCTATCTTGTTGATTTTCTCAAAGAACCAACTCCTGGTTTTGTTGATATTTTGTATAGTTCTTTCTGTTTCTACTTGGTTGATTTCAGCCCTGAGTTTGATTATTTCTTGAGGCCTACTCCTCTTGGTGTATTTGTTTCTTTTTGTTCTAGAGCTTTCAGGTGTGCCGTCAAGTTATTAATGTGTGCTCTCTCCAATTTCTTTTTGTGGGCACTGAGAGCTATGAGTTTTCCTCTTAGAACTGCTTTCATGGAGTCCCACAAGTTCTGGTATGATGTTTCCACATTTTCGTTAAATTCTAAAAAGTCTTTAATTTCTTTCTGTATTTCATCCTTGACAAAGTCATCATTGAGTAGAGCATTGTTCAGTTTCCACATGCATGTGGGTTTTCCCTTGGTTCTATCTTTATCAGAGACCAGCCTTAATTCGTGGTCATCTGATAGGATGCAAGGGATTATTTCAATCTTTTTGTATCTGTTGAGGACTGTTTTGTGACCAATTATATAGTCTATTTTGGAGAAGGTACCATGAGGTGCTGAGAAAAAGGTATATTCTTTTGATTTAGGATGAAATGTTCTATAGATATCTGTTAAATCCATTTGGTTCATAACCTCTGTTAATTTCAATGTGTCTTTGTTTAGTTTCTGTTTCCATGATCTGTCCATTGGAGAGAGTGGGGTGTTAAAATCCCCCACTATTATTATGTGAGGTGCAATGTGTGCTTTGAGCTTTAGTAAAGTTTCTTTTATGTATGTGGGTGCCCTTGCATTTGGACCGTAGATGTTCAGAATTGAGAGTTCATCTTGGTAGATTTTTCCTTTGATGAGTATGAAGTGTCCTTCCTTATCTTTTTTGATTACTTTTGGTTGAACCTCGATTTTATTTGATATTAGAATGGCTACTCCAGCTTGTTTCTTGGGACCATTTGCTTGGAAAATTGTTTTCCAGCCTTTTACTCTGAGGTAGTGTCTGTCTTTGTCACTGAGGTGCGTTTCTTGTATGCAGCAAAATTCTGGGTCTTGTTTATGTATCCAGTCTGATAGTCTACGTCTTTTTATTGAAGAGTTGAGTCCATTGATGTTAAGCGATATTAAGGAAAAGTGATTGTTGTGTCCTATTATTTTTGTTATTAGAGGTGGAATTATGTTTGTGTAGCTACCTTTTTTTGGGGTTGTTGGAAGATTACTTCCTTGCTTTTTCTAGGTTGTAGTTTCCTTCCTTGTGTTGGCGTTTTCCATCAATTATGCTTTAAAGTGCTGGGTTTGTGGGAAGATATTGTGCAAATTTGGTTTTGTCATGGAATATCTTGGTTTCTCCATCTATAGTGATTGAGAGTTTTGCTGGGTACAGCAGTCTGGGCTGGCATTTGTGTTCCCTTAGGGTCTGTATGATATCAGACCAGTATCTTCTGGCTTTTATAGTCTCTGGTGAAAAGTCTGGTGTAATTCTTATAGGTCTTCCTTTATATGTTACTTGACCTTTTTCCCTTACTGCTTTTAGTATTTTTTCTTTGTTTTGTGCATTTGGTGTTTTGATTATTATGTGTCGGAGGGTATTTCTTTTCTGGTCTAGTCTGTTTGGTGTTCTGTAGGCTTCTTGTATGTTTATGGGCATCTCGTTCTTTAGGGAGTCTTCACTCTCATCTATACCTATTATCCTTAGGTTTGGTCTTCTCATTGTGTCTTGGATTTCCTGGATGTTCTGGGTTAGGAGCTTTTTGCATTTTGCATTTTCTTTGACTGTTGTGTCAATGTTTTCCATGGTATCTTCTGCGCATGAGATTCTCTCTTCTATCTCTTGTATTCTGTTGGTGCTGCTTGCGTCTATGACTCCTGATCTCTTTCCTATGTTTTCAATCTCCAGAGTAGTCTCCCTTTGAGATTTCTTTATTGTTTCTATTTCCAGTTTTAGATCCTGGATGGTTTTGTTCAATTCCTTCACCTGTTTGGTTGTGTTTTCTTGCAATTCTTTAAAGGATTTTTGTGTTTCCTCTTTAAGGGCTTCTACGTGTTTACCTGTGTTCTCCTGTATTTCTTTGAGGGAGTTACTTATGTCCTTCTTAAAATCCTCTATCATCATCATGAGAAGTGATTTTAATTCTGAATCCTGTTTTTCCTGTGTGATGTGGTATCCAGGGCTTGCTGTGGTAGGAGAACTGGGTTCTGATGATGTTAGGTAACTTTGGTTTCTGTTGCTTATGCTCTTGCACTTGCCTTTCGCCATCTGGTTGACTCTAGTGTTACCTGTGCTCGCTGTGTCTGACTGGAGTCTGTCTTTCCAGTTATCTTGCTTGTGTCAGATCTCCTCAGATTCCAGATGTCTCTGTGTTCCTGTGACCCTAAGCTTCCTCTGCTCTGGATGCAGTAGGTCCTCTAGGTTGTCTCAGGATCAGGTGTTTCCTCTGCTCTGGCTGCAGTCAGTCCCTCTAGGATGTCTCAGGATCGGTGTTTCCATAGGAGCAGACCAGCTAAGGGTCTGCCCCAGGCAAAGGGAACAGATTCCGGGCGGAAGGGGGAAGAAGTAGATTATAAGTAAAGCTCATTAAAAATTACATTAGGTGTAAACGATAAAATTAAACACATCACTAACAATAAACAGAGCTATCTCAGAAAGATAAATACTTTAATATACTGAATATTCCAAGCCAATCTAACTTCAGCAGTGCTTATTTAATAGCATAGCCCCCCCAACCTCGGAAACAAACACAGTATATGCCATTGACACAGAATTTTGAAACACATGGGAGTCCAGTGCTGGTCCTCACTAGAGATAGTGTAGAGATGGGGAAGCCATATTGTAAGGAGGGTACACTGAGTACAAATACTCTCCAGACAGAAACATAGAGGATGCAACATCCTCTGATGTTGCATCCAAGGAGAAACCTCAATCTGGGAGCATGTGGCAACTAAAGGTGAATTAACACTTCAGGAGCCATAGGACAGAATGTTTCCAGAGGAGGCCAGGACTAACACTGCCAAGTTTACCAGTGAATGAAGGGAGGTAGGAAACTATTGATACAGCAGTTAGATGGCCAATTAACTTAATACGAATAGTTTTAGTTTCTGTCAAAACCATAACACAGAAACGAACGTACTTTGCAGGTCTAATGACAGGCTCTCCATGTCATAAAAGCCACAGGTCTTACTGTACCATATGGGCCATTTACTGTGAATATGAAGAAGTGATAACAGGGATTCATGGTTTGAAAGTCTAACCTTAATTGGGGCTACTAGTAAGGAGAATGTCATTAGTCTGGCAGTTTAATCACATATGATGAGGTTCCCTTCTTTCTTAATGAGAACATTGTGATTCTTTAAGGATTTCCATGGTACTAGGACTGAGAGTGACTTACTCCTCATTCTGCTTTTTCCTAGTTATTGAATGCACATGGCAACAGGCCATAGCAACCTCATAACCTGGCAGTGAGAGACATAAGGCCCCATTGCTAGCCTGGATTCTGGGGTTATATCATGAAACAAACTCCTAGTTCCCTGTATTGGAAGCCTAGCAGCTAGCACCCTCAACAATATTACATTTAAGATGGATGTGTAGCAGTTCCTAGGAAACATGTTTAAAGGCAAAGAGCGCCTTTTCCTAATTCTCACCTTTTCCTTGGAATGTGGTTGTTAGCAGTAGAGCGTGAACCTCAGGAAGTCCTCCCACCGAGGTGGCCTTGGGAGTTAAGCCAAGTGTGTCAGGACAAGATAGATGGAAACTCAGACATTGATTTTGTAAAACTATCATACCAGCTGCAGTCTACGCATCTCTAGATTTGTTTTTCCTTTTTATAAAGCACTGCCATTTCAATGGATTCTTTATTATTGTGGTGGTGGACTTGTTTGGGAAGGATTAGGAGCTGTGGCTCCTATCCTTAGTTGGAGGAACTATGTTATCGGGAGCAGGCTTTCAAAGAGCATGCGCCATTCCCAGTTCATTCTCCCTTTTCTGCCTAGTGCTTATGGATCTCATGTCAGCTCTCAACTACTCCTCCTCCCCTATGTCTGCCAGACTATTGCCATGCTCCCTGTGATGATGGTCATGGACTCTAACCCTGAGCCTTCCAATTAAGTGCTTTGTTGTATATGTTGCTTTGGTCATAGTGTTTTGTCACAGCAATAGAAAAGTAATTAAGAGAGTTATTATACATATTTACAAGGTGCAGTATGGCCTTGAATATATGCATAAATATGAAATGATCAGGTCACAGCAATTTGCATATATATTACCTCTGACATTTTACATTTCTGTGTGCTGGGAACATTCAAAATCCTGTCTACTAGTTATTTGGGGATAGTCAGTTATTTGTTTGAAAGCACAGTTATGCTACTGTGCTCTACAATGTACAGAAGCTACTCCTCCTAGCCAACTTTATTCTGTCACTATTAACCACCTTCTCCCTTCTCCTTCTTTCTGGTGTCTTTCAGGGTTTAGTAATTACTATTTTATTCACCATTTCTGTAAGATCACCTCCTTAGCTTCCACATGTAGGTTAGAATATGGGTCATTTGTCTGTCTGACCCTGACTTAATGTTAATGTTCTCTTGTTCCATTCTTGTTGCTGGAAATTAAAGAATATTATTGGTGTGGCTAAATAATAATATTCACATATATATGAATTTTATTTTCCTTCTTAAATTTTTTTATTTATTATTATTCTTCAATAATAGTAGAGCACATGCCATAGCATGCATGTGGTGGCGGTCAGAGAACAGTATTATGGAATTGGTTCTCTCTCTTTTTAAGTTTGTTCTTTATTATTGTTATTATTGAAAATCAATTCTTCTCTCATATATTCCATCCTGCCCACAGTTTTTCCTCCCTTCACTCCTCCCAGCTTCCCCCCTCCCCACCTGCCCTCTTCCCAGGATTTACTACTCCTCCAGCTCCCTTCAGAAAAGAGCAGGCCTCTACGAGATGACAACCAAGCACAACAAAACAAAATACAATAAGACAAGGCAAAAACTGTCACACTGGGGCTGGACAAGGCAATCCAATAGGAGGAAAGGGTCCCAAGACCATGCAAAAGAGTCAGAAATACGGCATTAGGAAAAAAAAAAACCCACTAGCCTAACAGGTATAGCGTATACTCAGAGGACCTGGTACAGACCCATGCACGCCCCATTTACCTCTCCAGCCTCTGTGAGCTCATGTGGGCCATGTTCTCCTGGTGTCCTCCATCCTCTCTGACTCCTACCATCTTTCTATTTCTTTTCTGTAAGCTCTGAGGCGAGGGACGTGATGGAGACCTCCAGCAGAGATGGTTCTCTTATCCCACTTTAATGATAGGTTCCAGGGATTAAAGTCAGTTGGCTCTGGTTTTCTGCCAAGCACCTTTACTGGCTGAACCATCTTGCTAGGCCTCTGTTTTTCCTTCTTTAAGTAATTATTCTCCTTATTTTGCTCCAGTTGGCCTAGCCTAATCTTTGTCCACATCTATAGTGGTAGCTTACTGCTCTGACTGGGAATGAGTGGGAAGATGAATGAAATGACCTAGCATTGCTTCCCTTGGCTAAGACTTAATAAAAATCAATGCTATTAGATCTACCTGGTAGAGAAATGATACCTGGGAACAAATACCTGTTTAAAGCATGTATGTATCACTTAAATAGACACTATTAGCTTCACAGTAGAATCTGAAGATCAGAATAAAAGCACAAGCAGCTTGGTATATAATACCCAGTACCTGAATGGCAGAATCTGAAATTAGATTTTGAGGACAGTTCTCATGAACACTGTCCTTTCTATTCTTGCTATTGTTTCGATGTTAAATGTTTCCTTAGCCTCCTGTGTTAAAGGCATGGTGCCAAGAGTGGGAGTAATAGTGTTACCTTTAGAAGGCAGGACCTAAAGAGAGCTTTGTAGGTCTTTAAGACAGCACTACAAAAGGACTGTAAGAGCTCTATCCCTCTCTATTTTCCTGTCTCTCCACTCCCTGTCCCCCGTTTGTTATATGAACTTTCAGTTAGAAATGCTCACCTGACATGATATGACTTTATCTACCACCCTCACCAAAAGCCAAATCAATGAGTCCTACCTGATCTTGAAATTTGAACCTTCAAATGTATGATCTGAATAAACCTGTTGCTACTTCCTGGGTAGCTTGTGTAGGTGTTTTATTATAGTGATGGAAAGATGACTAATAGAAGCCTCTACCTTATTTTACCTCTGCAAAGAAAGGGAGAATGAAGACACAAATTAACAAGAACATGTGGCTTTTGCACAAATACAAATAATTTGTATAATCAAAATAAAGATTTTCTTATGGTGGGTGTCTAGCTTAAGTGGCAGAGCACTTTCCTGTCATGTATGAAGTCCTAGATACAATCTCTGGTAATAGAAAAACCTTTTGGTCTTATTCATAGATTCATAGAACCAGTTTATGTTGTTTATATTTTAGCCCATGCTTTTCAAAAAAAAAAAAAAAAAGATTATTTTGTAAATTAATTAGAACAGAGTTTCCTAGTCTTTAAAGAATTTTTTAGAACAGGTTTTTCTCCCCTGAATCAAGGTGAACAACACACACTCGAGTACGTGCATGCATGACCACACACACACACATGCACACAGAGAGAGAAAGAGAGAGAGAGAGAGAGAGAGAGAGAGAGAGAGAGAGAGAGAGGAGAGAGAGAGAGAGAGAGACCCTTGTTTTGATCCTGGCACAACAGTGGTTTTCTAAGTGTTGACAGTGGAAGTCTGGAGCAACTACCTGGGCAACCACTATCGTTTCTGCTGTGTCAAATCACACCTGAAAGTTTACATTTTTTCAGTATTCTGGAGGACCCCAACTGTTATTTGCACCTAGGAAAGAACTAGAAGCAAACTAGGAAGTGTTCTCTATAAGTTCCACATCTTTCTAAATACTGAAACAGAACAAAACTTGTTTAATGGTCATAAAGTACATCTTAATTGTTGTAGTGATGTCACAAATTAGCACATGATTATTGTTTGTAATAAAAAGTCATGACCATAAATGAAGACTTGGGCATTAAAGACATCTAATAAACTGTCTTTTCCAATGACATTTAAGCCCTTCATCCTTTAATCTTCCATTCATACAGTAGGTTTTATTGAAAATCTACAATAAGCAGCAGAATAGCCTTTGATCAAGAGTACAGTCTATATTCAAATCATTGCTTCTCTTTCTGTTGCTTATTTGACCTTGCTTAGGTCACTTAGCCTTTATAACCCCTCCATTTTTTTTATTGGTAAAAACCGGACAATAATCAAAAAGCTATTACTAACACTCAATAGTTGATAAGAAAATAAGTAGATGCACAATAAATAGATGGAATGTTTATAAAATTTCATACCCATATTCAATGGTGGATAGAGAATTCCAGAGATGCTTTGTAAAGAATGGGATATAGCACTGGCTTACACAGATACATTTTATCTCCATGTAAACTTATATCTTGGTTAGAAAAAGAAAATGACAGACATTAGCCTCATAGATACTATTGATTCTACTGATACTCTCCATAATAGATACTATTGATACATTCTCTGTTCTTTTCTATATATTTGAATTTTTTGTTTTATTTTGTTTGTTTGTTTGTTTTTCAAGACAGGGTTTTTCTGTGGAGCCTTGGCTATCCTGGGACTCATTCTGTAGACTATGCTTGAACTCAGAGATCCAAGCTGTCTCTGCCTTCCGAGTGCTAGGATTAAAGGCATGTGCCACCACTGCTCGGACTATATTTGACAATTTTAAGTACATGATTGTTTCTTTTTAAAACTGCTATGTGCCAGCTCTTGCACTCAGTTTAGAACACACAGACAAAGAGAAACAGTCTTGGTTCTCCTACAGCTTGTCAGTATTTCTTGGTATGTTCATCAGAACATTAGGTTCAGGAATGCCAGCAGATGGTAATAATAGGTTTATGGTCAAATAAAATTGGGAGCCGGGCGGTGGTGGCACACGCCTTTAATCCCAGCACTTGGGAGGCAGAGGCAGGCGGATTTCTGAGTTCGAGGCCAGCCTGGTCTACAGAGTGAGTTCCAGGATAGCCCGGGCTACACAGAGAAACCCTGTCTCGAAAAACAACAAAAAAAAAAAAAATAAAAAAATAAAAAAATAAAATAAAATAAAATTGGGAAACCTCAGGAACTAACATCTAGATTTATTCAAATTAAGAAACTGTGGTTGTTTGGGACTTCTTGGCACTTTAGCAATTAGTTAACTTTGTAAAGCCTACGAGGAAGATGAATGTCCAGTGTTTCCCATATTTCCCAAGATTTTTCCCAGAACATTTTTTTCTCTATTTTTTTTTTCAGAGTCTACCATCTTCCACAGAACAATCTGGGCATGAAGTAATGCCCGAGCTTCTGGCCTTACATCAGAGATTCATGCAAGAACTTGTCCATATTTAATTGAAGTCAAATTGGGATAGCAAACAAACATCATCTTTAGACTAAATATGAACCTGTTACACAAAGCCATTTTTCAACTGTATTATGTGCACTGAACTAGAAAACACAAAGTGTTAGCAGGGCCAGGACAGCTTTGACAATACACACTACTTAAACACTGAATACAAGGATATCCACGATCATAACTGTGCCTATGAATTTTTAAAGTCTACTACTATTGAAAGGTAGTGGACAGAGTCTCAGGCAGAAATTGACTGCTTGGCCTCATGCCTGACCCGCTGAATCAGAATGCAATCATATAAAGCAACCATAATGATAGCTACCTTTCATTAAGCACTCTGCTAATTGCTTTACATGACATACTTCACTGCATCCCTACAACAGCAATCCAGTGAGTCAGCTACACTTATTACGATGTTAAATGAGGACATTGACTCAAACTTCAGACATTTAAAGGTGGCATACACACTGTATAATAATAAATCCTTGTTTTTACTCATTTACCTTTGCTTTTATCAAATTAGTAGCAGTAAGATATTTTCAACATTGAAAGACCATAGGTAGAGCGAGAAACTGCTTCCCAATCCTTGAGAAAAGAAACCCAACAATTATAAGTGAGAAAAGAATCAGCTGTGAGATGAATTGGAAAACAAATTGCATCCTTGCTTGCCAATCTCTGCTGCAAAAAATGAACTCAAAAGCATGAAGTCCACTGGTAAAAAGAAGTTATCCCACTGCTTGTGGTGAGAGAGGGCACTCATTAACAGAGAACAAATTCCAGCTTCCCTGTGCCTTCCAGGCTGTTTCTATGCTTGCGCTGGCATTATCAGAACCCTATGTCCTAGGTTAGGACAGCACTTCTAAAAGAGAGTTGGGATGAAGAAAGAAGTTGATCAAAGAAACAAGAAATGTAGATGGTCTTAGGCACCATCTGCTCATCTTCTACTCTGTCCTCCTGTCCAGAAAATTCTTGAACATTGACAGGAAGACCTATAGCACCAAGAGCAAGGAAACCATGTTTCCTGTAGCACCAGAACACTCATTTTCCATTTCCTGAGAAGCTTAGCTCCAGCACATATTAATAATCTTGTCACTCTGATCACTCAAGGAAAAGAATTCTTTCATGACATAAAAGAGAAGAAATAGATTAGACTTTCTTTAGTGTTTCTCTTTTTTATAAATTGTGGCACCAATTTTTCCTTAAGAATTCTTTAGATGCTAAATGAAGTAATGCAAAGCAAATTTTTACAAGTGTAATTAATTTGCATGTGAAGACCACAATTGTAACAAATCACTTGCATGTCATAAGTGGAGTAATTGAATCAAATGTGCCTCTTCTGGGGCAAAAGAAATCTGTCATTCATATTCCTTAGTAAAGCACTTGGTTTTCTCTCTTTGAAATTAGCACTGTTAATCTTTGAATTTTTCCTTAATTTTTTGAATTTTTGAAATAATTAAAATGATATAATGGCCTTTAGAAGCTGGGAAAATGCTTTTAATAGTTCCCCAATTTTAAATGTTTCTTAAATGGACAAATGTTGGTTTTTCACAAGGGGAAATCTACCTTTAAGGAGACTGACAGTAGTGTTTTCATGACTAGAAAAATTTATCCCATTCAATGACATCTCTGTAATAGGTAGGCCCCAATACCTTAACAAAACTGACTCCATGATGAAAGTACCAGTCAGGCTATAAAACTCAGTAGATAGCACCACTTGCCAAAACTAAAACAAAGGCTGGATCCATCAAAGTCCATAGTTAGGAAAGTCTCTAAAGGTGCTAACCTTGCTTTTTGGCTTTGGTAGTTCTGCTTCAGGCTAACTGCTCATGTTAACTGAAGTGTGCCAAGCCAGGACATGGTATTTGTGCTTAAAAGCTCATTCTGAGAAAGGGTCAGGGGTACACTAGAATCCTGAAAACCCAATGTAGTCACCAACCAGCTAATAAAGTCTTTCTATTGGCTCAAACCCATTTTTGAGCAGTCTTCTCTGGAGAATATGTCACAACAATCTTAGCATCACTGATTATTTTACTAAAGAAAAGATTCCAAACATATTTACACAATTACTAAAAATGCTTTTAGAACTAGACTGGCCTGGGTACAATTTTTGATTTTCTCATTTGGTAGCTGTGTGACTCAGCTAAATCCACTTAACCAAGTTTAATTTTTATCTCTTTCTGTGTAAATTAAGAATTGTAATGCTAGCCTCATATACTTTCATAAGTAAAAAAGACCAAAAAAAAAGTAAGCAAATAATCTACACTGTGTATCTAAAATGTATTTTCTCTGTGTGATTCTTCTAATGAAATCTTTTCATTCCCCTTTATAAAACAAAAAGAACTAGCTCAAGCTGTACCTCTAAAGATGGCAAACACAGGTAAAAAGTAGCAAGCTCTCACAATCATTCAAGGCGTGTGTGTATGTGTGTGTGTAGAGGTGTGTGTGTGTGTTATGTGTGTGT
The DNA here is from genome assembly GCA_021653895.1 of Mastomys natalensis. Lineage (NCBI taxonomy): Eukaryota > Metazoa > Chordata > Mammalia > Rodentia > Muridae > Mastomys > Mastomys natalensis. Next base: position 1,064,533 of record JAJTUV010001234.1, on the reverse strand, counting down.
GTGTTATCCCCAGAGTATAAAAGTAGTCTATTCTGATGACTCAAAAGTGAAGCATTCAGAATTGTATTCCCTGCAGTAGCAATAGGAAGTTTTTCAATCTCTTAGTCTCTTAAGATTACAGGATGTGTCTGTTGAACACTCATCTGCATAACTTTGGGAAACTGACACAAATTTGTCTTTGACTTCTTCATTCAAAATGCTTATTCAATAAATGTATTATTCTTCCTCAAAATTAGAGACTTAAAATATTTAAAATGGTAAAAATCATACAATCATGAAGCACAAGACTATTATGAAAAAGCATAGTACAGTGTTGTTAATTACCAAGAGACTTTGTTTAACAGTAACTGGTTTACTACTGAAATACCACCAGTCTCAAAAAAAAAAAAAAAGAAAAGAAAGAAAATCCATTTTTTTTTTCTCTCCAGCAGAGATGGAAATAGATTTCAAGAAGACAGACTACATAGGAAAAGGCTGGAGACGGACTCTGTATAAATAGCTCTGCCTCTGAGGAATGCATTGTGTAGATCAGACCACAGCAGAGCAAAATGAATTAGCAGTCTGGCCTGTGCCTTTGAAAGAAGTCATATGTAAATCTAGATAGGATACAAAATATGCCAACTGCCATAAGGGAGCTAAAGAACCGTCTGAGACCTGAGGAAAACTGGAACTCCCCCAGTTGTCTTTGTTTGCTTGTTTATGAGGTGACAGGAAACAGATAAGGAAGAAAATATTTGAAATGGCTCCTGAGGTATAATGAGAATTTACAAAAAGATTTGAGGGAATGTGGAAAGAAGAACTGGGGGGTCTGGGGTTTTTCTCAGAGGACTTCATCGTAAGACAAGCTTAGAGGAAAAATAACGAAGAGTTCCTCTGGGAGCCAATCCAATACAAGTGGAATGTGAGACACAAGAGGGGCAGCAAACAGCTCAAAAGGTAAGCTGTATCCAAATGGTAGAGGTTCTGTTGCTATGTGCACAGCATGTGGCTTATTTGGTGTGTGAGAGAGAGCGTTTCAAATGTCATATGTGTATGAAGAAAAGTTCTGTGACCAAGGAAGCCAGTCAAATAGAATAAAGCAAACCACAAGGAACAAGTACAGGAAGAGAATTAAAAACACAATGTTGCCGGGCAGTGGTGGCACACGCCTTTAATCCCAGCACTTGGGAGGCAGAGGCAGGCGGATTTCTGAGTTCGAGGCCAGCCTGGTCTACAGAGTTCCAGGATAGCCAGGGCTATACAGAGAAACCCTGTCTCGAAAAATCAAAAAAAAAAAAAACCACAATGTTTATTAGACTATTATGTTATTGGACTAAGGGTAAACTATTTCCACTTATGATAAACTTAAGAAACAGCAAAACAGAAGCATAAAGAATGTTTTTTTAAAAATCACTTTCAGCAAATGAATACAGTACAGACTCAATCTAATGGGTGTGCGTTACTATGGCTCTACCAGTTTAGGGTGGCGGCCATGGAAATGCAAAGAAGGTAAGCCGATGAGTCATTATGAAGGTGACCTCACTCCCCAGGACAGGCGCAGAGGGGAGGAGGAGAAGGTAAAGGACTACTCAAAGATGACTGCATTTCATTTTGGGTGACTACTTGCCAGTAAGGGAACAGGTACGTCAGGAGGAAAGACGTGAACCTATTTTAGACCATGACACACTTGAGATTACAGAAGAATATCGAGATGAAGAAGTTCAGTAGATTGTTAAGAACTTAAGAGAGAAACTAAACCTTGGGAATCATCTAACTAGATGAGTGAGTCAAACCTCTGAGAACAGAGGAGACTAACAAAGACAGCAGAACATCAGTTAAGCAGAAGCAATACTGTTTTCCTTTAAAGATGCAGAATTTCCTCTTATCTTACCCTAACAGAAGTAAACATCTTGCTCTGCTAATTCTGTGTGTGGGAGAGAGCAGCATGCAGGTGATCATTTAGTATGGATGTGTGAATGGAGCTTGGAAAACCCGAAGACAAATGCAACAAAGCATTTCATTCATCATTTGCTCACTGGCTGGCACAGGAACCTGTATTCTTCCTGGGCACAGTTAGGAGCAGTGTATTACTGATAGGAAGTTGTGCTTCCAGGCTCAATGGGAAATAGGTTACTATGACTCTCAAAATGTCTCACCCTATGTGTGGGCAGATTGTGAGAGGATAACAGAATGGTCCTAAGGACACCGTGGGAAGGACAGGTAAGCTGAGATGCATGAGTCACAAAACAACTCAGTATTCTCAGTATGTTAAAAGAACGTCACCAAACTGAAACAGATGAAGACATCAATGGACCGTCACTGAGGTGGGGAGGAGAAAATGAGGAAAGGAGATGGGAACATATAAGTAGTTATGGTATACATTTTGCAATTTTGTTGTATGACTTTATGCAAAAACATTTTTAAAGTAGCTTTGAGGAGCCAGAGGAGAAGCTGTGGGCCTCTTGACCAAGGCAGGTGCTTTCTGGTTCTCTGTAAATATATCACATATTTGGGGGATTTAATTCTAATCATACATGAATCTAAACAAAAACCAGCCTTAACTCTTGATGAGCCTGATCCCCCACTGAAACAGAGATGACCTACAAAACAAACAAAATAAACAAAAACAAAAAACAGGAGAAATACTCATTTTTTTCCAACTGTATGATTCTGATACCTAGGTCTGGCATCCACAGAAATAGCTAAAGTCCTAATGCACTACTTCGGGATAGATCTGGATTCCATGAGGTCAACCACTAATTTCAGTATTTGCTTCCCTCTGCTTCCTTCCCAACACATTTGCCAACTGTTTCTTCATTACTCCATCTTTTTGTAACCAAACAATCCATAAGTTAATTTGACAGAGTAGTGGAAAATCATTATTTACAAGCAGAGTATGTTTGGAAAAGTAAAGCCCTACAAACTGATGTCATTGTTAATGTGAATGCACTATCCTAGTGTTGCACGCCTTGAAAATTACAGGCTTTCCATCTTAGAAAACCAAGGAAGCAGACAGAATATGGAAACGAGAGATGGGTAAAAATGAACATGGGTGTAGAGTCCTTGTAAAGCCTGGTCCTGGACTAAGGCTCTCCATCTCTCTAGTTTAACCACACCTGTAGGCCAAACCTAGGAACATAAGATATCCAATCTTTTAAGAGAATAAGAGAAGGAAATGAACACAGAATGGCTATTTCAGCCAAAGAATTATTTTAATCATAGGGCTGGAGAACTCTCTCCGCAATTAAGAGCAAATACTGCTCTACAGAGGACCTTAATTTGGTTCCTAGCTTCCACATGGTAACTCACAACCAACTGTAACTCCAGCTCCAGGGAAGCCCATTATCTCTTGCCAATAGAGAAGCACAGGCACTTACATGCATACACCTATACACAGACACATACACATAATTTAAAAAGTAAAAATAAATCTAAACAAATTTTGGTTATGATTGCTAGATTAGATCAGATGTTCCTCAAAAGATCTCTGTGTTCTAGCCTTATTGCCCAGAGTGACGTTATTGATAAATAGGATCTAAAGGGAGATTTTTAGATAATTGGGATCATATTCTCCAAGGGGATAGAGAGGTTCCAACCCCTTCTTATTTCTCTTTGTTGTCTAATCATGCACTGAGGAGTTTGGTTCTACCAGACAGTCCACCATGATATGCTGCCCCACCATGGTCCCTAAGGGTCCAAAGAGTCATAGACTTAAATATCTAAAACTCTGATATAAAATAAACATTTGCTTCTTTACAAGTTGATTGTTTCAAGAATTTGTTATAGCTGGGCTTGATGACACATGCCTCTAATCCCAGCATTTGGGGGGTAGAGTAAGGCAGATCTCTGTGAGTTCCAGGTCAGCCAGAGCTACATAATGAAACCTTATCGCAATAAAAACAAAAATCGCTATAGTGATAGACCTTAGACTGTCCTAGGATCTATTACTTGGCAGCTTGAACCATTATAGTATACATCCAGTTGTGACTAACAACAGCAGCAAAAGCAGATTAGGGCTTTCAGACAATAAGACTTTCAGAGATAGACCATTCTAGGGTTGATATAGCAACTAGTTCTTTCTAACTTCCGATCCTGCATTCTTAGCCTTCAGATCAACAATCAACCACAATGCCATTGCAACATTCCAGGTAGATAAGGAAGGAATTCTGAACAAACCCAAAACCCAAACTGGATAAAGATCAAGTTTTTTTCTTATAATGATCTAAGGAAAATAAATGAATATGAAACACAGGTGCCTAGTGCTAAGACAATCAGAATTAAAAGGTAAATATTAAATAACTTTTGGCCAGAAAAATAATCAAAGCATCTAAAAAAGCAAAGAACATACTACATACAAAAATATATAAGATGGGGCCAAAGCCGTACTTAATATGAAATCCTAAATCTTAAATATATACATTAGTAATTATATTACTTATAAATACTAAATTTTGTAAAATTAAAATATTTAAGATTTTAAATGATAAAATCAATAAATTAGAAAATATAAAAGTAAAACTGATGAAAATCACATTAAAAGGGGGGAATAAACACTAAACAAATAGTTATAACTAAAAAGTGAGTAAATGATTATAAAGAAGAAAAATAATTATAGCAATATGTGTCTGTCTCTATTTAGAGATATAAAATATTAATAAAAATGGCAGAATTTCTTTTAAAATGTTTTTTTCAAATTTGACTTAAAACACAAAACTAAACAGATCCATAAAAGAAATGAAGAAACTGTCAAAGAATTATTCCTTAAAAAAGAATATTGTATTATTATATGCTAGCCTATTTGTGTCAGTGTTGATCAAAACAAACAAGAATTAGTTATTCTACTTAAACTGTTTCAGTCATAAAACATAATTTTCCGATGATTTTACGAAGAAATGATTATTTCTGAGACTGGTGTACAGACACAGAGATCTTTTTTCACTCGTAGCTTTGTCTAGAATACATCTCTCCCCATAAAGCTGTGGTTTTGTCTACTCAACACCTATGTATCTTTCAGATCTCAGCTCAGATTCTCCCTTAGGTAGATCATGGCCCCTCTTCTATGGTTTCATTGAATTTTTCACTTTATTAGACTTAATGCCTTCTTATTAAACTTTTTGTGCTCACGTGCACATATGTGTGGTGGCAAACATTACACTTCATGCTCTACCATATTTCTTTTTGAGACAGGGTCTTTCATTGGACTTGAAGCCCATTAATGGGTTAGACTGGCTGGGCAGTGAACTCTGGGGATCCACTTGTCTCTGACACATGCCAAGCCTTTTATGGAGGTGCTGGAGAACCAAACTGAGGTCCTAAAGCCTACACAGCAAGCACTTAACTCACTGAGCCATCTCCCAGGGCCAGTTTGTTAATAATGCATTTATGAGTATTTCATGTCTCCCAAGCCTTATCTGGTTTATTAGACAGCAAACTGCATGAACACAAAGATTGTATCTATTGTTTGCACCACTATACAGATAGAAACTAAGTCCCTGGTAATTACAATACATTAAATATGAACTGACTCAGGGAACACTAGCCCAGAACTACAACCAGATATTTCTCATTAGGCTCATACTGATCATATACAAGTTCACTGCCTAGCTAGTCTAACCCTTTAATGGGCTCCAAGTTCAATGAAAGACCCTGTCTCAAAAATTTAAGTAGAATATGATAGAGCAAAGAAGCGAAATGTTTGTCACCACATACATGTGCACATTAGCACAAAAAGTTTAACTTCATTCTTACTGATGGAAAAGATCACATAATGGCAAGCATCAGAAATAAGACTTTAGTTTTCTTTAGAACACAACACTTCTTTAAAAATCTAAAAAGTTGTTACAAACCAGTGACAAACATGCTAATAGAGAAAAAATAATAAGATAAGCACATGATAGGCACTTCACTAATGAAGAACACAACTATCCTTTAAATACACAAGAAGCCAGGTGTGGTACCACTAGCCTATAAAGCCTATAATCCCAGCATTTGTGAAGCTGAGTCCAGAAGGTCACAACTTTGAGGCCTATTGGAGCTGCACAGTAAGTCTCTCTCTCAAAATAACTTCTAGATGCTTAAAATATGCCAGTATATATGAGTATATTTGATTAAGTTAAGCCAGGGTTGCTCACTGGAGACTAACCAAATTAGTCTTTATAGCCGTTCTACACATGGAAACATAGTTTAGTTGGGGACTCTAATTAAAAAAAAAAAAAAAAATTAAGCCTACATTTACAAACTAAAGGAAACCTGAATAGAGCTTGGGTTTTGGTCTCTCATGGCCATCAGCCATAGCTGAGAAATGACTGACCTCTTTAAATGCGTGTCACATTGCTGTCAGCCTGGGTAAGTGTCCCTTACACACATACACACAAACACACACAATGTTGAAGAAAACTCAGTGTTCTCAGTATGCCACAATCAGCAGGCCTCCTTTACACAGACAGAGGCCGTACATTCTGGGTTATGGTCCTGTCCACGCTGCCTGGGAGCCATGCGATTCTCTCTATACTCCTCTCTATATTTATGTTCTGTCTTCATATGCTCACTTTTCAGTTCATCTTTCACAATGCAATCTCATTTCTTTAATTTTTAAGTTGATGAGATGCCCATCATTAGCCTCGATGTTAATAAAACTTAGAAGACATGATTTTACTTAAAGCCTATCTTGAATCCAGATTGAAATGTAGGAAATGTCCCTGTCAGTTCTCTCCCCTATCCTCCTCATGACATAAGCTGTTAACATACACTCAAAAAAGAAGAGAAAAGAAATTCTTCATAGTAATGTTTACAGGGTGGTCACAAAATATCGCTATAAATGGTGCTTTGAGTGAACTGAATCTTATAAACATTTGTTCAAACTACAGAAACATTTTTTGTGCTTATGAGGCTAAGTGCCTCTTGTACACTGGTCTGCCACATGCATAGGAAAACTACTTATGCTGATGCTGTCCCTCTGGAGAAGTTACACTCTACTGAGTATTACAATCCCATAGGTTTCACACTCACAGACTCCAATAGCAGTTTAGGAATCACTGTCTTCAGAGTAGCTAATAAATTAATTAATAATAAATTAATGAAAAATGAATGAGTAGAAGCTTCATGTCTTTGCTGCTGAGGAAGCTGGTCTTGTGACATCTTCTATATTAACATCTATTGACTCTCATATCGCTATATTAATTCAAAGAACTAATGTTAATTCTAACAATAGGCCTTGGAATTATCTACATTTATTTAAAGACATATCCAGAAATGATTTGATTTTCATTTTTAGTAAGAACATTTTGAAAGAAGCTGTTAAGGTAATATGTAAAAGTTTAGTATAGTGACTCATGACTACAGTAATCCCAGCAACTACTGAGGCAGGAGAATTGCTGGGAGTTCAAAGCCAGCCTGGACTACATAGTGAGCCCCAGGTCTGTATGAGCTACAAAGAGTAAGATCCTGTGACAATTAAAAAAAAAAGAATCCCCTCTCCAGGAAAAAGACATCGGGATGGGTATGGCCCTCATGCCTCAATGGACAACGACAGGAAGACCAGAGCCATTACAAGGTCCCCTTCAATTATTGGAGGTCAGGCCTCTATCCCCGCCTTCACAAGAATAGAATCGCCAAGGCCCTTCTATACTTAGAGAAGGGAGGAGATGTCAGGAGCAGCCCTGCATATACACTAAAGGCCTAAAATCAGCCATAGGCCTAAAATCAGCAATAGGCCTGACATACATGCATGCTAACACAAAGTCTTGGGTCTCTGTGGAAAAACACTGAAACAGAAGGCTATAAGCTATTGTAAACAGGCAGCTTCTGTGGAAATTTACCAGACCGAGTAGTCATAGGTCTTATAAATAGGCAGCCTCAGTGGACAGTACCAACTTAGATAAGGACAAGTGAATCATAGGCAGAGCTATAGTGACCTGTCCCCTGAACCTACACTCAGCTGATACTCTGTTCTGAAAGGTATCTGTACTCCCCCTGAACACCTATGCTCTGGTGCCATTCCCTTCCCCACATCCTACCTTTTTGTGTTTATAACCTCTGTGTAAATAAGTAACTTATGATGTGATTTAAATAACTAAATAAAAATAAAATAAAATAAAAAAAGAAGTCTGGCTGTCACACAGTGTGGTCAGGTGGAAGAAGCCCGCCTGCTGCCACATGACCTACCACAGCGGGCACCATGAGCAAGTATGTGATGGAGAGATGGGAGAGAAAACTGAAGGGTTTGTGAACTGTGGGAAGAGGCAGAACTGGAGACATGAGGGTGGTGAGGAACAGCCTGTGTGAGTAGCCTGAGATGTCACCTGAGGCCATGGTGATATCCCAACCTATACTGCCACTGAAAGCCATGTCTGGTACCATGGGCATGAAGCAACAGGGGTCTGGGTCAATGTCCATGGCCCCTGTTATCACCAAAGGTCAGATGGAAGTCCCTGCTGCCTGATCCCATGTCACTGTCCAAGGGCTATGCAGAGCTGGATCACCCTTCACTGGCTGCAGCACTTGGAAGAGCTCCCCCTGGTGGTGCAGGTTCAGGAGAACTGGTATGCTGAATAACTCAACTACCACCTGGGCCCAGATCCAGGCTTTGCATTGACTCACCCCAGCATCTATCCCATCTATGAACTGTTAGGGCACAGGAAGGGACAGGTACTATAGATCCATGATACAAGGCAATAACAGGATATCTGAGAGGAGTCCCAGTGAGGATGCAGTATTGATAGTGTACTAGAAGCCCTGAACTAGACCATGATTCATTACAGTGAACATTTGTAAGTAAAGTTGTTTGAGCAAATGACTACACTGTGTGACACACAGTGACATGCCACAGCTCCCAGGCAAGATGTTTGAGGGTTTTTTGTTTTGTTTTGTTTGCTTGTTTGTTTTCTTTGGGGTGGGAGGTTGCAAGGCAGAAGGCAGAAATGAAGTAACAGGAAGATGAGAGGGATTGGAGTTCATGATGTGAAATTCACAAAGAATCAATAAAAAGGAAAGAAAAAAGGAAACAAATAGAAAAGAAAAAAAAGGAGACAAAAGGAGATGAATCGTTCTGTATAGAAATTACTGTATACCATTTGAAACACAATGTTTATACTAATGATGCTTTTGTGCATCTATGATGGTGCTAGAGACACATGCATACCAGACAAACTAACTCTGAACTACATCCCCAACCTCTTTCAAAAGTTAAAAATCAACAAAAACAACTTCTTCAAGAAATAATTACATTTATAAGTATATGTTGTTACTGAAAGAGAGAAAATAGAGATTCTCAAATATAGAGATAATCTCTTGCAAAAGGTGATTGTCCAAGTTTCCTATCTGTTACTGTGATAAAACATCCTGGCAAAAAGTGACTGAGTGGAAGAGCTTATTTGGCTTATAATTCTAGGTCACCATAAATCATTTTGGGGAAATTATGGCAGGAGACTGAGAGAGCTGATTATACCATATCAACAATCAAGAGCAGAGAGAGAGAAAAAAAAACCAATCTTGCCTGCTTGCTCACTACCTTTCTTTATTCTTACACAGATCAAGGTCTAGTCTAGGTAATGGTGTCACCCACAGTGGGCTGGATCTTACATCAATTAACAATTAAGACCATTTACCAAAGATATAACCATAAGCCAACTTGATTAAAATAATCCCTTATTTGAGGATCTCTTCCAAGGTGATTTTAGGTTGTATCAAGTTGACAATTAAAACTAACCAGTAACTAAATTTTTTCCAAGTTTTATAAGTCTCCATTCTTACATTTAGACTCAACTATTAGGAAACAAGGCACAGAAGCACAGGGCACCTTTAAATAGATTGTCTTGATTCAAACAGCCTGTTAACATGTTTGATTGCTAATTAACGGTGAAGGACCCAGCCCACTGTGGGAGGTTAGAGCACAGAAGGAGTTGGTAGGGGGGAGAATGTAGTAGAAATATTGTAAATACATTACTCATTGATGAGCTCTCAAAAAATTAAATGTAAAAAAAAAAAAAATATTTCTAAGGTTCCCACCTAAAGGTTATATAATCAACACAAATTGCAAAGAGAATATATTGACTGTCAGAACTGCCTGCAAGTTGTTCAGCAAGCTCCAAGAACATAGTTTTTATGAGTTTGTGAGAGTGGTGAACCTTTCAGTGTCATAGCGACTTCTCAATCACTAAGGCTCCTGTAACTTCCCAACCAAAAATAAACCTGGCTTGCTAAGCAGGTCTTGAGTAGAGTCATTTCATTTGTCTATTCCTGATAAGCTGACATTTGTTCACACCTTTCCAGAAAAGCCATGCAATAAACTCAATTTACACCTGAAAAAGCTAATTTCTTAAACATAGAAGTTTCATTGGTTACAGGAACTAGTACTCTGATCTAGAGATAGTTTTAAAAGAAAAAAGAAAAAAACTAGCTCAACAAGGCCTCTCCTGACGACCCAAAATACCAGATTAGTTTTATAAAGTGTGTATTTTTTTAAATTACATTACTTGAAAAACCTGCTGGCATAGAAAAGCAGGAAAAGCTTTTTTTTTTTTTTTTTTTTTTTTTTTTTGCCTGGGGCAGACACAAAGCTGGTCTACTCCTGTGGAGACATCTGATCCTGAGCCATCCTAGAGGAGCCACTGCACTCAGAACAGAGGGTAAGAAACCTCGCCCACTATCCCATGCCCCAGAGTTACAACTGGGAGTCAGGGCTGCTCAGGAACCATCAGGCACCCAAACCCCGCCCCTCCAGAATACCACTTTCCTTCCGCCCCGAACCTGGCCCTTTTGGCTGGACAGACACCAAGCTGGTCTGCTCCTGTGGAGACACCTTATCCTGAGCCATCCTAGAGGAGCCACTGCACTGAGAGCAGTGGACACCTAGCTGGTCAGCTCCTGTGGAGACACCTTGTCCTGAGCCATCCTAGAGGAGCTGCTGTACTCAGAGCAGCAGGATTTCAGGATCCCAGAGGCGGCCTGAGTCCCAGGAGTTCTTCCACCCAGGAGCTTAGGATCACAGGAACACATAGACATCTGGACTCTGAGGAGTTCTGACACAAGCAAGATAACTGGAAAGACAGACTCTAGTCAGACACAGTGAGCACAGGTAACACTAGCGTCAACCAGATGGCAAAAGGCAAGCGCAAGAACACAAGCAACAGAAACCAAAGTTACCTGGCATCATCAGAACCCAGTTCTCCCACCATAGCAAGCCCTGGATACCCCATCACACAGGAAAAACAGGATTCAGAATTAAAATCACTTCTCATGATGATGATAGAGGATTTTAAGAAGGACATAAGTAACTCCCTTAAAGAAGTACAGGAGAACACAGGTAAATAGGCAGAAGCTCTTAAAGAGGAAACACAAAAATCACTTAAAGAATTGCTAGAAAACACAAACAAACAGGTGAAGGAATTGAACAAAACCATCCAGGATCTAAAACTGGAAATAGAAACAATAAAGAAATCTCAAAGGGAGACTACTCTGGAGATTGAAAACATAGGAAAGAGATCAGGAGTCATAGACACAAGCAGCACCAACAGAATACAAGAGATAGAAGAGAGAATCTCATGCACAGAAGATACCATGGAAAACATTGACACAACAGTCAAAGAAAATGCAAAATGCAAAAAGCTCCTAACCCAGAACATCCAGGAAATCCAAGACACAATGAGAAGACCAAACCTAAGGATAATAGGTATAGATGAAAGTGAAGATTCCCATTTAAAGGGCGAGTAACTATCTTCATCAAAATTAAAGAGGAAAATTTCCCAAACCTAAAGAACGAAATGCCCATAAACATACAAGACGCCTACAGAACACCAAACAGACTAGACCAGAAAAGAAATACCTCCCATCACATAATAATCAAAACATCAAATGAACAAAACAAAGAAAAAATACTAAAAGCAGTAAGGGAAAAGGTCAAGTAACATATAAAGGAAGACCTATAAGAATTACACCAGACTTCTCACCAGAGACTATAAGAGCCAGAAGATCCTAGACTGATATCATACAGACCCTAAGAGAACACAATTTCAGCCCAGATTGCTATACCCAGCAAAACTCTCAATCACTATAGAACGGAGAAACCAAGATATTCCATAACAAAACCAAATTTGCACAATATCTTCCCACAAACCAGCACTTCAAAGGATAATTGATGGAAAACACCAACACAAGGAAGGAAACTACAACCTAGAAAAAGCACGGAAGTAATCTTCCAACAACCCCAAAAGAAGATAGCTAGACAAACATAATTCTACCTCTAATAACAAAAATAATAAGCAACAATCATTCTTCCTTAATATCACTTAACATCAATGGACTCAACTCTCCAATAAAAAGATGTAGACTATCAGACTGGATACATAAACAAGACCCAGAATTTTGCTGCATACAAGAAACGCACCTCAGTGACAAAGACAGACACTACCTCAGAGTAAAAGGCTGGAAAACAATTTTCCAAGCAAATGGTCCCAAGAAACAAGCTGGAGTAGCCATTCTAATAAAATCAACGTTCAACCAAAGGTAATCAAAAAAGATAAGGAAGGACACTTCATACTCATCAAAGGAAAAATCTACCAAGACGAACTCTCAATTTTTAACACCTATGCTCCAAATGCAAGGGCACCCACATACATAAAAGAAAATTTACTAAAGCTCAAAGCACACATTGCACATCACACAATAATAGTGGGGGATTTTAACACCCCGCTCTCTCCAATGGACAGATCATGGAAACAGAAACTAAACAAAGACACATTGAAATTAACAGGAGTTATGAACCAAATGGATTTAACAGATATCTATAGAACATTTCATCCTAAAGCAAAAGAATATACCTTTTTCTCAGCACCTCATTGTACCTTCTCCAAAATAGACCATATAATTGGTCACAAAACAGGCCTCAACAGATACAAAAAGATTGAAATAATCCCTTGCATCCTATCAGATCACCACAGATTAAGGCTGGTCTTTAATCATGACAAAACCAATGAAAACCCACATGCATGTGGAAATTGAACAATGTTCTACTCAATGACTAAGTCAATGAAGAAATAAAGAAAGAAATTAAAGACTTTTTACAATTTAATGAAAATGAGGAAACATTATACCAAAACTTGTGGGACTCCATGAAAGCAGTGCTAAGAGGAAAACTCATAGCTCTAAGTGCCTACAAAAACAAATTGGAGAGAGCATACATTAACAACTTGACAGCACACCTGAAAGCTCTAGAACAAAAAGAAGCAAATACACCCAAGAGGAGTAGACAGCAGGAAATAATCAAACTCAGGGCTGAAATCAACCAAGTAGAAACAGAAAGAACTATACAAAATATCAACAAAACCAGGAGTTGTTTTTTTGAGAAAATCAACAAGATAGATAGACCCTTAGCCAGATTAACCAGAGGGCACAGAGACAGTATCCAAATTAATAAAATCATATCTGAAAAGGGAGACGTAACAACAGAAACTGAGGAAATTCAAAAAATCATCAGATCCTACTACAAAGGCCTATACGCAACAAAACTGGAAAATCTGGATGAAATGGACAATTTTCTAGACAGATACCAGGTACCAAAGTTAAATGAGGAGCAAATAAACCATCTAAACAGTCCCATAACCCCTAAAGAAATAGCTGCAGTCATTAAAAGTCTCCCCACCAAAAAAAGCCCAGGACCAGATGGTTTTAGTGCAGAATTCTATCAGACCTTCAAGGAAGACCTAATACCAATTCTCTTCAAACTATTCCACAAAATAGAAACAGAAGGAACACTACCCAATTCGTTCTATGAAGCTACAATCACACTCATACCTAAACCTCACAAAGACCCAACAAAGAAAGAGAACTTCAGACCAATCTCCCTTATGAATATGGATGCAAAAATACTCAATAAAATTCTAGCAAACCAAATCCAAGAACTCATCAAAACAATCATCCATCATGATCAAGTGGGCTTTATCCCAGGAATGCAGGGATGGCTCAATATTCGGAAATCCATCAATGTAATCCACTATATAAACAAACTCAAAGAAAAAAACCACATGATCATCTCACTAGATGCTGAGAAAGCATTTGACAAAATTCAACATTCCTTCATGGTAAAAGTCTTGGAAAGATCAGGAATTCAAGGCCCATACCTAAACATAGTAAAAGCAATATACAGCAAACCAATAGCCAACATCAAACTAAATGGAGAGAAACTTGAAGCAATCCCACTAAGATCAGGAACTAGACAAGGCTGCCTGTAGAGAGCCGCTGTGAGTTTAAAAGTTCTCGGAAAGAGACGAGTTTAAAAGTTCTCAGTAAAGAGACAAAAGGTTTCCTGAATAAACTGTGTTGAGAAGTTCACAAGGTACAGGGAGCTTCAGAACTCTTCACGGTCAGGGTTAGCTAGTTGATAAGGTTCCCGGGTTAGGGACAAGTTTAGGTAAGAGATAATAAAGTGCTCGGTAAAGAGACAAAAAAGTGGAAAGAAGATGGGTGTAATTTTCAGTTTTGTGGTTATATTTTTCCTCTGGGAAAGAAGTGAGGATAAAAGTTTTTCTGGTTATTGGTTCAAGGATATTCGGTTTAGGGAAAAGGAGTTTACAGTTCAAGAGAACCTGATGGACCCATCAGGGTTATTGGCAATTGGAACTTACAGTGCAACATCCAGCAGGCTCAAAAAGTGCTAGGAGTGACTGCCATTGAGTTGGGCAAAGAAACCTGCACTTTCAGAATCTATAGGGAGACGCCAGAGGCATGCAGACAGGCTGGAAGCTACCTTGAATTTTCTGAGGACTCTGTACAAGTGCCCAGGAACTTTGTTAGCAAAGTGATTGGAAAGAATGGGAAAGTGATTCAGGAGTTTGTGGATAGATCTGGTGTGGTGAGGGTTCGTGTGGAAGGTGATAACGACAAGAAGAACCCCAGGGAGAGGGAATGGTTCCCTTCATATTTGTTAGCACCCGAGAGAATATCAGTAATGCCCAGGCACTGCTAACCAGAAGCTATGGGGGCAGGAGCCGGAGGACTAGTGGTCTTGCCTATGGCCCCAGCTTAGACCCCTCCACAGCTTCTGAGACAGAGTCAGAAAAGAGAAAGGAGTCTAGTCGAGTAGACCTGGTGACAGAGATCCCTCAAGCCATGGAGAAGAAAGCAGGAGGCGGCCAATTGGGGGCCAGGGAAGGGAACACCCGCCTGTTCCCCGGCCTGCCTCAAGATACAACTCATCATCTATTAGTTCAGTGCTAAAGGATCCAGACAGCAATCCTTACAACCTATTAGAAGATTATGTCTGTATGTTTTCAAAAGAAATGATTAAGGTAGTAGTTATATCTCCCAGAATTATATGGATCAGACATGATAGAAGTAGGCCTCCAGAAGACTAGATTTCAGGGTTCAGGCAGGTTATCTTGATACTAAAATTTGTTAAGATTTTTAAAGGAGGTGGATGTAGTGGCCCTTGGTTTGCTGTATCAGGCTACCTTACAAAAGGCAGCTGGGATAAAATCTGCAGCTGAGCGATATACGAGATAGCCAGTGCGTTCAATTATAGAATCAGTCTGGTGCCTGGTTTGATTTGCCTAGCAATAGAACAGCCACTCAAACCAATGCTAAGTGGATGCAGGGGGTATGGCCAGTAACAGTAAATAAACAAAACCTGAGTATACCCTGTTTAGAGAAAGGAGAGATTTTGGCATAACAGCTGCCATCATTACAGCAATTACTGTGGGGGCTGTGGCGGCTACCACAGCAGCAATTTCTTTAAACTGCTGCGGCTGTCAACAATATGTCCGCCAACGTGGCTCAAGCCTTGAATATTCAAAGTATAGCCAGCTGAGAGATGTTAATTGAATTGGCTCAATTAGGGTGTGAGTGGAAATTCTCAGGACTTTGTGACCTCTGTACAATATAAAAATGTGACTAAGGCTGCTAATACGTCTCGGGAGTTGTCTTCTTATCTTAAAGGCAATTGGTCTGGAGGGTTTGATGCCCTGTTGAGAGATCTCTGCCTGGCAGCTGTGACAGTAGACTCTACCCACATTGACGTGATTGTTGCAGAGGGATTGACGATGTGGATACATCAAGCAATGAATCATCTGAAAGTGCGGGCGGGTATGGGGACCCTGGCTGTTGTCTTAGTAGGGGTCTCTGTGATCTGCCTGTGTTGTCTCTGCCGTAATTGTCTGATCCCGAAAGAGAGACCTTGCCCTGGTTGCACAAGCATTTTATGCCATTGAGGCAGGACAGTCCCCACAAGCATGGCTTGCCGCCATTAAGTCTTGAGGAGTTCATCACGTTCAGGCTGCGAGGCAAAGCACTGCACTCGAGATACGCTGAATGCTGCCTGCTGTCTAGTGAAGAGCAAGTCTGAGAGATGCGGGTTGGTACCGCCCTTTCCTCAAAATTCCCTCATCTTGCCCGCCTCAGATCGGTACCGGACGTGTCTAGCATCCTTTGGGTGCTAGTACAATGTCCATTACTCCATTCTGAGATCAGACCTCTACTCTTGCCTGTTTCATTGTAAAACAAAAAGGGGGAACTGTAGAGAGCCACTGTGCGCTGCACTTGAAGATGGTGCTGGCTGAGAGTGCTCCTTGTGGTAAACAAGTCCTCATTTGGCTATACAGCTGTGCAGGGGCAGGGAATGGTCATACATGGACGTATGGAGAGATGATACGTGGCATATGCTCACTGGCCTTTGCTTAGATATAAGCCTGGTCCCCGGGGTAGGTGGGGCCGCCACCACTAGAAAGCTACAATTCTGAGTAAACTGCTTTGAGAATGAACCTTGTTGTCTTGCGTCTAATTTCCTGCTGGCCAGGAAGGGCGCCGGACAGCTGCCCACTCTCTCCCTACTATTCAATATAGTACTGGAAGTCCTAGCCAGAGAAATTAGACAACAAAAAGAAGTCAAAGGAATACAAATAGGAAGAAGTCAAAATATCACTATTTGCAGATGATATGATAGTACACTTAAGTGACCCAGAGCTTCCACCAAAGAACTCCTAAACCTGATAAACAACTTCAGCAAGTGGTGGGTTATAAAATCAACTCAACGAATCAGTAGCCTTCCTCTTCATGAAAGATAAACAGGCTGAAAAAGAAATTAGGGAAATGACACCGTTCACAATAATCACAAATAATATAAAATACCTCGGACGAATCTAACCAAGCAAGTGAAAGATCTGTATGACAAGAACTTCAAGTCTCTGAAGAAAAAATTGAAGAAGATCTCAGAAGATGGAAAGATCTCCCATGCTCATGGATCAGCAGGATTAATATAGTAAAAATGGCCATCTTGCCAAAAGCAATCTACAGATTCAATGCAATCCCCATTAAAATACCAACTCAATTCTTCACAGAATTAGAAAGAGAAGTTCTCAAATTTATTTGGAATAACAAAAGACCTAGGATAGCTAAAACCATTCTCAACAATAAAAGAACTTCTGGAGGAATCACCATCCCTGACCTCAAGCTGTACTACAGAGCAATAGTGATAAAAACGGCCTGGTATTGGTACAGAGACAGGCAGAAAGATCAGTGGAATAGAGTTGAAGACCCAGAAATGAACCCACACATCTATGGTCATTTGATCTTTGACAAAGGAGCTAAAACCATTCAGTAGAACAAGGACAGCATTTTCAACAAATGGTGCTGGTTCAACTGGAGGACAACATGCAGAAGAATGCAAATCGATCCATTCTTATCTCCGTGTATGAAGCTCAAGTCCAAGTGGATAAAGGACCTTCACATAAAACCAGACACACTGAAACTAATAGAAGAGAAGGTGGGGAAGACCATCGAACACCTAGGCACAGGGGAAAAGTTCCTGAACAGAACAGCAATGGCTTGTGCTCTAAGATCAAGAATTGACAAATGGGACTTCATAAAATTGCAAAGTTTCTGTAAGGCAAAGGACACTGTCAATAGGACAAAATGGCAACCAACAGATTGGGAAAAGATCTTTACCAATCCCACATCTGATAGAGGACTAATATCTAATATATATAAAGAACTCAAGAAATTAGGCTCTAGACAACCAAATAACCCTATTAAAAAATGGGGTATGGAGCTAAACAAAGAAGTCTCAACTGAGGAAATCCGAATGGCCGAGAAGCACCTAAAGAAATGTTCAGCATCCCTAGTCATCAGGGAAATGCAAATCAAAACAACCCTGAGATTCCACCTCACACCAGTCAGAATGGCTAAGATCAAAAACTCAGGTGATAGTAGATGCTGGGGAGGATGTGGAGAAAGAGGAACACTCCTCCATTGTTGGTGGGATTGCAAGATGGTGCAACCACTATGGAAAACAGTCTGGCGGTTCCTCAGAAAATTGGACATATCACTACCTGAGGACCCAGCTATACCATTCCTGGGCAAATACCCAGAAGATGCTCTAACATATAACAATGACCTATGTTCCACTATGTTCATAGCAGCTTTATTTATAATCAGCCAGAAGCTAGACAGAACCCAGATGCCCTTCAACAGAGGAATGGATACAAAAAATGTGGTACATTTACACAATGGAATATTACTCAGCTATTAAAAACAATGAATTCGAGAAATTCTTATGTAAATGGATGGAACAAGAAAATATCATCCTGAGTGAGGTAACCCAATCACAAAAGAACATACATGGTATTCACTCACTGATTATTGGATTTTAGCCCAGAAGCTTGAAATACTCAAGATTCAACTCACAGACCACATAAAGCTCATGAAAAATGAAGACCAAGTGGGGGTGCTTCAGTCCTTCTTAAAAGGAGTAACAAAATACTCAAGGGAGCAAATATGGATACAAAATACAGGACAGAAACTGAAGGAGGGGCCGTCTGCAGACCATTCCACCTGGGTATTCATTCTATGTGCAGTCACCAAAGGTAGATGCTGATGTGGATGCCAGGAGGTGCATGCTGACAGGAGCCTGATATAGCTGTCTCCTTAGAGGTCTGCAAGAGTCTGACATATTCAGAGGTGGATGCTCACAGCTAACCATTAAACTGATCCATAGGGTTCCCAATGGAGGAGTTAGAGTGAAGATTGAAGGAGTTGAAAGGGTTCACAACCCCACGAGGAAAGCAAGAACACCAACCAACCAGAGCCCCCAGGGTCTAAACCACCAGCCTGGGAGCACTTAGGGAGGGACCCATGGCTCCAGCTATATATGCAAGGGAGGATGATCCTGTCAGGTATAAAGTGGGAGAGGAGATCCTTGGTCCCATGAAGGCTGGACGCCATGTGAGGGGAAATTTGAGGGTGGGGAGGTGAGGTGTGCGGAGGTAGGTGAGGGCACATCCTCATAGAAGCAGGAGGAGGGGGGATGACAGAGGGTTCCTGGGAGGGAGTGGAGAAATGGGGTAAGGAGAGAACATCTGAAATATAAATAAAATATCCAATTAAAAAAAAAAAGCAAGAAAATGTTATTCATGAAAGTAGAAATTATGGAAGTTTAAAAACAGCCACCTCTTTCTAGGAGTGAAGGACACAGTAACACTTTGAATAAAGGCATGTATAAAAGAGCAGGAATGGGGAGCACTGGTTAGTGTCCATTATGACAAAGTATGGAATGAGCTATCACAGGCAGCATTTGTAAAAGCCAAATCATTTCCTTTGGGCTAGACTCACCTAGCCTTCCACTCTTAATCTGGTTTCATTGCTAAGTTTATCTCCCAGGGAAGAACATATTGACAAGCTGACAGAATATTTGATCTGCTGGCAGTTACAATTGTAAAGTAAACTAATAAATTGCATTTTTCAGATATACATTAATGTCTTGTCAATTTTATTGAATTTGATTAACTATTCAAAGTCCTTAGCATTTTCAAATCAAAAGCTGAAAGATCAGTTCTCAATCCTTGGTAACCTTACTAGGAGGCAACACCTAGGAAGCCCATCCTGGATCACCTATTATCTTCTAATCATTACAATTACCAGCCTTCAGGGAGCTACTAGATCCCTGAGCTCAAATGGTTACCACCTATACTCCACATTCCTTAGTAGCTTGGTCTTCCATTACTGGCCCCTAGAAAGCATCTAACAAACCCAGAGTGTTCTCTCATGAGTACTTCCACTGTACAATTCTGTCTCTAACCGTCTTCACATAGGCCCAGCTTGGGCTACAGAGCAACAAACCCTTCTAACACAGGAGTGATTGGTGTATGTGTGTATGTGCAGGAGGTACACGTGAGTGTCACAGAGATCAAGCGTAAAGAGGGAAGGAGAGACAGTAAAGTGGAAAAAGGAGAGAGGAAGGCAGGAGAAGGTAGGAAATGCGTTTCTTTAAATGCCTCTATTTTCTCTGACTAGTGGGATATACTGTGCATGTTAACAGCCATTTGAATTGCCTTGCAAACTGCTTACTTTTATTATCTGCCAATTTTTAAAAAAATTTTCTTCCCTCTTTATTTGCTGTGGGTTTTCTATATTTCACATCAATATTTTTCATATCATATATTAAACATGTGGCAAAATTCTATTGATGGGGTTCTTAGGTTTTATGGTATTTGCTACTGTACGGAATTACTTTATATTTTTAAGTGTTTCTGTTTTATTTCTTGGGAAGTTTTTCTCTCTAATTTCAAGTAATTCTGTCAGATTTTTTTCTAGTAATCTCATTTTTTTTTCAGTGTTTCATTTTTGCCTCTAATAATGACAAGAGTTCAAATTACTTTTTAAAACCACACCTGCATCAGATTTTCTTCTACTACTCATGTATCCCCTACTACTTTAATATTATTATTACAACAAAGAGCCAGAGACAGGCATCCTGGGGTGTATCCCTAATCTCACACTTAGGAGATAGAAGCAGAAAGATCAAGAGTTCAAAGCCAGCCTTGGCAACAAAGTTAGTTCAAGGCCAGCCTGGGATCCACAGGACTATCTCATAAATGGGAAGAGATAGCTAGAGAACTATATTATATATTATAAAAGGCACATTGCCTAGAGATCCCACCCTTTTCTGCTTATTTAACTGATTTTGATACTAACATCCTGATCAACCTTCATATACTTTTTAACTATCAAACATTATTAGATACTAGAAATCTGAATTATAACAAACTGGCTATGTATAAGTTGCAGGCTAGCCTATACACAATTCCATTTCCACAGTGCTGCTTAAGTACTGGAGAGAAGAAAATCTCTTCATCTATGTTTCTGCTTAAAAGACACTTCTTCAAGGGCCTCAGTTGTCGCGTCCGCCTTGGCCCGCAAGTAAGACGCGACACGGTAGGATCCTTCTCAGTCGGCTTTATTCCAGGAACGACTCTTGACATAGGAATGGGGAACTGGACAGGGGCCTGGACAGAAGGAAAGGAAGGGCCTGGACCAGGAAGGAGATGGAAGGGCCTGGAACCAGAAGGAGATGGAAGGGCCTGGACCCCAAGCAGCAAAGAGCTGCTTATATAACTGCCCTAGGCGGGCTGGGTGATGTGTCCTCCCAGGATAGGTTAAGCTGCCAATACCTTATTAGCATAAGCCCGCTCAGAAGTGGCACGAGGCCGACGCATGCTCAAAGGACTTGTTTACCAGTTCTGAGCTGGCACTCTGGAAAGCCAGCTGCTTACATTGTCAGGTGCTGGTCATACGACTTTGTAACTGTAAACACGGCTGCTTACACCTCAGAGTGGCAATCTATAAAAACTTCGCTCACAGTATTCTGCACTGCTCTTTTTTCAAATACATTTCTTTCAATTATTTCACACACATATGCCATCTCACACTTATTTATCCTAAAACAATGACAATGACCTTATCTTGTTTACCTCCATGTAACTCTAACATTTATGAGTATAAGGATGGTTTCTAACAGGCAGAATAAATTACAGTTGAGAATATAATCAGGAAAGAACAAAAGTGCAAGGGAGAAATAAAACAGAAGCTGCCCTGTTACCCAGCTGTTTATAGATGGTATAGATACAGAGGTCACTTTTTCTTTAAGATTCCAGTTGTATATCAGCAGATTCCTTGTTCTTAGAATACAACAAGAGCATGTTCTGACTCCAATATCTCCAATGATGGATACTATCAGTGTTGTTGAAGGAAAACATCCCCTGTGAGGCCACTGTGCTTTGCTGGGAGTCAATTCTGGAGACATATACTTGAGCACACTCCTCCAAACCCCTCAATAACTTTATAAGGAATGGATGCATCTTCAAAACTCTAATATTCTTCACTCCCTCTATAACAGCTAGCATGGCTTGAGTCTTACAAGTTATTAAAAATATAAAAATGAGATTTTTTTATATTATCAACTTCAAAAAATAGTATATAACTCTATAATACAATACAGAGAGCATACAAAACATCAAAGAATTACCAAATACACTAAAATATTTTTGTGGTTATCTGCTGGTAAATTGTATGTAACAAATTTTATTTTTGCTTATGTTTTCTCTAATATTTCTTTTAAGGAAGAGAAAAACCTTTATCCCCCTCCTCACCATTTCAAACAAAGAAAAAAGTCCTTGGAGGGGGCAGATCTAAATGTATTTTGAAATGTTATAGGCAATTAAGATGAAGGTACACCCCTAAGGGAAGAGCAGTATTCTCCATAATCCACGAACCAAACATCCATCTACTCAAGAGGCACAGTCTGCCTGCTGCTCTCTGCCAAAGGGCAGCTAACTTGGGAAGTAAACCTGAGGTGAGAGGAGGCAGGGCTGCAGCTGTTGGAATGTTTGCTGTTTACTGTAGAAGCACATCCCTTAGAACTGACTACAGTAAAACAGAATGTCAAGTACCTTCTCTACCCAGTGGCTCAATGAGGTTTTTAAAAAGGCAAAATTCATTGAGTTCCTTTGACTCCTTCCAAGACCATGTCCTTCTAACTAACATGTATCTATTTCTGGGTTGTCGTTCAGCTCTTCATTTTCTCTACCCATGAGCTCCATTACTTAGTTTCAAAACAAAAACCTGTAGGGCCAAAACAAGGCCTTCTTTATTCACAAGTGAAAATAGCCATGAAGTGCCCCATGTTCACAACTCTCACACAGACGCGTTATTCTTAAACTATGACTATCCTTAGAACTTTTAGCAGAATTAGATCAATAATATTAGGTCTATTAATAGTTTTATAAAATACATTTAAAATGCTATTTGATACCAGTCCCTCTTAATTATACCCCTCAATGTCAAAATTTTACTTAGTATACTTGGATCTTTTTATGGTTATTGCTTTCTGAGACTTAAGAAACCTGTGATTATTTTAAAATCACAAAGCTATTCACATATGATTTTGCAAAACCAAAAAACAAAATCCTTTGTGCTTTTTAGCTATTACATGTGGGTCTATGACTAAGCTCAATTTCATTTCTGGGAGATGTATTGAGGTCACAGATCTTTTTTTTTTTTTTAATATGAAAATTCAGCTATTCTGTCCATCTCCTGAAAGTCCTTCCTTGATTGTTTTGCCACCTTTGTCAAAAATCAAGGAATCAGAAAAGTATGAATCTATTTTAGGTTCTCTCTTGCATTCTATTCATTTATTTGATTAGTGGCTATTACTTTCTATAGTAAACCTTGCATAACTTTATAAAACAGGCACAGTACAGTACTCAGTCATAAATGGGACATTACATTGTAGCTTCTACCACAATGCTCAGAGAATGCAAAGGATGATAGTACAGGAACAATGTAAGAGCCAAAGGTCAGAGAAGACTGCTGTGTAAGTGTCTTCTGAACAGAACAGCTGTAGTTTCCTGTAAGACCAAGCCTGGCAACATTCCAGCATGGGTGGGGGAGAGGCACAGGAGGCCCCACGCCTAGTTGAGGAACTACTGGCAGTCTGTGGTTGCTGGGAGAAGGGACAGTCAATTTTCTCCAAGGTTGTGACTCTTGGTGTGCTCACATGTTCTACTAGATGGTCTCATGCCCTCAGTGGTTATTAAAAAAAATAGAAGGGAGGGAGAGGTTGGGAGGGAGGGAAGGAGGGAAAGAGGGAGGAAAGAAGGGAAAGAAAAAAGGAGGGAGGGAGAAAGGGAGAGAGGGGGATCAATTTAGGAAGGAATTGGGAGTGGAGAGGTAAATATAATGAAAAATACTTTGCAGGACAGCCAGGGCTACACAGAGAAACCCTATCTCGAAAAACCAAAAAAAAAAAAAAAGAAAGAAAGAAAAATACTTTGTATACATGTGTAAAATTTTCAAAGAATAAAAATGTATTTAAAAAATTAAGCCAACATGTTTAACCAATACGAGCCTAAGACAACCCACAGGAAACTATTTTAAATAATATCACAGCTTTGAAACACTCCATAATTACTACTCTAACATGAGCAAAATCCACTTCCTCAGAAAAAAACTGAAAGACTACTATATGAAATTATGTTTGAAAATATTTTTTAATTTTGCTCCAAAACTTTCCTATTAGCTCTGAGTCATTGAATAATACCACTACCTGATGATTTAAAATAATTCTTAGAAATTAATTTATTAATGGGTCAATGAACCAAACCATGTTTTTAAAAATGATGAAAATGACTAATAGGTATTTTTAAAAGTACTCAACATCTTTAGCAAATGTAAGCTACTTTGAGATTACCTCACACCCCAATGAGAATGTTCTCATGGAGAGAACAAAGGCCAACACACTGAGCAATGCTACTGGTCTGTGTGTGGATGGCTGCTACTGGGAATATAACCAAGAGCAGCCACTGTGGAAATCAGTTAGAAGCTTCTCCAATCAAAATTAAAACAGAACTAGAAAGCCAGGTGGTAGTGCAGCATGCCTTTAACCCCAGCACTCGGAAGGGAGAAGCAGGCAGATCTGAGTTCAAGGACAGTCAAGTCTACAGAGTAAGATCCAGGACAGCCAGGGTTTCACAGATAACTCTGTCTATAAATAATAAATAAATAAATAAATAAATAAATAAATAAATAATAAATAAGTAGTAAAAATATAACTACCATGTGACCAGCTCTCACTCCTGAACATCTACTCAAAGGACTCTATCCCAGAGATACTCACATATTCATGTTTAATACTGCTCTATTCATAAGAGCAAGGAAATGGAATTAGCCTAGATGTCTATCTACACTGAATGGAAAATGAAAGTGTGGTACTGAGCCTGGTGTGCTGGCACATATGTGCCTTTAATTCCAGCACTCTGTAGGCAGAGGCAGAAGGATCTCTGAATCTGAGGCCAGCTTGGTCTACAAAGTTCCAGAACAGCCAGGACTGTTATACAGAGAAAACCTGTCTCAAAAAAAACCAAAAACAAACAAACAAACCCCAGTAATATCGAATCTGCCGAAGAATGAATGGATCTGAAAATTATTAAGTGGGATAATTCAGACACATGACACATGTTTTCACTCTTACTGGATCTTAGTCTTTAAAAATGAGAATAAATCATGAAATTAGAAAGGGGACAAGACAGAACTTGTTTTGAGGACGTTCAGAGATCAAATATATGTTTTATGACAAAGTACAAGAATGAACAGAAAGGAAGAGGGCCAAAAACAAATTATGTATGAAATACCAAAATATAAACTACCACTATATATGCTAATTTAAATAAACTAAATCTGGGTCAAAGCTGAAGCTAGAAAATGGTATACAAGTTACATCATAAAATAAATTACATTATTTTACATAAAATATAAAAAAAGTCATGTACCAATTTTTTTTAAATGTGCTTGGATGACTAGTTTTTTAGTAATAAGTTTAAATTTTTTTCCTTTCAAGTTTAATTTGGAAAGAAGTTAGAAACAACTTTTGAAAGACAAAGATTCTGCAAACTGTGGAGCTGGTATGTACATTCAAATGATCATGGAATAAACCCCTAGCACACTGCTATCTTTTAAAAGAATCAGGTTGTCAAAAAACACTCTCAAGATTTACGTGTCCTAACCTCCAGTTTTGTTTCAAAGCAAAAAATATCCAGACCTTTCTAGAATAATCCTACAATATATAAACAAATAATCCCAGCAATTAAAGAAAGTTTGCTAAAATATAATTGAGATGTTTATTGTCTTCTTTACGGATAGCAATGAAAAATTGCAACAGTCTTTCCAAATGACTGGCCTTAAAAATCAAATTGGTGTAAGATAAAATTTAGTTTTAAGGTCCCCAAAACATACATCAAAGACAAAAATACTAATTATTTTTGCCACAGTTAGAAACAGATGAACCAGTTTAATTAAGATCCAACATTTATGAATTGAATATAGTAAGCTAACAGATAAAAGTATTAATCAGAGCAACTATAGATGAAGTGTATTATTTGTGTATTTTCCAGGTTCATTACTATAGTTGTATTTCTAGAGTATCAAGAACTCTCAGATCCAGAATCGAATAATGGAATTTGGCCAGCACTTTTTATGTCACTTTTATTTAATACTCACTACATGCACATGATGCAGGTAGGGAAAGAGTTTTAACTCCATGCATAAAGGACAAGACAGACTGGTACTATGCCAAACGTGCACTGAGTCAATTAGGATGTTGTTCAAAGTTCCTTTTATTTAATGGTGTCCGTGAAATTAAGTGCAGCACAGTGTACACATGTCCAAATATCCTCTTCACTTAGTTTCCTGAGCTTTCTTTGCATTCTGTTTTTCTTTTGCCTAAAAATTAAAGATAGCACATTACAAACTCCTCAAAGATTCTTTTAGATCTTACTAAAATAAAATGTATCCAATGGTATTCGCAAGGGATAAGGCTTATGCATTGTTCACACTACTAGAGCCTGTGTGGTGGGACTGTAGTCCTAGTTACTGGGCACTGTGATGTAAGAGAGCAGCCGGCCTGGCAACATAGAAAGGAAAGGTATTAATGAATAAACAAATGAACAAGTACTGAGATTCCTGAGTCTGTTCTGAGACACTGAGAGCATGGCAGTTTATAACTTGAGACTTTAGGGGTTGGGGGGGGGTGGAGAATGGGTAAGGGATAATATCTGAAATATAAATAAAATATCCAATAAAAAATAAACAAAACTTGAGACTTGCAACTTTGGTTGAATCCTAAAGTTATTTACCCTCAGTAGAGATGATCATTTTTGGTTTACAGAGGATCAAATGTACTGATTATAATAATTAAAATATATTCATTCTATAAAGCCAAACAACCATAAGAATTCTAAAAGTATACATATTTGATCATTTCTTAATCAAACTAAGTCTAAGAAATTCTTTATACTTTTATTATATTGAAATAAATGAATTTAGCATAGTTTTGACAAGCTTAATAAAATATCACTAAAAAGAATACATATATATATATATATATATAATGTATATATATATATATCAGTGGTATCAGTAAATTTATTAGACCTAAATATTTTTCAACATATCATTTGATCTCATAATTACAATATTAAATATTAAATACAATAATTCTATTTGTTAGTAAAGTAACCAAAGTAAAGATGAAAAGCTCATAGACATTATCAAAGAAGGCCAGGGTTCACAGACATTATCAAAGTTAACTAAAGCCACACAGTTAACATATAGTGAAGTTTCAATACATGTCAAATACACTTGTTCTCAAGCAGTGCGTATCAACATGTACGCCAACTGGGGTCCCTATTTAAATTAAATGTAGGATGATGATTCAGTAATAAAACAAATCCTCAGGTGACATCAAACCTGTTTGTCTTTGAAAATAAACCATAAATGAGAATTCTGTATTATACAATCAAAAAAATAGGATAATTAGAACTATTTCAACATTTTATGATATATCAGGTACTATTATGCAGCAGCATGATAAAACTGAGAGCTATGCATTAGACTTAATGGATGTGGTGGCACAGGCCTATAATCTAGCTACATGGGAGGCTGAGACAGAATGGCTAGTTCAAGACCAGCTAGATAAAAGGACTAAAAATAGCTGGATGCAGCTCAGTGGGAGCCTGTGAAAAGCCCTTGAGTTGAAGGGGCGGGGGCAGGGGAGAGCAAACCATAGAAAATCAAGAGCAAATTATTTTAAAACATGCATGCATAAAATACAGGCATTATCTAAAGTCTAACTACTACACAAAAGTAGCAAAATTAGTTATAAACATTTTTTTGTTTTGTTTTGTTTTTTTGTTTTTTGAGACAGGGTTTCTCTGTATAGCCTTGGCTGTCCTGGAACTCACTCTGTAGACCAGGCTGGCCTCGAACTCAGAAATCCGCCTGCCTCTGCCCCCCAAGTGCTGGGATTAAAGGCGTGCGCCGCCACCACCACCCGGCAGTTATAAACATTTTTAATTAGTAGAATAATTTGGAATTTAACTTGTATACCCTATACTATACAAAATTTCATTTCTTTCTCCATTTGGCTTCTCTATTTTTGAAACATAGTTTTACCTTCTAGCCCAACATAGCTCTACAGCTCACAATCCTCCTACCTAGGCTTCCTAAGTGCTGAGACTACAGACATGCAACACCACTTCTAGCAAAGCTTACTATACAACTGAATTTCAGGTATAATGTAAAAAAAAAAAAAAGAGAGAAAAGTATTGAGTATTTTGCTATTGGTCTCTGAATATAGTTTACAAAATGCTTACTAAAATTAACAAAAATACTGTGATAGCTGTCCTACTTCTTTATTTAAGAGACAGAAGAAGTTTTAAGGATTAGCTACTTATTATCAATTGAGTCGAAATTCAATTCATTTGGATCCCTTCATCAACTACATTCATGATTTTACACAATAGATACCAAAAGTTGAAAAAGGTGAAATAGACAATTATTTAGAATTAAGCATACATGTGTGTGTGTGTGTGTGTGTGTGTGTGTGTGTGTGCGTACGTGTATGCTGAAACAGATTTTCTTACAGTATTATAAGTATAAAAGACTCACAGATGGAATCTTAATCTAGCTAATTTTATGTTTCAGGGAACAGATTTGGTATATGGTACAATGAGTTTTATAACTATTTTTAGGTTACCTCCTGAGCAATTTATATGCAATGTATACAACTCTCATATAACAAAACCATGAAATTTTACTCTATGTCATTAGAGTCACAAAATTGAAGGAAAATTAGTTCTTTTGCTTTTAAGTCAATAAAAATGAAAATTTTTTGCCCCAACTATTTTCACCATTGGCTATATAGACAGAAGTCTTGGCCAAAGTCCAACTTTAGATATCCCTGGCATCTAGCACTACAAAGTGTCACATCTCTTCTGTGTTGTTCCTCCTCCTGTCCCCTGTCACACTGTGATAGTCAATACCTTAAAGAACAGATAGGGGAGCAACCAACATATTAAATTCCACATATTCCAAATCCATGTCTAGATTCTATACATAGTTGTTCTTGAAAGTATTACAATTAAAAATACCACGATAGCTTTTTATTATATATAATTTTAAAATATAATCTATTTTACCTTCTTTTCATTTTGCTTTATTAGCAGAGAGTTCCAAAGTGGTATAACTTGTTTATTTTTTTTTCGACGAAAATACATTTGCTAAGAAAACTATTTAGTAGTTACTATGTCTGAATTTTTTTTTCCTTTTTTATTTATTGTCTGAAATTTCTCACAACTTTGTGCTGATACTCAAGATACTATGAGGCAGACTACAACTGTTTCATTCTTTGCCAAACCATGCCACAAGTTGGTTGAGTAAATTTATATAACAAAATGTCTAGAATATAATTACAACTAGACAAATGAGATGAACAATTTAAAACATTTCAATCAAATGTTGAATCCACATACCC
The DNA here is from genome assembly GCA_021653895.1 of Mastomys natalensis. NCBI lineage: Eukaryota > Metazoa > Chordata > Mammalia > Rodentia > Muridae > Mastomys > Mastomys natalensis. Next base: position 1,034,928 of record JAJTUV010001234.1, on the reverse strand, counting down.
TCAAAACCTAGAAGTTAGCATTGTACAAGTAGAATAAATATACACATTGCTTGTATATAGTATTACAGATTAAAAACTTCTAAAAAATTAGGAAGACTGGACAGTCGATAACTACCTTTCTTTAAAAATTTGCAAACAGAAAGCTCAAAAGAGCCTGTGTCACGCTAACATTACATATTCATATACTGCCACCTTGTGTCCAAAACAGTCTTTGCAAAGGCTTACTGTAAGCTCTCAAAACCATCATCATCATCTGGGAAATACAGAGTCATGGACAATTTTTTTTTTAAATCACACAAAATTTTTTCCTAATCTACACAAAAATACTGTAGTTTAAAACTAACTTTAAAGAACAGTTTGCATTGAATAAAGTGATAATTTGTGCATAGGTTTTCAATCAGAAATTTGGTTCAGGATGACTCTGAATTCTGCATCCATTCACCTCGACTTCCAAGTACAGGACTGTAGGCATGCACCACCATACCTACCACTAGTCAGTGTTTTTAAATCAGAAATAGTTAAAGGTGTTTCAAAGAATACTGTATCTAGATATCCTGATAACAAACAATCCAGGGATCACAGGGTTCCAGTTGTTAATAAATGACTGAAAATCAGCCCCAACTTAGAATACCCAAGGAGCATGAACAGAAACATCACCAGTCTTCTACAGTAAGTTTAAATTTAATGCTAAAAACTGAGTCATATGTTTCAGGTAATAAGGTAAACACAAATATATTATGAATTAAAATCTCAGTATTATTTTATATTTATAGTATGAAATATCTGGGGCAAAATGTATGTTTGCTTTGTACACTTTAAAATCAATAAAAAAAATATACCTACCATGTATTCTTGTCTTTAAATTAATGGTCCAAATTTTTATTTGCCTAGTAGTGTCTTCTCAAAGTGTTTCTCAAAATGTGGTACACAGATCAGTTGCATTAGAATCACTTGGGAAACTTATTAAAGATTCCTTCCCCTACATGAGAATATCTGGGGAGGGGCCAGGTAACATGTAATTTAAAGAGCATCCAGAGATGGTCATTTTCAAAAATGCTGATTTAAAATATAAACGTATAAACAATTTAACCGTCATTCATTTATTCCTTGAATATTTTATTAAGTGCTTAACACTGAAGAATAAATCTTAGAAATCAGAATTTTCCACTTATTTGTTAGTTATCCCTCAGTGGGAAGGATTCTAGAATAGGAATAAGAAACCTATTTGCTAGCCAAACTATTCTTTTAGCCCCATTAATGTCCATTCTAGTTCTAAATCCTGTTATCAATGCAAAATTTTACAAAATTAGCTAAGGGAAAAAAAACCTATTATTGCAGTTATTAACAATGAAAATTTGTTTTTGTTTAAAGAAAGGAATAGTGTTTTGATACAAAACAACCTGTGTTCTAAACATTAAGAATTATGGACTGACAACATAGTGGGGCCAATACCTGTTTTTGTTTTAAAGTACTAGGCTATGTTACTTCTCTTAGAATGCAAAACACCAGGCAAAAGAATAAAACTACAAAATATAAAACCCTAGACAAAAAAATAACTACAAAATGCAAAACATTAGGCAAAAGAATAAATCTACAAAAGCCCCAGAAACTTTATCTCCATTCATGCTCAAAATAATGTACTGGGGGAGAACCTAATCTAGCTTGAATAGTCACCAATGAAATGCTTACCTTTTCCACAAGTGGAATTAACTGCTGGTGTTCTGCTAAAGTCTTTAACAATTCCATAATGAAAGGCAGATAGTTATGCTTCCTTCTGATATTTTCAATCTGAAAATAAAACACATTTTCTGATTGTATTATCTTTTTGCATCCAACTTAGTATCTTTCATTCTCATAAACAGTATTAGAAATAAGATTTGATCCCTCCTGATAATAAAGAATGTACAAAAAAACATGTAGCAAGCATTTCCTACACACAACTTTTTTCCCTCAGCTTAGCAAATCAGTTTTTTAAAGTCCTTTCTATACAATCTACTTCTGTAGGAAAAAAAAAAAAAAAAAAAAAAAACGCAACCTATCCTAAGGATATTTATAAATTCATAAGCTGTAAAAACAGACTTACCAAGGTCTACAAGATTAAATACTCTGCTACTATAACTACACAGCTACTGAAGCAAAGGCTAAGGAAAGAGACCAGCTCTAATTTTCAAAGTTTTATTTCATACATTTTCATACATTTTCTTGAGGACTGTGTTTTAATCAGTGAGGACAGATGACGGGGTCAATCTGTGCTAGTGAACAGTCTCCCAAATCATGTGCTTCTACCCTTTCTGGGGCGCGTTCAGGGTGGAATGGCTGCAGACTGCTTCTAACCCTTCACTGAGTTATTATACATCCCACCTAGTAGATACTCGATTGACTGCTCCTTTCCCATAGTTAAATCTTCTATCATTTATATGGCACTCCAACATTTCCTCAAATAACTTTGAATTTATAATTTCTTTTAAACTAGGTGTGATTTGTTACATATTCTTACAATTAAGTCATGGGTAGTTTGTATACCATCTTAGTATTATATGACAAGGAAAATAATGGTTGAAACTATTATCTCATACTTCCCTGTTGCCAAAAACTTGGCCCTTTCTTTTTCTACTTTTAAATTACTCTAAGGAGCCTGACCACATCTTACCTGATAAAAATCCTACTATAGATTCAGTTATGGTCCATTTGTTAACTTTCATCTTTAACAGTGATTTGTTGGCTGTTAAGTACAATGTGACATTGTGCTGACACAAGTAAGCAAATACAACAAAGAAAACAGTCCTTGCCTTTGAGTTTCCCATGAAAAATGAATCTTGTACTACTATCTCCATATGTCAGATACCCTACAGTACATAACCATTAGGCATCAAATATCTAAATCCTCCTTCCATTCTTCAGCTTACTGAACAGACTGTAAGTGAAGGAAGTCAGCAGAGTTATATAAATATTTGGTATACCTAAAGAAAATTGAATAAGGATTCTTAAAAACCTCAGATTTTTAAAAGAAAAATCAAGAGACAAAATTTCAAGTAATTTTAAGGCATTTGGTTATACACTTAGAATATATTCTAAGGAATAAAAGAGACTATAAAAAAAAAACTTCACCTGTTAACAGTAGTGCCATAGATAGATAGATAGATAGATAGATAGATAGATAGATAGATAGATAGGATGAGATTCATTACTTTGTTACTAACTTAAGAAAATAATTTGTAATTTTTAGATATTATTATTCATGATGCAAATGAGTAACATTCAGAGGAACCAAAGTTTCCATATTAATATAATTTCTGCTTTAAATAGAAAGCCTTTTTAAGATTAACAAGTATTATATGAATTCATCTAGCACTAGAAACAAAAATGTACTTCTTAACCTGAAAAAGGCCTACAACAAGCAGCCAGGCAAGCACCTAGTACTTTTCAATCAATTTTGAAATAATTTTAAACAGTCAGTAGTGGCATGTATTTGTACTCCCAGCAGATAAAACAGTGGTAAACCAGCAGTTTACTACTGTTTGAAGCTATTGTCCTTTATACATAGTTCATTACAGGCCAGGCATGGCTACACAGCCAGGGCTACATTTGAGACTGTCTCAAAAGCAAACAAACAAAAAAAACAAAACCATAATTAATTCATTTTCTACTACAAAAACTTGGAACTTCGAAAAATGATTACAAGTCTTGATCAAGCAGTACAGAAGAACGGTCAGAAGCATATCACACTACACAGCACAAAGAGTTATCAAAGCCTACAGACAGAAGGTCCTGGTTGTCCCCAATGGTCACAGGTAGGACACCTTGGACACCAGGAAAAATAGTAGGTACAGTGAACTGAGACACTAACAGGGTAAAAGTCTGTTCATAATAGCATTTAAAAAGTGAAACTTTGTCAAGTGCCTGATAATGTGATTCTGAAAACTCACCAATGATGGGAAGGAAAGCAATCGATCAGCCAACAGACTTTCATCTAAATATTTACTAAAATATTATAGCCTATTTTTTAAAAAACATACCTTATATCTCTTTAACTTTTGTACCTCTTCTTCAATAAGCATCTGGTTTCTGGCAACTTCTGACTGAATAGCACTTAACACAGTACTACCCTGATCTGTATCCATGGGTTCCTCCTTGGGGGAAAAAAAACAAACAGTACCCTAATGACTGTGGCTTAAGTTCTGCCAACATTTAAATGATTCATATGATTATTTTCAGATTTCAACTTAATGTTGGCAAGAATATTAGCCCAATAAGAAAAAAATTAAAAGATAAAAGCCTTAAATATACTATCCATATTTCTGTTCTAAAATACTTGATTTTCACCTACTACCAATATTGTAACATACTACTATATTACTACAATCTATTAAATTACAAAATAAATTTGTTTAAACTATCTTTAGGATATGATCAAAGGACTTTTTAAAAAACTTTTCTGTACTATTAGCTCTCTTTTCCAACCATATTTACAGCAGTAAAAAAGGTAATCATTAAGATTGGTAAAGATAATATGTACATTTGCATATACCAAATTAACTCCTATAAAAATACACTCTTGATTAATTATAAGAGAAATCAGCTAAAATAATTCATTACTAACATTTAGTACCTGTTATGTTACTCTTTAAGTGATACACAAATTTAATTCTCATGAGAATATTTTATGGTGAACACTATAATATTCATGCTTCATTAACAAACTGAGAAAAATATTAATTAAATCTATTATGAATAAGAAAATCAAAGAAATTTTTCCCCTAAGAGAATACAGTACCTATCCTAAAAGTTTATACTCAAAGGCCAAAGGGACAGCAAAGAAGGCTCAATTGGCAAGAGTGTTTCCTGTTCAAGTCTAAGTCTGATGACCTGAGTTCAGATACCCCAGAAAACGCCAGGAATGGCCACACACATGCCTGTAACACTGTGGCTGTAGAAATCCAAGACAGAAAAACTATTGTTGGGACTTGCTGGCCACGAGCCTAGTTCCAAGTTTAGTTACAGACCCTCCCTCAAAAAAAAAAAAAAGTCATGTGTGACAGAACAGATCCCAGATACCCTCCAACGGCTTCCACAGGCTTCCACATACATCTACTCTTGACAGTTCCCCCACCCTCCCTATACACAACCAAGGGTGTGTGCGTGTGTGTGTCCACAAACCTCTGCAAGTTGTCTTTGTAACTCTGCTATCTTCTGCTCATATATCATTTTTCTGTCAGATACAATGGCCATTAAATTAAATCGAATTTCTCCTTCGCTATACCTGCAAAAAGATTTTAAAATGTAATAAAAATTAAAAATTCATTAGTATTAGGATAATTTCTTGTGATTACTAACTACATAATGGAAAAAGTAAAATTAATAGTAGGCTAATAATAAAAACTGACATTTTAATAAGGTTTTGTATATGAAAGAGTATAATACAGCAAAAGACTAAATGTCATCAACTGCAAGTACTTTAAATGCTCCACTCGGCTATGAATTTACTTAAGACATTAGAAATAACATGTTGTTATCATTCCTCCTTTTAAAAAATATGACAATTATTACTTAAGTTCTCAGAGAAAAGAATTAAACCAAGACTTTACATTTGTTAGACCCTACTGAGGATACTAAACACTTTTTTCCAAGTCATGGTGTAGTTTTTACTGTTGATAAATGCATTTTAAACTTTATTTATAACTCACAAGTAAATATAAAATATTAATTTTAATGTATAATTATATTAAGTAGTAAAATTACTACCCTGATACCAAAAAAAATTTATAACAGCATGAACTGCCTTAGTAATATATTTGAAATTACCTATAATACATAGGAGACTTAATCTAGATAATATACTATAAAACACAAGCCTATATTTATATTAGTTCAAAACTACAAGATACTTCAAAAGCGTCTTACAATTCTAGTTATCAGAAAAAACATGGTCAAATATAACTAATGCTTTGAGTTATGTGAAAATGTTTAAAATTTTCTAGGTCTTTTTTTAAATTGAAGGAGTTCTATGTTCCTAATCCTATCAAGTATAAATGAAACTTATAGAAATAAGATATTTAAAGGAGAAAGAAAAAGTGTGTATATCAGAGGAGGAAATTCACTATAGGTCTGAAGAACCCTAAGGTGAGATGGAATTTTGCTGGGTCTATCTTGGCTGTGATATTGTAGTGTACGTTTTTAAGATTACAAGGTAAATAGCACACATAATCTATCACTTCCTATAAATGAACATGATTATAAAATTATTTCAAAATAATTTCATCTTGAAAATCCTCAAAACCAAAACAGTCCAAAACTACCTGTACAAATATTTAGCAATAGTAAGCAGCCCATTTAGGGCTCATACTGTAGTTCAGTGGTATATCATTTGCCTAGCATACCTGAGGCCCTAAGTTCAAAGCCCTGCACTGCCAAAAATAAAATGACATAAAACAAATAAAAATCCCCACTTAATGGATACCAATGCATTTATTTGTCATAACACTAAATAAAATTTCTAAAATTCACTTTCTCAATACATTAATTCAATCAAGAGTAGGTCAGATGTCTAACATAGAACATTAAAAAATTCAAACATTTTTTAATTAAAAAAAAAAACGAAGAAACAAAAAAAAAAAAACCCTTAGAAACCAGATTTATACATGAATGATATTAGTGGAGCATTACTTTTGAATCCTTTTCTCTATTACTGGCCTCACTGCAGTAATCCAGTCATCTTGATTGCATGCACCTAGAAGAAAATGTTAAACAGTTAAAACTACACTAGAAAAGCCAATATTAACTAACATTCTCTCAAAGTTTTAGCCAACAATTTAAGTAAATTGAGGACATATACAAATGTTTTAAAGGTCTCAGTATGTAGCCTACTATACCTGAAGACAAGCAATACTGACGCAGCCTTGGCAAAGCTCGAATTTTAGGTATGAGGCACCGTATGTCTTGTGGATTCTTTTTAGTGTAATTGTGTTAAGTTTAATTCTTATTTTCTGATAACAGAAGAATACTATCATTTATATTGTCATAGGATCGTTTAACATCATGTCATGCTATCATGCAACAGACATGTTAGTAGACAATAAAATACTTGAGAAAGCAAGGAATGAATTAGGAAATTAACTCACTTAGATGTACAAGCAGCAGATAGAGATAAACACACTCAGTGATGGAGTGCTTGCCTAACACTGTAGCCCTGGCTATGTTCATTCTCTCAGTCTCTCTCTTTCCCTCACTCACTGGGTCTGCCTCCCTCCTTCCCTCCTGTCACACAAATTCTTTAAGCAAATTTTTTAGGTTATCATGTTTTATAGAAGACAAAACTAAACAGTAGGAAAAAAAAAGAAACCAATCCACATGTTAGTGATACATTACAGATTCAATCCTTACTGTCTGACTCTCCAAAAATGTAGAATAAAAAATTGATAAGGAGTAATACAGAGAAAAAAATCAGAATACATTATATGCATGTATGGAAATGTCATAATGGATTAAAAGCTACTTTTTACAATTACTATATACTTTGTTTATATTTAACAATCATAAATGCTGGTCAACAGAAGACATAAGAGATCAAATTAATTATCAAACTAAGGAAAACCAACTTCTTAAAAATTATTTTAACAAAGAATAAATATTTTTAAATACAAACCCTTCACTAGATGAATTATTAGTTATAAATGTGGAAAATGATCAAAAATTATGAAATTATAAACAAAACAAACCCACTTATTTGTTGTCGTGATGGGGAATGAGCCTAGGTCATCACACACGATAGGAGAGCTCTACCACCAAGATGCATTTCTAGGCCTCATGGTATAAATGCATAAAACTTAACCAAACGCATATATTAGATTCAAATAAAGCAAAGGCTTGCTGGATTGCAATCTAATGCAATAAAAGAAGAAATTTCATGAAGTCACAAAAAAGAATTACAATTCTTTTGTGAAGAGCTAGAGTGTAGTTCAGTGATAAGAGTCCTTACCTACCATATATTATAAGACTGTCTGTGCACATGGTGTGTGTCTGATGTGTACATGTTCTCTCTCCCTGTCTTTCTGTCTCCAATGTGTGTATGCTCTGTCTCCCTGTCTTTCTTTCTCTTTCTCCAATGTGCATGCTGTCTGTCTCTCTCTGTGTCTGTATCTGTGTCTGTCTCTCTTCTGACACAAATTTTTAAGCAATTTTTTTAGGTTATCATAAAAAGTGCTTTTCCACAATGCCCTACCCTGCCCACTGGTTGATTCTCTTCATTTCCTCACGTCTGCTTTCTTGTCACAGGTACTCCATGACCAACTCCTTTAAGACCTTTTCCTCCCCTCTCATGCTTTCCACTGTAAAGCTGAGCACGATGAAATCTCCTGCTGTAACCCCACCCGGAGATTGAGGCAGGAGGATCACAAATTCAAGGCCAGTTTACTTAGCCAGAAAGTCATTATCTCAAAATAAGTAAGTTTACTTATTTTAATTAAAAATAATGTGAGCTGTGTGTGTTAAAAACAAACTCATAGGTAGGCCCCAAATAAAGAGTGTATGTCCTTGCTATATAATCACATCATTTAATCTCATCAAGCAATCAAGACCATATTATACTACCTCAAAGTAACTCTCATCCTCAAACTTTAAGCAGACCTGCATCTAACATAAAGGAGAATATAAAGTCGTTTTTTCCTTATCCAAAGCAAAAAGCAAAACACATTACCTAAATCAATTGGGCCTTCTCTTAATCCGTCCAATTCATACAGTCTTCCATTGACTGGAACATAACTGACAAAGTGAAAAGCATCTTCTTTGGCTGATGTCTTTGTATCAAATTCAAACATCTGCTGTCTACAGTAAAGAAAAGAGTAAGAGCCAAAGAAAAAGCAAATACAACAAAGACAAGAGACAAAAAATGATAAGACAGTCAGGAACAGATAGAAGATAGGCAGATGGACAGACATACATACAGTTCTTTACCTGGCAAAACTGTTGTGCACTTGTCGAATCACATCTGAGTTACTCAATGCCAACCCCTTCATCTAAAACAATTTTGAAAGTAGCCTATTATAACAAGAACAATCACAAACAGATCACTTTAAGATTAAGAAGACTACTCACAGCTGCATCAAAACTTTGGGAAAATTCTTTAAATTCTGTTAATGTCTCTCCTAAATGCACATCTTGATGGGTACAGTTCAGTAGTACACTTACAATAGCCTGAGTGGCACAAGCATTATTAATTACCTATAAAATACAAAAAAGAAGAGTATTAAGAGTCTGAATTTTTTTTTTAATTGAACATACACCCTTCCAAACAGAAGTAGTCTTCAAATTCTATTTCATATAACACTGGCATAAACTTTTAGTTTCCATTCTGGTCTACTTTCAGGAACTTGGTAAAATTTTTGAGTGGCAGACTCTAGACGGCACTACAAGACTATTAAGACGGCAAACAAGTCCAGTTAAGGCATCATGAGCAATCAGCCTAACCTAAAACAGCTAACTAGAACATAATAATTTGTCCTCCCTCCTAACTTCCTTCTTCCTAAACTTACTCTGATCCAATCCAGCCATATTTAAGTGTACAGTCCAAGCTTTAACTCCACTAGATGGTTTTTAGACAGAAACCCTGTAACACCTCATTCCCACTCTCATTTGAATCTCCAATACAAGTATATATTGTCCACATATTTTTACTCAAAACCACAGTATTGTCATCATACTATATGTTCAACATATTACATTGACTTTATATATACATGAGGCAAAAAAAAAAAAAAAAAAGTACCTCCTTTTGTCCCAGACAGTTTTCTGGGTACTTTAACACATATCAATTATTTTAATCTTCTCAACAAACTATAAAATTATATTCTTATTTTACTTTACATTTATTGAAGCTGAGACACAAAGAATTAAGTGGCTTCCCAAGGGCACACAGCTAACCAAGACAGTCTGATTCTACAATTTGTGTAGCAGACATCACACCAACCAAGCTGATTCTATATTATGTATGTGGGCTTCTCCAATAAGATGATAAACTATTTTAAAATCTTTTCCACACAGCTCACAACATCTAAAATGTTAAGATCATAGAACTGAAAAACAGAAAAAGGGGCTGGAGAGATGGCTCAGCCATTTCAAGTACTTGCTGCTCTTCCAGAGGACCTGGATTTGGCTCAAAGTGCCCACATCAGACAAATCACAACTATAGATGATTCCAGCGCCAGGGGATCAAGTGTGCCTAGCTTCTAGAGCACCTGCACTCATGTTTACAAACACACACACTTATACACAATTAAAAACAAAACAAAGAAAAGGAAGGAAAAGCTCTGTGAGTTCAAGGCAGGCCTGGTTTACACAGCAAGTTCAAGGCCAGCCTGGGGACTAGGGTCAAAATCACAAGAATCTGTGTAAAAAATTGTACATGCCTTTCAACATTGTATCAGGGGCATAAATGGGCAGCAGATCCCACAAGTTCCTTGGCTAAAGTTTAGCCTGGCTAAAAGGTGAGCTTCAGATTCAAGGACCTTGTCTGAAGGCAATAAGGCAGAGAGCAATAGAGGAAGATGACTGATATTCTGCTTTGGCCTCTATATGTGTATATGTGGGGATACATGCCTACAGGCTTACATACATGTAACACACACACGCAGTGAGAGTGAGAGTAAGAGAGAGAGAGAGAGAACATTAAATAAAAGTAAACTCAGAGACTGAGGAAGGAAGATCCCTTAAGCTTTAGTGTTCAATGGCATGAGACCCTATCTTAAAAATAAAGAAACAAACTAAGTACTGAGAAGAATGTTGCTCATAAACAAACTTGTGAGAAGGAGAAATCACAAAGATACATGAACAACAGAAAACCAAACTAATATAGAAGAAATAATTTTAACTGACATATCATAGGTCCTTTCCAAATATTTTTATATATATATTTCCAAAATTTTTATAAAGCAAACAGAATGAAATTCTTATAAAGACATGTAAAGAGTTTATATAAAGGAACAAGTTGCAATGATATATTTAAGAACTAAAGAGCATTTTTGGTTGTATTAGTATGATTGCAGCCATAGGAGTCATTTACTAATTTACAAACCAACAATCTTTAAGATTTCCTAACATATTTTTCATAGAGAAACTAAATAATAAAAACTGTTCAAGACACACATGGAGGGACCCATGGCTCCAGCTGTATGCCTTGTTGGGCATAAGTGGGAGAGGAGGTCCTTAGTCCCATGAAGGCTGGATGCCCCAGTGTGCAGGAATTCGAGGACAGGGAGATGGGGTGGGTGGGTGGGGGCACACCCTCATAGAAGCAGGAGTGGGGATGGGATAGAGGGTTTCTGGAAGTGGGGGAGAATAGGGAAAGGGGATAGCATTTGAAATGTAAATAAATAAAATGTCCAATAAATAACTGTTTGAGAAAGATTCAGTTGAAATTAAGAAAGCATTGGAGAGGATAAAAAATAAAAACAAGATTGACTAGGTTATTATCCTAACTCTAACGAAAGTGTTAAATACTAAAGGTAGACTATTAAGCCCACTTTTATGTAAATAAGCAAATAAGAAATCTAGAACTCAACGAAATAGTCAAATAAAAGAAAGCCATGGCAAAGCCAATCATAAATTTGTTATAAATCAAGAATAATCATAACTCCATTCTATGTACCTTCAGCAAATTGAGAAAAACATAGGCATCATCAATGTCTTCCTCCTCCACTCTCACAAGTCTATCCATTACACACTAAAGGTGCTAATAACTCTATTCGAATCTACATCCACTACTACTTTCAGTCTTGCTTACTCTCACATAAGTATGTATGCTTATATTTTATACCATGTTGAAAATGCATTCTTACAGTATAACCAAGGTAATTTTCTAAATGAAAATCTAATCATCATGTCATCATCTTGAAAAACATTTTGATATTACTCATAGAATACAGAGAAGCATCTTAATCACATAAACTGCTGCACACGTGAACTCAGTTGCTATGACTGCATGATTAAGACCCGGGCAGATCAAGCCAGCCAGCATCCCACGATGGATGGAGGAGGGCTTCATAGAGTCCTACACATATCTGAGGAGCTACTGCAACTCATGGCTGTTGAGGAGAGAAGAGTTGGTTTTCTTTAGGAATGTGGTCCTTTACAGAATACTCATGTTCTGGCAGATGGTCCTGTACCCTTGCACATATAGGTGAGTAAACTCAGTGGGCTTAAAAGCAAAGTACATGATGCTGGCACGGAAAAGTGGTTGTAAGAAACAAAAGGAAGAAGTGAATTGAAGGGGATCAGGTACACATTGTATGCTTGTATAAAACTCTAAAGCAGTAAGCCCAAAATAATACGGTTAAGATTTTTAGAAGTATGTTTAAAATAATCATAGTCCTAGGAATACTAACTTATTTTCCTTGAATCTCAAAGAATAACAATATAGGAATGTAAAAACCCTGAGAAGCTTTTTCCCCACTATATAATTCTAAAATGTATTACTATTGCTGAACTTACTAAAAGAAGGTCTCAATCAGCCTAAAATATACTGTGTGATCTGTGTCTTTCCTCTGGTTAATCTGACAGCTGTTCTCCAGTATCTACTTTTTTCTTCTTATCTAAGAGTTGAATGCCAACATTTTGGCCTGATCTGTGCCCACCTACAATAAAGACAATCTTCCTAGTCTCTTTTGCTAACTCAGGGTAGGAAGTTTGTTTGTTTTAAAGTAAACATATGACACTGACAAATTATATAAATGTCCACAAAAGCAATACAGTGTGCTCCCCACTTCTGACTGTCTGACATCTGCAACTATGATAGAATGATCAAAGCTCTGGCAACAATTTTGGACCATGAAGAAACCTCTCAAATAGGAAACAGACAGAAAGGAGGAAAAGTGTTGCTTATAACCTTGACACTTTTTAGAAATTTAAAAGAAGAGGAAGAGGAGGAGGAGGAAGAGGAGGAAGAAGATGAAGGAGAAGGAGAGGAAGAGGAAGAGGAAGAAGAAGAAACAACAACAACTTACTGTAAGACCATTATTTCTCTTAACCTAACCTGGTTCTAATACGTTGCCTACTCAACTTCATATTCCATGACATCTCCCCATTTTTCTCCATAGTCGGTTACACTGTCCTTCGTTCTTTTAGTATCTTCTACTGATCACAACTCCTTTTACCATGAAGCTGTTGTTAATCTGCAATGACCCTCAGCCTTTTCCTTTAGTTAATACCTACTTAACCTACAGTTTCAGCTGAACTACTTACAACTTACTCAGAGGAGCCTGATCAGACCTCCTTAACAAGGTCAGATCTTTTATTTACTTGTTTAGCAAATAACTTCACCCTCAAAAGTTTGACTCCTTGGTCCATCTCTATCTAGGGGGTCTTGAAAAGTGATGCCTGAGAAAGATATCTTTCTACGGGGTTTTGTGCCATACTCATATTCTAATAATGTGCCCCAAAGTGGGGACTTCTGGCACTTTTTTTAGACAGCTCTATCAGCTGTCTCCTGTGAGACAGAAGACTACAGTAATCTACATGAATAACCAATCAGATCTACAAAAACCATCACCACTACAAAACAGTTGAAGATAATTCCATGCATACTGTCAGAAAGCCTTGTGTGAAAAGTCAGTACCATCTGTGATACCACTGGCAAAAGACAAACGGAAGTTCCACTCATGGAACTTTTCTGGATTTTGCTTCACACAACCCTTTCCTTAATTGATTTTAATCTATATTCCAGCTCTAGTAAACCACAGCTGATAAGTGTAACACCTTTTGGTGAAGTTCATGTGTCTATCTACTACCCAATCACCTCTTGCCGGGCAGTGGTGGCGCACACCTTTAATCCCAGCACTTGGGAGGCAGAGGCAGGCGGATTTCTGAGTTTCAGGCCAGCCTGGTCTACAGAGTGAGTTCCAGGACAGCCAGGGCTACACAGAGAAACCCTGCCTCGAAAAACAAAAAAAGAAAAGAAAAAAAAAAAAAAGAAAGAAAATCACCTCTCTCCTGAAAAGGCAGAAGGGATGTAGTCAGACAGACAAATAGAAAGTAAGTCAGTAGACCATGCCTTAGTTGTCAGTAACATGGCAAGAGTGTTTTGTATAAAAACATTACTGCAATGTAATGTTTCAGCCTTCAAGGTATGGATCACATCCAGTCCAAATGCATTGTTTAGATTTCTGAAAATACTCTAGACACTCTTCTCTGAAAGCCTTTAAGTTCTTGAACCATAAAATTAAGGATGATGTATTTATGTAATAATAAGATAGAAATGTAATCTGGGGGGAGGGGCTGAACAGATGGCTGAGTGGTTAAGAGCATTAGCTGCTCTTCCAGGGGATCTGGGTTTGATTCCCAGAACTCACATGATAATTAGCAACTAGCTGTAACTCCAGTTTCAGGGGATCCACTGTTCTCTTCTGGCCTCTGTAGGCCATCCATGCATATAATGCAAAGGTATAAATGCATACAAAACACTCATATACATGATTTTTTTTAATCTCAAAAAACATTTTAAAAGGACACCAGAAATTATAAAGTTTTACTATAGTATCATCTCTTTTATATCATGTATTCTCTTAACAACAGCAAGGTCTCTGGCCAAATACAGTGGCACATGTCTGTAATCCCAACAGCTGGGAAACTGAGACAGAACATCAAGTTCCAGACCAGTCTATACTACATAGAGGCTCCCTTCCTTCCCCCAAAACTCACACCAAGAATAAAGCCTACAGCTGTAACAACAAAAACATAGTTAAGGCTTGATTAAACCACACATCTTAATCTTATGTCTGGATGGTAGTGGGCTCAAGTTCTTTAATCATGATAGCTTTAGATACAAACAGTTCAGTCTCCATTTACTGAATACATACTACATGCCATGTCCTATATTTAAAAGCAAAATTCCCAACTCTCAGACTTACAAGCTAATGTGGAAGAAATAACAAATATAGACATAAACAAGCACACACATACAGAAACACAAAGAAAAATACAACAATTTAATAGTGGCCATCTCCAAAGCAAGAACTATGTATAAACTCTTCCAGATTCAATATCATATCTTTTAAAAGCTTACAATTTGTGTAACAGATACATAGTCTACTTATTGACTAGATGAGTCAATCTATTAAAAGTGGCTAGTCCTGGTCAGTGTGGAATTACAAAAATATTTATGTTCATTATTATACTTCTGTACTTTTAGAAAGAAGTGATGTTTTCTCTCAATAATAAAAGCATATTTTCATATAGAACATGGAAATTTTAACTTCTCTTAAAAATATCCAATTCAGAAAAGTTAAAGGAAAACAGAAAAAAATGAAAAACAAGCAACAAAAAGAGAACAGGTTACCGAAGAGAAGAGCCACGGCCTGACCTAACAAGGTAGGAATGAGAATAGCTTAACAATACTGTACATGATTTGGGGATATCAGAAACAACCAGTTTTTAAACTAAATAGTCTTTTTCTTTTGGCTTGAATTCAAATTATTATTCAACTAATTAATTAAACTAATTTAGTTCTCTTATTCATTTTTTCCAAACAATGGGCCAGACATATGGATGAAATCTATTAAGGATTTAACATTGCTCTGATCATTTTATAAACAAGACAGGTCTTGAGGTCTGGACATGAATCTCCAAGGAGTAAAGATCCTTCCTAGGCTCAATTATTTCTACCATAATTCTAACTAAGACAGTTTTTACTGTCCCCACTTTTCCATTTGCTGATGGCATAAAAGTAATGATGTTAAAAAAAAAAAAAGTAGCAATAAGCAGTTTATCTTACACAGTGAAAATTTTTAAATGAAGTAGCTTCCTAGAAAAATATCATTTACAAGGCAGCAAAAAATATTTTTATTAAATTTTGATCTTGGGGATCTTCGGACATAATCTTTACTATTATATGGAAAGAGATGAGAAATTCAAATACCTTCTGCAGAACACAGTAACAAGAAATGCAAGCTGTTTTGAGAAACAATACTTATGTGATAGTTTGAGGTGTTGGGTAAGTTAATGTCTTTTTTTCTGGAATATTATGTTTACTTGAAAGAATAAATGACTGACCAACATGATTTCAATCGAGTATCTGACAAATATTTTCCATAAAATAAGTAATATCAGCCTATGGCACTAAGAAAATTTGACTGGTGTTTATCATTGATTATAAAAATTGAAATATTATAAAATTGAAATTATATAAGACTCTAAACAGACACTAAGTTTATAAATTTCATGACACAATTTCCCTAATAAAACAGAGAATGATTTTAGCACATGTGACTTGCTACAATCTTCAGTTCAATCAAATTCATCAATATTTGAATGACTTATATAAAGAATGAGTTTTCCGTAACTAAAGTTCCTACCCAATCATGTAGAATCAAAAAACAAAGAGTAAAATAGTAAAAAGAAACTTAACAGAGCACATGGCACATTTCATAATGCAACTAACATTTTTGCTTTGTTTCATGTTTGGTTTCTGGTTTTGAGACAAGGTTTTACTGTATAGCCCTGTACGAGACTAAACTCACTATACTGACCATTCTGACCTCCAACTCACAGAAGTTCCACTGGCCTGCACCTCTGAGTTCTGAAGTTAAAGGTCTCCATTACTACCCTCCAGTCCAGCTTAACTTTTAAATAACATTTCTGAAGTTTCCATACATTATTAAAGAATATTACAGTTACCTAAAAATAATTGTACAAACATATTGAAGTACAGATTTTCTTAACTTAGGCAAAAGCAAACCAAAACAAAGACAGACTAAATGGAGAAACAGAAGAGGCAATCTTTGTGAGTACCATTAACCTGGTAATACACACATTTGAGATGATTTAAAACAATGGATTTTTTTAGTACTCTTTAATTTTGGTTTGATAAATAGTTAAGTTTTGATTTAAAAATATGTTATTTGAGGTTTAGAACATTAGTTTGTTACCGAGTGGTTGCTTGCTATACTAGAAACTGTGAGTTTTCCTACAAGCTACTTATATTAATATGTAACAATCTTGTCAATTTTCAATCAACTGATCACTTTTTCAATGTCTCAGTTTTATTGTCTATACATTAAATACTAGGAAATAATCATATAAACAAAACTTATTTCTGGCAATAAAATTTAAATGTGTAAAGGGACCCCACAACAAAAGAAAGTACTAAACTAGATATAAATATATAGACTAGTGTCCCCTGGCTCCTGCAATTTTTCAGAGAATCTACAGACCATACCTGCTTGGCAAAAAATATTGTTTCAAGTCTGGAGTCCTGAACCACAGAGCCAGCAGGTTCTTCTCCTGGCTGCCACTTGAAAAGAAAAATTAACCCATGAACTGGCCTACAAAATAAAAAACTAAATTAGCAACACCAAAACCATATTCTTTTATATATAATCACCAATCTATTAAGCCATATAGCTATTTAACAAAGTGAATGCAAATTAACTAAATTAAATGAATATGGAAATTTAACCAAGATAGGCATTTATAGTCATTAGAATGTTGGCTTAAAAGCTAGTAAAACTAAAACCTAAGTCAGAACAGAATCATGTAACGTTTACTCTCAAATCTGTAGACAATTCATCAATTCATTTATCAACTCACTTACAAATTAGAAAAATGACTGAGTGAGTGTGGTAGCACAGGCCTACAAACCCACCACTTGGGAGGTAGGGGCAACCTGGGTTCTGGAGTTTGAGGCCAGCCTGGGCTACATGTGGCCAGGAAATTTAAGGGGTTTTGTTGTTGTTGTTGTTGGGTTTTTTGTTTTTGTTTGTTTGTTTGTTTTGTTTTGCTTTTCGAGACAGGGTCTTGACTATAGTCTTAGCCATCATAGAACTCACTCTGTAACCAGGCTGTCCTGGAATTCAGAGATCTGCCTGCCTCTGCTTCCTAAGTGCTAGGACTAAAACATGTACCACAATGCCTAGCTAGTGGACCTGTGTTAAAACAAATGAAACCAAAAATAAAGTATATAGTAATTCTGGAAGCTATTTGCTTACATCAAATCCCAGTATATAGGGTGTTTATATAAAAGCGGCAGACTGCATACACATCAGTAACTCTAGAAAGTCACTTTTGCATAATTATTGAATTTATGTATAATCCTCAACGTTCGGTATGAATGGCTACTGCCATCTTATACATAGTGAAGTTACTCATTCTTAATGGAATTATAAGAAACATTAAGTCATTATTTAAGATTTCTTATTCTGACAGTTTTCTTCAGCCAGAATTAGTCTCTTATTTTGTCTGCAATCACTGCCCTTTCTATGGGGAAGATGAAAGGAGAAAGAAACTCACCTTTTTCTCACTACTAAAAACAGTATAGTAGCTGTAAGTACCCATTTCCCCTTTATTTACTTTATAGGCTTTTTGTGACAAAAACCTCACTCTGTAGCCCGTGTAAGACTCACTATAGCTAAGCTGGCCTCAAACTTATGACAGTCTTTTGTCCTCAGCCTCCTAAACTCTGAGAGTACAAATAATCAGGCATCAAGCCTGCTGCCATTTTCCCCTTGAAAAGTCTTTTTCTTGTCCCCATTATAAGACTATGAATGCTCTCAAAATGAAAAATCATCTGGTCCTCCATTCGCAGACAGTCAAAGTGTTTTGTCTGTTTGTAGAGACAGAATCTCACTACATACTCCAGGTTGGCCTGGACAAGAATTAGCTACACATTCATCACTTCACAGGAGTTACCACTCCTCCTGCTTCAACCTTGCCTCGCACTTCAACTCTGGGAGGAGATTCTTATCAGAAAGTTGGTGAAAGATTTTTCCTAGCATCAACATTTGGAATTTGAACTTTTAAGCTTCTCAGGAAACAATACAATAGCGTATGATCTATCTGTGCTTTTCTGGCCTATTATTATTTTAATGATAAAATAAACTTTATGGTTTAATGTTATTGAACTATAAGTAAATTTTGTGAATTTATAATCATGAAAATGTAGATACTTTTAATTTCTTAAATTTAACTTACCCCTGAATCTCAGATTCTTGGTTATAAACTCAGGATAATACTTATCCCACGGGATTGAAAACAATAACAACAAAACCAAAACTTAAATGTACTCAGCCTACGGTAATTCATGTAGAATGCAGAAAGACAAATCCAGGTATCTTTAAAAGTGTACTGCAAGGTAGATAAACACAGTTCAAACCCCACTTACTTGAGCTTTTCAAAGCTCTCAGGCTCTAAGCTCCATATTTCTTCTACTTGGGCTCCTCGGCAACCTGAAACAAGAAATTGTTTTCTTTAGAAAACAAAAAACGTATTTTCTCCTTTACCAAGAAATAAAATACTAACTAAAAGAAAGGCACATGCCAGGGCAACAAGACATGACAAAATAGAATGGTGAAAGTACTAACGCCCCCAGCCAAGTCCACTGCTGCCTTTATTATTTCCCAACACATTATTGTGAGATCATAGTACACATCAAATAGAACTCTGTAATCTCCATTCTATGTATCTCTCCATTCTATGTATCTCAATACTTGGCTCTTTGTTTCTTACTCTGTCCTTAACTCTTTTTAAATCCCTATATACTTTTCTCTTCTATGAAAGAACAGCACTCAACAACTTTCAATCTTTAGTTTTGATACATTCCAAGTATATTTTCTACTAACCTCTTTCCCTAACCCAAGCACACTCTTCTAGACCACTGTTTTCCAACCATGCTTATTATGCTTGTTTTGTTCTCCTGGGAATATGCAGTAATAACTGTAGCCTGTTTTCTTTTTCTTGCCTTTATTTGTTTTTTTTTCTGGTCAATAGCATGAAGAGTACAGGTGACTTATCACTAGCATCTAGTAAAAAGAGATAATGACAAATATCCTACATTGCACAGGAGACAAATTATCTGGCTGGATAATACATCTATAGTTCCAGGTACTAGGAAAGCTGTAAGACAGGTGGATGGTTTGAATACAGGAGCTCAGGGTCTCCAGGATTATCTAAAAAAAAATAGTGTTAGCCTCAGCCAAGAAACTTCGTTCTAGATGTATCATAGCAGTTATGGAGTATGCATTCAGCTTCTTAAACTACTAATTTGAATCATGGCTCAACCATTATTACATATGACCATTTTGCCTCTATATCATCTTCATATAGTTGTGAAGGGGAAAATGAGACAATAAATAAGACATTTAATATAGTGCCTAACACTAAAAGCCATTAGATGGTAGCTAGGCTAGCATTATTACAAGACATAAAAATAACTATCTACCAGTATTTCTTGTGTGTAAAGAATTTTGGATGGTATTTCTCTAATACCTATACAATATGACTTTAACACAATAGTCACAATATTAAGTTGTCTTTCTGAATTCACTATAGCTACTACTAATTAAAGTCTACATTTGCTTGCAGTTGTCTGGAAACCTAACTTTCCTGTTTTCAAGTGAGTACTCAAGAAGCCTTCGGATCTCCTGTTAAAACTTTTCTTTTAATGGTTTTCTGTTTTAATGGTTCTAACATACCCAGATTCAATCTGTAGCACAAAACAAAAGGATTAAGTTCAAGTTCACATCATCCCATGTCTCTCGCTTCACTCTCTCAAACGCTAAATTTATGAGTATGAGCCTAGCTGTCTTGAAGCTCAACCTTGAGAAAGGAGACAACAAATCTGAACTGCTTTCCTCATGTATGTACAAATCAAAGTTAATATCAATTTTGTTTAAAGGAGAGAAAGAGATACTGAAAGTAGTTTTCCTGTTATACAGAGAGTGGTGAGGGAAAAAAATACCAAACACAAAGAACTTTATGCAAAGTCTAACATTAAATAAAAAGTTGAGGCGTCTCAGGTAGTAAAGTGCCTGTGCATAAGCATGAGGACCTAATTGGATCCCCAGCTCCCATACAAACAGGCTTCCAGAGCCCTAACCCTTGGGAGACAGGGGAAGCAGTCAAGCAGATTTTTTTTTCTGGAGTTTATTGGCCAGCTGCCCTAGCTAACAGGTGAGAGTTGATAAGAGACCCTATCTCAAAAACCAAAGTGAAGAATAACTGAAGAACATACATTATCTACCTCTAATCACTACAAAGATGAACACATACATACTACACACACGAACATACAAACACCACACACAAAGAGTTTTCAAAGATAATGAACTAGCATTTATCAAGTACTTTTTGTATGCTATGTGCAGTAGCAGGCCCTAGGAGGACAAACATTAATAAACGATTGTAACACTTACAAGCCCTATAATCCAATACATTCAAATCAAAGACGGTGCAGGATGCAAAATTATACATAAAGGATACATAGGAGATATTCTACAGTTCAGGGCTTGACAGACCATTCACTGGTTTACAAAAACATTTTCATGAGTAATTGAACTAAATCCTATACCATTTGATCATACGATCTGTCATTCAAACCAGAACGCTCTTCTAAGGAGGTTCTAAAATTTAAGAAACAGAATTTTTCTAGGTGTTTATGCACTAACATACTATACTTATACTAGTGATCTTTCTTATATCTTTCTTATAGAATTATATAAAACTCCAAAACTAATTTCAAAAATATTTTCATTTTCTTTTCTGCCCCCTTAGTTTCACTAATCAACTGAAGCTAACCTTGAACTTCTGGTTCTTCTGCATCATTCTCCCATGCCTGACCAAAATAGTAATAATAGTTTTGTAGGGTCTGAAGAATGATTTACAATAGTCATACCTTTGGTTTTGAATGAGTGATTTTATTAAATATATAGGAAGTCAAAGTAAATGAACAATCAGTAAATTACAGGTAGACAGCAAAACATCACTAAATTGGCCTCAACTTGTCCAGTTAGTTTCTGCTCTTGTTGTGATTTGTTCCTGTACCTGGAAGGCTCACTAGAGGGGACACTGCTCTGCCCAAAACTCTCTGAGGAACTCCAGCCAACAACCTCAAAAGGACTTCCCCAATGAATTTCTGTTAGATGTTTTAAGTACTTGATGTTCTGGCTTGGGCTTTAAGATTTAATTATTTATGTGTATAAGTGTTTTGTCTACATGTACGTATGTGCACCACATGGATACCTGGTGCTTACAGAGGTCAAAAGACAACACTGATCTCTGGGGACTGGAAATAGAGACAGTTATGAGCTGCCATGTGGGTGCTAGGAATGGAATCCATATCTTCTGGAAGAGAAATCAGTTCTCTTAACTGTTCAGTCAATGCAACTCTCCAGCCTATTGTGATACTCTTTTTTTAAGAGTTTATTTTCGATATGTAAATTGTGTGTGTGTATATATATAAGTTCAGGTGTCCTTGGAACCCAGAGGATTTCATGGAGCTGGGGTTAGAGGCAATTAGAAGCATACATGTTCTTATCCACTGAGTCATATCCCAGTCTCAATTTGATGTTTTGTCTACCTCTTCATCTTTTGCTATGTATTCTTTTACTTTAGCTTGCTGTATACTTAATAAACTCACTTATTCCAAACCAAGAGTATAGGTATCACGATAATTCTGCTAACCATATAGGATAATAATTTTCTTAAAAATATACCTGGACCTCCCCTTCCCTATGAAAAATACTTAAGTGTTCTCCTAAAATGTTGCTAGTGCCTTAAATGACTACTAGATTCTCTATCTTCCAACAGATGGTGTCTCAACCAAAAGCAGTAAGGAGGACTCCAGCTTCTGCACTCCCAACAAAGAACATTCCAGAAGTTTTCCTCAACCCTATTCATATACATAAGATCATGGTGTACATATATGACATGTGGTTGGTGATGTGAGCAAATAGCTAACCTCTCAAAAAAAGGACTGCACAGTTTGAACTTGATTGAGAGCCTTAAATTAGAGACTAAATACCCTTTAAATGAATCAATGCTGTTTTGGGGAATACAATTATGAACAATACGGATGTACCTCCCAAGACTACATTTCGTGTGTGAAAGCCAAGTTTTACCTTATCTCTTTCCTCAGACTAAAGTAAAATACATCTCAGATATGACCATAAGAGACTAAATTTCACGGACCCAAGTAATTTACATCTGTATTAAAGCATGGGTCAGTAGTTACAGATGAAGAAATTACTCCAGACTTCTTCTCTCCTGTCAAAAGACATCTGTATATTGCTACACCAGTGTCAACACAGTGAAGGCTACCTTACATAATGAGTTCATTTCAAAAATACTGCAATTGTATTCATAATACAAACAGATATTTCACTTTCAAACGAATAAACCCTATTGTAAATATAAGAACTGGACAAGAAAAAAATGAAAATAATTAAAGTATTTTTCCTTTGAAGCAGCTGATGTTATAAATTATCTTCATTTAACGTTGTGCAAAATTCTTCTGCATTAGGAGCCAATCCATTAATAACTATTGCTTTATTTTTAATATGTACAGATACACTTATATTACTCAAATATCTAACTTTAAATTATTTTCGAATTCCAAGTTTTCTGTACATGTGAAACTGAAAACGGCAGCTACTTCACAGACTCCACTAATTTATTTTTATTGTGTATTTGAGTGAGAAAATACTGAGGTGCGTGTGCCACAACTGAGTGGGTGGCTTTGGGAAGGGGTTAGCTGCTTCTTCCATGGGTTCTGGGGAAAGAACTTGGGTCATCAGGCTTGCTATACTACCAGCCCTAGACTGTATTAGTTTCAAAATAAACTTGGGCCACTATCTCTGAATGTCAACTTTTCAAATGACAGTTAAGATTTTGAAAGTAAAATTTATCACTTAACCTGTAAATACTTCAAAATCAGTAGATGTCCAAAACTAATCTAATTTTCTTGCCTATGAGGCCTATTCTTCAAATTATACTTTATTAGCCACTCAAGCCAGAAGCTGAAGTCATGTTTCTCTTCTTTCCTACATTCAGTCAACTCTTGTTAATTTTCTTTTCTGTTTCTGTAGAAATATACTACTACACAACCTCTACTGTAAGGCTGGCAGCCCTGAGAACTCCTGTTTTAGTGTAGCATGTTCTGGATGCATTCCTGCTCCAAACAGAATGAGGAGAAGGTATTTCCACATGCAACCTGAGATTGAAATACTACATAAATGCAGTTAATGCCAAGCCACAAACTTACCATTTTCAAAAGACACTCTCATCTCATTCTATCTTAACTCTAAACACTGTAAGCATAATCAATGTTAATCACAAACTAATTTTAATTATGTTTAAATTTCACATCTTTTTCGGAATAAGTCCCCAGTGACTACCGGGCAATATGGTATATGATTTGGCATGACTTTACTTTTTTACCTAAGAACTATACACTGCCTGCCTATTCATTACACCGTATTTTAGTTACTTTGCTAGCTGCTCCATAAGCTAACTTCAGGTAAATACACTACAGATTATGCTTCCTTTTGCCCAGCTCCTGTGATCTATTTAGTTAAAAACCACTTTTTGTATACTCTGAAACTAGTACAACATATTATTATAGTTGGACTCTCAGTTCTTCAGACCAGCAGTCAGATTATTCACATTAAAATTTCCATATCTGTAACTGTATGCCTGAAGTACAGTTGAACATATGCTAGCTACGTAATACTCAAAATATTGAGCCATGTACAATACATAAAATCTACATTTAACGTTTACTATATTTTGGGTACAACTTTTAACAAAACAGTTAAAAACAATATTTGAGAAAAAATTAAAATGAAAATGAAAAAGAAGGGAAAAAAAAACCTCCCCCAAAACATTGGGAACACAGGAAGGATAAACTGTCCTATTGGTTGCCTTAGTACGGAAGGAAACAAAGTCAGAGAGAAATTCAGAGGTAAGCATGTGGCCTCTGATCGAGAGCACTACCTCCAGAAACCTCAACTTCACCGAAGTCAAAAAGAAGGGAGCAAAAGAACTGCGGGAAGTAGCCTGCAGACCCGCGTAGACGGTTATCTGTGGAGGTCCGGAAGAGGTGCCCACAAACGAAAGGTGAAACTTCTGCTTTGGGAAACTAGAATCTCGAGTTTCTGGGCGGCTGAAGCCTCAGACACCCTGGGAAACACACGCCCTAGACCGGCTGCTCCGCAGGACCGACGGCCTGAGCGATGCACCTGACCACACTGGAGACAGGGAGGCTCCGCAGGGGACAGTGGAAGGGACAAGATAAGCGCGTAGGAGATGATGAGGGAGGGAAACAGGGAAGGAAGACGCTCGAGTCAATTCAAGTATCCGAGTCCCAAGTCCGGAGAATACAGCAGTGCACAAGGCAGAGGGCTCCTTGCCCTCGTGGTGTGGCTCCCAAGATCACTGCGGAGACGTGGCTGCCCCGGGCCGAGGACGCGGCCGAAGCCCTACTTTCCACACACGCCGACTCCAGTCCCTGAAGTCACTTCTCCGACGCCGGGCGTCGGTGGCGGCAGGTGACCACCTGGCCCAACGTGGGCCTCCTCCCGGAACCCCCGGCCCAGGACGGTCCCCCTGGTGCTCACCGAATCCTTTAATGAGCTCGGTGAAGACCCCGGGGTCGCTTTCCATGAGACACCACTCCCCGGCATTGCTCGACATGGCCCCGACCACACACCGCCCCGCTCCACCTCGCGCTCTCCGAAACCCGCAGCACAAGCTGCCACCGGCTGCAGACCTCAGCAAAACCCGCCGAGGAGCGTCAACCCCGCGTCACCCCGCCTACTTCCCGACAGCCTCCGGGCGCCGTCACCTGCCGCGCGACGGAGCACAGAAGGACGCTCTAGCCACCCAGGAGACGTCGAAACTCCTCTTCAGCCTCTCAGGATCCGTAGCGCCCTCCGCCGGGCCGGAGAAGGGACGGGAGCGCCGGAGGGAGGCACATCCGGGACCCTTGGCACCCCGGAGCTGGGGCGGAGCGATGGAAGGGGCGGGGCTCGGTATGGGGCGGGGCTCGCTCCGACCCGAACCTGGAGCTGTCCTCGCCCTTTCGGGCCGCCGCCTATTCCCGGTGCTACGCAGGGCTTTTGTAGGCGCCGCGGGTCCGGAGCATCGCCTTCCAGGCACAGGTGGGTCGCTGCAGGCCTCCTGCGGGGCGGGGAACCGGGTTTTGTGCAGTCCCAGCGATCCTGGGCACTTGAGGTCTGGCCGGTGCGCACTCTCTTCCACCGGCATCTCAGCGTCAGAGGCCAGGGAAATCCTTCTCCGCCTCTGTGCTTCTGTGCCCACGGGAGAACGGGACCGATTTTGCATCCGAACATTTCGAAATTGGCCCAGTTGCTCCGGAGGGTGGAGTCTTGGGGAACTCAGGTCAACTCTGCCGCTTACAAAGCTTCTGGAGAGCGGGAGTGCCAAGGCCCCTTTTCACTCTTTCTCTCCTTCCTCCTGCGGCTTTGCCATAGAGGCGTTGTCTCGGATGCGGGTTTGGGAAGGAGCTTTGTAGAAAGAACAAAAACGAAATTATCTTAGAGGAATAATAAACAAGGGAGAAAGATTTCTCGTAAAAGTCCAAGGGATGAGAGACTCAAGTATCAGGATGCAGTGCCTTACGGAGAAATGCGCACCACCCCTCTCCCCTCCCCCTCTTAATAGTGCATTACTTTAAAAACACTTTAAATGGTTCTGATGAATTAAAACAAAAAATAAGTTTTTTGCAATTGATACTTATCATTGATCGGAGATTGTTTTATTCATCATTTCTAAAAGTACGTTCCAAGGAAGGCTTTTGGCTTCCACAGGGAAAATTACTGCTCAGAGCATCCTACCATGGTGACATCTTACCATAGTTCCTCAGTACTTTTCATTGCATCACACTTAACGGAGTTGTTATTTTCATTAACTTTGTGTGTGGTATGTCCATTTGAACCTGTGATCCTGGTTTTTGTAAAGTAGTATATGTAACTTGATAACTGTAAATTAGCCTTGGCTTCCATTTTTTAAAAAAACTGCATATTTGCTTGACTTCTCAGAGTAAAAAGAAAAAAAGTTAGCCTTTCCAAATTACATGATTCAGAAATATTGGTTCAATATTTATGTAAATTGAAAGAAAATACAGGAATCTTTATATTAGTAATGGTAAATGTATAGATTGTAGTCTGGGAGAATTTGAAGCAGAAGTGTTGTTACATGAGTGTTTTACTACCTATTTTACATTCTACACTAAGAGAATGGACAACATGTAGAACAGCACAGCACTGGTGGACCTGATGGCTAAGAACAAGTGTAAAACGCTCAAAATGTTGTCATAGTTTTAACAGTTAAAGTCTCTCAAAGCTTTCATTTATAGAGATGTAAGAAAATTTCAAGCGGTATAAATTCGTGAGACTGTTGTTTAAAGAGGTCAGAACAACTCAAAGAAGAACTAATATTATTGTCTTTTACTTAGGTTTACAGCACTTGATTACATAGGACTAGATTACCAGAAAAGTGGACTTTGATTTTCCTCACTGCCCAGCCTTCTAAACCACTGGACTGGAGTTTAGGCTTTTGAGAAAAGGGACACTGGCAGTTGAAGAAAGAAAAAATTAAGCTACTGTTAGTTGATGGGCATCTTGAACTCAAGGCTGAGTCACTTCAATAGTATTACTAAGATACTACTAGCACTTGGTACATTCCAAGAGATTTTTTTTTTAAACTTTTTTTTTTGTTTTTTTGGAGACAGGGTTTCTCTGTGTAATGCGGGCTGTCCTTGGAACTCACTCTGTAGACCAGGCTGGCCTCGAACTCAGAAATCCGCCTGCCTCTGCCTCTCAAGTGCTGGGATTAAAGGCGTGTGCCACCACCGCCCGGCCCCAAGAGATTTTGAAACTGTCAGGAACCGTTGTATCTCCATGTCATTTAATGTTGCCAATTTTAAAGTAATTTGTATTTCAGCCCTTAGTAATAAAAAAGAGAATAAATAGGTTGAAGTAAACTGCCATTCGATTTTCTATATTTAAATGTTTTTATTGAGACATATATATATGTATAATATGTAAAGAAGTTTTGTAGGTGACTTAGTCACTACTAGCAGAGCAAGATGTAATTCCAAGATGCCTACTCTGCAGCCTGAAGGAGTTCTCTCTAGGGACCTCTACTCGGGTATAGCTAGGACCATGACTTATACTGCCAGAAAGCAGTTTCCAAATGAGTCAATCTGAGGGCATGCTGGTCATTGTAGTTCTTAGGCATCAAAGCTGGGTAGGACTGTTAGTTGCTTCACTTGCTTAGAAGCTTGCATGGAGTCTTCTGGTATCATGAAAGCTAGTCATCAGGGAGGAGGCTTTCCTGTTTGAGACCTCTTGGTCCAAAACACATGATGTCTTCAGCTATAAGCACTTAACCTTCCACCTCTGGGAGGCAACTATAAGCACTAACAATAGCTTATGATTTGGGGGGAAATCTCTTAGAAAACCCTGACCAACAACCCAAAAGGGAGCTAACATCTTATACGTAGTGTTGGGATTTTTATTAAATGGTCTCTGGATCTTGGGGAAAGTGTTGTCTGCCAGGGTGAATAAATTTCACTTAAACTATACACACACACACACACAGAGAGAGAGAGAGAGAGGAGAGAGAGAGAGAGAGAGAGGACTTACATGTGATATGTGTAATTTTAGGTTAGTAGATAATATGATTCCTATGACTTTTCCAGACCTGAGACTGCTATTTTACCACCTCCCTGCCTCTTGATTAGAGTCCCCACCACTATCTCCGTTTTTTCCATTCCCTGCTTCAGAGCACTTGTACCCTGCTATTCCTCTCTCTATTGCTCCTCCCTTCCCTACTCACCCCTGCCGCAGTCCCTTTGTACTTTGCTGTTTTCAGCTGTTTCTGCAGACTGTGTACTCACATCTGAAGATTTGAAGCCAGGGAATTTAGATGAAAAAAAAAGGACATTTATCTTTCTGGGTCTGGGTTCCCTCGTTCAGTATAATTTTTGCCAGTTCTATCCATTTACCTTCAAAATTCATGGTTTCATTTTTCTTTACAGTTAAGTAGTATTTCATAATGTGTTTGTGCCACATTTTCAATATCCATTCATAAGTTTGAGGACATTTAGGTTGTTTCCTTTTTCTAGCTGATGTGAATTGAGGGGCAGTGAACATGGCAGAGCAGATATATGTGGGGCAGGATGACAAGTTCTTTGGGCATCTGCTCTGGAATGAGATATCTGAGCAGCTGAGTCATATGGAAGATTTATTTTTAGGCTTTGGAGGATCCTCCATGCTGATTTCACGAGGGGCTGAACCCATTTGCAATCCCACCATCAGTGAATGGGGAATCCTCTTCCCCACATGCTCTCCAGCATGTGTAGGTTGTTTTGTTGATCTTCACCTTCCTGAACCCTGGAAAGATGACATCTCAAAATCATTTTGATTTCCATTCTCCTAATTGCTAGGAACCATGACTATTTTTTAAATACTTCTTAGCCATTTTTTCTTTCTTTCTTTCTTTTTTTTTTTTTTTTTTGAGAACTCTCTGATCAGATTACTAGCCCATTTCTGAATGTGTCTTTTTGTCACGAAAGGTCTCTTTTATTTCTATATCCTAAATACACATAAAGATATCAAATGTATATTGGTGTAAGATCCTCTCCTATTCTGTGAGCTTCCTTATCCCTCAGTTGAATATTTCTTTAGCCGGGCAGAAGCTTTTAGGTTTTATAAGGTCCCACCTGTCAATTGTTGGACTTAATTGCTGGGCCAATGAGAGTACTATTCAAAAAGTCCTTTCCTATACCAATATCCTATAAGGTAATGTCTATGTTTTTTTCCTAGCAGTTTCTGTGTTTCATGCTTCACACTTAGGTCTTTGGTTTCTTTGAATTTAGTTGTGTTAGTTGTGCAAGGTGATGCAGGTCTTATGTCATTCTTCTGCATGTGAACACCTCACTTTCACAGCACTGTTTGTTGATGGTGCTGTCTTTTCTCTAGTGTATGTTTCTGACAGCTGACAGAGGAACTCCCACTGAAGAGCATAGGGCTATTTAAAGGGCCGGGCACATGAAATAAATCCTACTACAATAGCAGAAGTGAGATTCCTAACAGACACCTGTAATTTCAGTATATGGGAGGCAAAAGCAAGAGGATTATGTGTAGCAGGCAGCATGATCAGTGAGACACAGGAAGACTTAACAGAGAAATACTGCATTCTGTAGACATTTTTGCCTGGCTCTTATTACTTTACCTTCTCCTTCTTTTTTTTTTTTTTCTTGAATTTTCGAGACAGGGTTTCTCTGCATAGCCCTGGCTGGATGTCCTAGAACTCACTCTGTAGACCAGGCTGGCCTCGAACTTAGAAATCCACCTGCCTCTGGCTCCCAAGTGCTGGGATTAAAGGCGTGCGCCACCACTGCCCAGCTTACCTTCTCTTCTTGAATATATACATTTAATACATTTATTATTTTTTTGGCAGAATTTATCACAAAGAATTGTTTGTAGTAGATTTTTCATCATGTATATTGGGGTTGCTTTTTTTTTTTTTTCAAAATAAAATTTAAAAAAAAAAAATCCATTGCACTTAATTCTTAAGCAAATAATTCAGAAAACAAATTTTGATGCTATTTAATTTTGCTTTAATGTGTATTAGCTATGATGTTCTAGATGCAAAGGAAAGATTTTAACATGATAAAACCCAGTTTTTGCTGCCCTAGAAACCAGTGATGTATAGATAGATATGCTTGGGATGAATAACTCATGGGAAAGAATGAGAAAGACCTATTTTAATATTTGGACTCAGATCTTTAAAGCTCACCATTTTCACTTTTGGAAGGAAAGTAGAATAATTTAATGTTAATATCATTTCAGTGTTACTCCATAACAGTTTTCCAGTTTATTCACATTTATGACTGCAAAAACCATCAGAGTATTTTTATGAAGGCTAAGATGAAGCTAGTAATGGCCAGGCAGTTTTATACACTCAGGAGGCAAAGACAGGTGGATCTCTGAGTTCGAGGCCAGCCTGCTCTATAGAGCCAGTTCCAGGACAACTAGGGGCTACACAAAGAAACTTTGTCTGGTCTGGGGTGGGGTAATAATGGTAAATATATTGTAAACATCAAGGCTTTTCATTTGTGTGTGAACTAAATGGGGGATAAGTAGTAGAGGCTTTAAGCATCACAAATTTCACCATAACCACTATAACTATAAGCCCTTCCCTACTCTCTAATGTGATCACTTCTTCCTGAGACTACATGAGGCTTAGCCTACCCTTACCCTAACATAAGTAGCTTATAAGTTTTATTTGTAAGGTTGACTCTGGTATTGCAAACATAAATTTGACCCCTTGCTCACTTGCAAAATGTCAGACTCTCCATTTCTCTCATGCACTTAACCCTGCACCTTTTTTGCTCTGTGTGATTCTCCAGTTACCTTAAATGCCTGGCTTCCCTGCCTACCATTTGGAATCCTTCATTTCCTGCCAAAAGGGAATTTCCTCATTTCTCATCTCTGAGATCTCTTTCTTAGCATATCTTTCACCCTCAGAGAGAAGGCAATGTCTCACTTTTGCCATCTGTGGGCCAACATCAACCTCAATGCTTTTCTGTGCAGTTTCTTTTAAGAGTCTCACTTGCTCAGTTATCCCCTTTCTCTATTGCCATCCATTCTCCAGGTTGACTCTTTGAACACCAACCTCAATATCATACCACTGAAAACAACAGGAAAGTTTTCTTCTAGGTCTCACCTTTGTCTTACCTTCCTTCTTAGCTTACAGCTGCGCTTCTGTAAAGGGAGCAGCTCTGTGGAGTCACTTCCACATCGCACAGTCTCCTGTTCTCACAGGTGCACTCCAGCTTGTCAGTTCCCCCTGTTTCCCAAGCCATTGCCAGTTCCCCCTATTTCCCAAGCCATTGCACTAGTCATTTCCCGTCATCATTTTATTCGCATCATGATCACCAAGCATTTGATATTACCAGCCATTATTTCTCTGAAATCCTCTTCCCTGTGGTCCCTTTTGAGGGCAGATGGTGGAATAATAACCAGAAAGGCACAGTTCTTTGGAGAGCTGGTCCAAAGAATTTGGTCTTTTTCTGTCCCTGTCAGGACATTAGATCTCATACAGACCTACTTGATTGATTAGTACTGTACCTTTAAAATTAGTTATTTATAATCATTATACCACTTGCTCTTGAAGAATTCTTTTGAAGAATTGGGATTTCTCTAAATTATAAAAATATGAATATATAATAAAAGTTTTAAATTATAAGCATGGTCTTCCTCTAAGTCACTATGGGATGGTCATATATGATTGTGTGTGTATGTGTGTGTGTGTGTGTGTGTGTGTCTCTTTCTAATTTCTGCCTTTTCTTAAGGTCATTTATGTAACATTTTACTGAGAAGAACTTACTGGGTTCAAAGATGTTTTTTAATTAAACAAATTTATAGTATTTCAAAAAGCAAGAGTTTTTTTTTTTTACTGATATTGCCTTCACTTAACTGTAGTAACATTTTGCCTTTTTGATAGGTTCTCCAAAGAATAAGGAAAATGGAAGAATCTGCAAGCCAGTTGCAGCCACTCAGTGAAATCAAGTAGCCAACTCTGAGGGCGGATATGTATGGCAGGTGACCGATATGAACCGACTGCACCGCTTCTTGTGTTTTGGTTCTGAAGGTGGCACCTACTATATCAAAGAACAGAAGCTGGGCCTTGAGAATGCCGAAGCCTTAATTAGACTGATTGAAGATGGCAGAGGATGTGAAGTGATCCAGGAAATCAAGTCCTTTAGTCAGGAAGGCAGGACTGCCAAACAAGAGCCGCTGCTGTTTGCACTGGCCATTTGTTCCCAGTGTGCGGACATAAACACAAAACAAGCAGCATTTAAAGCTGTCCCTGAAGTGTGTCGCATTCCGACCCACCTCTTCACTTTTATCCAGTTTAAGAAAGACCTGAAGGAGAGCATGAAGTGTGGTATGTGGGGACGCGCTCTCCGGAAGGCCGTGGCAGACTGGTATAATGAAAAAGGCGGCATGGCCGTGGCGCTGGCGGTTACAAAGTATAAACAACGAAACGGCTGGTCTCACAAAGATCTCCTACGGCTGTCCCACCTTAAACCTTCCAGTGAAGGTGAGCCTAGGAAGATGATCGAGAAATAGCAAGTTTGCACTTGATTTTCTAGAATTAGCTTTTACTCACAAAACTCAATGCTGTTTACTTAATCGAGACCTATTTAAAGCCAGCCTGAAACTAAACACTGCCTCGGGTAATCCAGACATTGATAATCGAGCTTTGAACATGCTGATTTTATACTTTGAGTTAACACTTATGTTTTAATCTCCTTTCTAAGAAAATAATTACTGTATCCACATGTCCTTTTCTTCGGGCACTTTCATACACTGATGTCCCAAACATCTAGTTCAGCATAGCCTTCAAGATTCATGACAGGCAGATTCTAGCAAGAGAAGAAATCAGTAGCAATCTAGAGCACCTGCTATCAAGAAGGTGCGTGCTTGCTAAAACCTGCACCTTGTCTGTGCTGTACTCAGACCATCGTCACTTTGTAAGCACTCTAGATAATGTGGCCACATCTTAGGATATAAGCTAGTCACCTCTCAGTGGCTCATGATTCTTGATCACTAATGGCTGGATCACCTGGAGCAAGTGTTTGGTTTCCTGCTGGCTTCAACATATCTGATTAATGAAAGTGTCTGTCAGGTAGCTGCTGACATGGTGCTGGTATGGGCACTGGGACCCAGACTCAGGTCCTCTGTAAGAGGATCAGGTGCTCTTAACCACTGAGCCATCTCAGCTACTCCCTCAATTTTTCCTAGGTTAAAAAAAAAAATTCCTTCCTAAAATCAGAAAAAGATGTTTGTTTTTTCTTAAACATACCATTTATTACTTTTAAATCGGATCCAATATACACTGGACGTTCTTTTACTCTGTGTTTTGACACTGATAGCATAGAGCTGGTACTCAGGTATAAGACCACCCCGATTTACAACTGATAGTGAACAGGCTAGTCTCTAAGCAAGAGATGCCGTGTGGGCTTTCTTGTCATGGTCTATAATGTGAGGACAAGATGTTCCCTAAATTTACATCTGCAGGAAGTTTTCAGTCTAAGCTACTGAGAGCGAAGCTCACACTAAAGTTTTGTTGATAACAGCGACATCACAGATGGTCCCGAGGCTCTTTCCGTGAAAAGAAATTTAAACCAATTCTAAACAACTGAGCAAATAATATGTTAATGTGTTAACTAAAATGAGCATTTATAAAGACATGAAGTCAAAATATAATTCTTTTAATCAGGTATTTATTATATGTACCTGTGGGATTAAGGAACTTTTGGTTTTTTTGGAAAAAACAATATAGAAGACTTTATATGAAACATATAATTATTAAGACAGCTTTGTCTTAAATCTGTAAGAAATCTAAAGATACAATACTGTAGAAATTCCTGCATGTTAGTACTAACTTCTGATTGAATTATCTAAATTTGAGTTCAAAAATTGCACATAGGCTGGTTCAGTTTTACTTAAAGATAAATTTTATTTAGCCTATAAAAATATTTTGAGGAAAAATGAAATTTTTGTCAAGATAATAAAAAATCAGACTACATATAAAAAAAATTCTCCATTCTGACCTGCCTTTAGATCAGCTGACCATGTGCTAGGGTTGACCCTCAGACCTTGTACATGCTATGCACATACTCCATAAAACACTGAGCTTTATCCCAAACCATTTTTATTATTTTTGTCATATTCATTCATTCATTCATTCATTCATTTTAAGCTTTCAAGATTAGACCTAATACACATGTGAGGTGGGTTCTCTATGACTGAGCTGTATCTCCCACCCTCTCAACTTTTTATTCTCAAGCAAGGTCTCACTAATTTAACCAGACTGGCCTTGAACTCAAGAGCCTCCTACCCAAACCTCTAAGCAGTTGGAATTAGAGGCTGTGCCTAGACCTGGCTTAAGATTTATCTTGAAAGTTCTTCTTTCTTTCCTTCTTTCCTTCTGTTTTGTTTGTTGGTGTTTTGTTTTGTGTTGTTTTTTCCAGCACTAAACTCTACTCTCTGACCATCACAGTGCTAGTGATTCTTAGATCATCATGGCCTGTTTCTGTATTTTACCTGTTGCTCTCTTAATGAACCTGTTGTGTTGATCTCTACACGATTTATAGATTTGTAGATTAAGAGGTAGAAAAATTATGGTTTATCAGAAAATTAAGGAATGAAAAGAGCTACTTCTTGCAGTAGTTTAGACTGAGTGAGTCCAAATTTAAATTTTGTGCTTCTCCCTGTCTTCCTTCAGTGTGTAGGTTGTAGTCTGTAGCCTATCTATTGTTTGTCTGTCTGTAGTTTGTGTCGGATCCATGTCCGGATAAAGGGCTTTGCTCTGTATTTCTTGAACAGCAAAGAAAGTATGCTTTGGGAAAGGCATAAAGGACACTCTTCTGTAAATATCTTTAACAAAGGTTACAAAGGAAGAAGTTACTTTACTAATCCATATTGACCAAAATAGCTCTCAAAACCAAGCATAGATGTTACCAACCTATAGTCATGTGTTGCTTCCAACATCTTTGGCATATTTGTTGTTTTAAGTTGCTTTTAACCTATGTAATTACTACAGTGCACACATAAATATATTAGTCTGGGTCAGGAGCACGGAAGAAGGCATTCTTTAAGATTTATCTTAAATTACAAAAACTGGTAACATGGGAAATCCAAGCCACAGAAGACTGGTTACGTTGTTTTCTTAAGGCAGGTTGCATTAAAAGCTAAGTACATAGTAGGGTGGCAGGATGGATACATAGTTTTAAATGACTCAAGGAATATTAAATAACTCTGTTTCAAGATCTGACAAAAGTTCATCTCTTCAAGCCCCGCAGTGGTGGCACATGCCTTTAATCCCAGCACTTGGGAGGCAGAAGCAGGTGGATTTCTGAGTTCGAGGCCAGCCTGGTCTACAGAGTGAGTTCCAGGGCAGCCAGAACTACACAGAGAAACACTGTCTCGAAAAACCAAAAACCAAAAAAAAAGTTTATCTCTTCAAAGGCAAAAGTATTTTCAGCAAATGATATACCATAAGCAAAAGTATAGGCTTAAACATAGATTTCCTCACTCCAAACCACTTTTTACTGTTTAAAAAAAATGCAAAAGGAGTGCACAGGTTATTTTCCTTTTTTTAAATATTGGGCTTCTCATAGTTTCTGTTGCTAAACAGTTTAATAGCCTGTCTCCACATAATCACTAATGTCAGAAATCCATATTTATTCAAAAGCACAGGATAAATCAGTGTGGTAATCATTGGAGTAGATGAATATTCTGAGTGAGGTTATGAATGTGAAATAGGCAATGTCTACAAAGGTTCTAGTATCAATATCTCAGAAGTGCCCCTGTAATACAATTAATTTACACTACAGATGGATTTCCCACCACCACATTTTAGACTGTAATGGTGTGTTAAAAAACAAAAACAAGAAACATTTAAAAAAAAAAACAAAAACACCTCACTTCACATGCTGAAATGTGTTTGTTATGTGACAGAACATAGATAGCATCCCATCGTAAGGGAGTCAGCTCCTGTGTGTTAAGCTGATCACGACGCAGTCCCAGGAACTCTGTTCTAGTTTCACTAATCCTACTTGCCTTTTCAATTCTTTATCTTGTTAAAGGACTTGCTATTGTGACCAAATATATCACAAAGGGCTGGAAAGAAGTTCATGAACAGTATAAAGAAAAAGCACTTTCTGCAGAGACTGAAAAACTACTGAAGTACCTGGAAGCTGTGGAGAGAGTGAAGCGTACAAAAGATGACCTGGAAGTCATTCATCTAATTGAAGAACATCAGTTAGTTAGGGAACATCTGCTGACAAACCACTTGAAGTCTAAAGAAGTAAGTACATGTCTTTAAAAAGAGAAACTTGAAATTACAAACCCTTGATTCAATCCAAGCCCTACTAAAATAAGAGAAGGACCAAAGAGAAGGCTTCTTGTTTATAGTGTTTGATAAACAGGCAAGAGGACCAGCCAGTGTTCAGATGTGGAGTGGGAAGACAGATACCCAGAGCAAGGTGACTAGCAAGACTGGCCAAATTGCATATCAAGGAGCTTTGGGTTTTACTGAGAGGCTATACCTCAAAAGAAATGTGAAGAGCTAGTAAGAAAGATTCCCAGCTTCAACTTCAAGCCTTAAAACATACATACACACACACACACACACACACACACGGTTGTACACTCACATTTACACACATTGCAGGGAAGAGGGACCAAACATATCTTTAAGGTGATAGTTATTAAAAATATTCAGCATTAACATGATACCAACATTATTCCAGCACAAACACACACACACAAGCTATCTTGAAAACTTAAAAAGCTCTGTGTTTTCTCCCCAGAAATCTCACTTTCTTATTTGATAACTTTTGATGAACTGATTTTCATCCTGGAAGTCCTTTAAACCCTAAGTAAATGCTTTACAGGATACATTGCTAATTCAGCTGATTTAACTCTGCTACCCTGAGTCATTTCAACTCTTTGCCTGGCTGTCCCCCTCCTGTTGCTTGTTTTTCCCCTACAGGTATGGAAGGCTTTGTTACAAGAAATGCCCCTTACTGCACTACTGAGGAACCTGGGAAAGATGACTGCTAATTCAGTGCTTGAACCAGGAAATTCTGAAGTATCTTTAGTATGTGAAAAACTGAGCAATGAAAAACTGCTCAAGAAGGTATGTGTGAGCCATGGCTCGGTTAGCTCATGACAAAAGCTAGCTCTTGGGGGGACCAAGGACTTCTCTCATGGCAAGCTGCATTCTAATTCTTAAAGCTAAGTTTAATATTTGTTCTCCCTTTCTTGTGTTCTTTACCTCTAGCAATATAAACCTCTGAAAATTCATAATTATTGTTTTTACTTGAACTTGGCAACTACCTTCTGTCTGTCTTATTTCTAGGCTCGTATACACCCATTTCATGTTTTAATTGCATTAGAGACCTACAGAGCAGGCCACGGGCTCAGAGGAAAACTGAAGTGGATTCCAGATAAAGAAATCTTGCAGGCATTGGATGCTGCTTTTTATAAAACATTTAAGGTAATAGTTTTATCTTCTTTATTTAAAAAAGACTTGGGGATTACTGCATTTTGTAAAAAACACATTTAGTGGTTTTTATATTATTTTATCTTAATATAGTAGCCATTTTAAAGTATATACCCATTGATTTTTCTATAATTGATATGAAGGTGATTACAAATTTGACATCATAAGTTTATGTGTAATTCTTATCACGCAGAGTAGCTGCTACTTATCCCAAGGTCATTTTAAAATAATTTTTAAAGTCATTGATAAATTACTGAATTTGAATATTTGGATTCCTTCAACCTAGTACTCCTTTATAGATGCATTGTTAATTGGGAACTGGGTCTTAATAATCAGTTTTTCAGAATGGAAATCTAGCTATAAGTTAAAATTTTTCATTTCAAAATTTCTGGATACACCACAAAATCTAACATCCATATTATGTAGCAAATTAAAAGGGTTCTGCATAATCACCAAGTGACATCCCTGATGTGCAAGGACATTTCAACATTAGAGCACCCATGAGTATAACCTTTTCAGCAAAGGGACATAGTATCAATTGATGCAAAAAAAAAAAAAAAGCATTTTGACAAGATTTAATATTTAAAAAAAAAATTCATGCCGGGCGGTGGTGGCGCACGCCTTTAATCCCAGCACTTGGGAGGCAGAGGCAGGCAGATTTCTGAGTTCGAGGCCAGCCTGGTCTACAGAGTGAGTTCCAGGACAGCCAGAGCTACACAGAGAAACCCTGTCTCGAAAAACTAAAAAAAAAAAAAAAAAAAAAAAAAAAAAAATTCATATGTGGGGCTGGAAGGATACTCAGTAGTTAAGAGTACTGTCTGCTTTTCCAGAAATCTTGAGTTCAATTCCCAGCAACCACATAGTGGCTCAGAACATCTATCCTGGAATCTGATGCCCACTTCTGGCGTTCAGATGTACATGCAGATAAAGCACTCATATACATAAAATAAATAAATTTTTAAAAAAATTCATAGGTATCATCATATTTGGATAAAACAACAAAAGCTTTTTCCATAAGATCAAAATTAAGGGTGGCTACTCTCCCAACTTTAGTGCCACAGAGTACTAAGAGTTGTAATTATATAAGAAAAAAGCCTCGCATGGAATGCTCATTATTATATCCAGAAAACCCTAAGGAACTCATACACAAACCGTGTTAGAGTGAAATAAATTCAACAGAGTTTCAGGTTATAAAGCAATGCATTAACAACAACACACAAAATCATTTGTTGGGTCAGGCATGGTTGTACAGATCTGTAATCAATACTTGGGAAGTGGAAGTAGCAGTCAGAAGCCAGAGCCACCTTCAACAGTTCAAGGCCATCCTGGGCTACCTGAGACAGTGTCTCAAAAACTAGGGATGAAAAAATAAACAAGTAATAAATAAAATAAGTCCGTTGTATACTGTAGTAATAAACTATTTGAAAATAAAATTAAGAAAATACTACTATTTCAAGTATCACTAAAAGAAAATAAACACACTGAGGTGCAAGAGTTATACACTGTAAACTGTAAAAACCGCCAAAAGAATAAGGACAGATGGCAGCCATCCATGCCTCGGCACTAGACGAGGACAGGGCCATCCAAAGCCATCTACAAATTTCAAAGTCCCAATGGCATGTTTTGCAGAAAATTAACAATCCATACAAAATCCCAAGTGTCTCCAAATAACCAAAACAATCATCAAGAGCAAATTTGCAGGACTCATGTCTGACTTTCAGAAGTCAACAGTGACAAAAGCACCATGCTGCTGTTAAAAGGACAGACATGGTGGCCAAAGGAATAAAACAGAGTCTGTAAGCAAACTACACATACAGGGCAGTTGATGTTTAAGGATCCCAGAATGAATTCATTGAGAAAGGTCAGTTTTCAACAAACTCTGCTAGAAAAAGGACATGAGGAGGAAGGTGGAGCATTGTCTTAGAGCATGCATAAAATCCTTCAGGAGAGATCACTCACCTACATTTAGGAACTAAATGTAAAAAGAATAATAAAGCGCAGGTGAAAACAATTAAAAAATTGAACTTCAGAATTTAAAACATAAAGTGGCAGTGGTGGCGCACGCCTTTAATCGTAGCACTCAGGAGGCAGAGGCAGACAGATATCTGAGTTTGAGGCCAGTCAGGTCTACAGGGTGAGTTCCAGTATGGCCAGGGTTACACAGAGAAACCCTGTCTTAAAAAATAAAAGCTGAAATGTGTGCATCACACAGTGTTAGAAGAAAGTAGGAAAAGATTACATAGTGGGAGAAAATATTTGCAGATTATATACATATATAATGAAAAGCATTTAATATCCATAATATAAAAAGTCCTGAGGTTCAATAGATAGTTTTTTAGAGCTATATAAATGAAAGATGCTCACTAGGATTAGTCAGATCAAAAGCACAGATGACATACCACTCTGTCCCTAATTGGATAGGTGTTAGCAAAAAAGCAACAGGTAGAGCTGGACAGTGGTGGCTCATGCCTTTAATCCCAGCACTTGGGAGGCAGAGGCAGGTGGATTTCTTGAGTTCAAGGCCGGCTTGGTTCAGAGTTCCAGGACAGCCAGGGCTATACAGAGAAACCCTGTCTCAAAACCCCACCCCCACCCCCAAAAAAGTATTAGGAAGGTGGAGAGATTGGAACCCTTGTATATTATCAGTAATAAGTAAAATGTTACAGCCTGTGAAAGTCAGCATCAGAATGTTAAACATGGAGTGCTCAGAATGCTGCACTTGTCTATAAATCCCCACATTGGGCATGGTGGGAGACAGGTGGGTTACCGTGAGTTCAGAGTCCGCCTTGGGCTCCAAAATAACAGCCTGTCTCAAAAACAAACATACAAAACAAACAAACAAAACATAAGTAAAATACCAACGTGGTGAGCATGCTGACACATGCCTTTAATCCCAGCACACAGAAGACAAAGCCAGTCTGGTCTACATGTAAGTTCCACTGCAGCCAGGGCTATATAGAGAAACCCTGTCTCCGGAAAAGAAAAAAGGCAAAATACTATGATACCATCAAGAATTCAGCCTCAGTATATGCCCAGAGAGCTGATAGGAGGTACTTGACTTGTTTTGTACAGTAGTCTATCCCAGCTCTACTAAAATTAGCCAAAAGGTTCCCTCGTGTCTTCTAGGCTGCATCTTGTGTTGTACACACTGTAGTGCCAGAACACAGCTTAGGAGGTGCCAGAGTTCAACATGCAAGCCTGAAGTTGCTGCTTAGGTGGATGAAGTGTCTGTGTGACAATGACAGAGTCTACATATAAGACGGTTTTCATGTGCCCTGAAGATAATCAATGGTCCTCAGATGTACTCTTCAAAGTGGCTACAGAATAGATGTTTTCTTTACCACAGTTAAAAAGAAATTCTTAGAAGTTCCCATTTTACTTCATTGAAAAGATTTTTAAAACTAGGACCTTAATTTCTTTCAGTAAAATTAAACATTTTACATCTTTCTCTTCATTTTACCAGTTAATAAGAGGTAGAATGTTAAAGATAATAGTCACTTAACTTACATGCCAA
This sequence comes from Mastomys natalensis, assembly GCA_021653895.1. NCBI lineage: Eukaryota > Metazoa > Chordata > Mammalia > Rodentia > Muridae > Mastomys > Mastomys natalensis. Next base: position 993,551 of record JAJTUV010001234.1, on the reverse strand, counting down.
CAAAACAGGCCTGTCTTCTAGGAGCCTTTTGAGTGAAAGATAAATACAATTATTTTTTTTCAGTCTAACCTACTTACGATCTCTCTGACTTTTTCATGACTACTTTTTTCTTTTTGTTTTTCTTTTTAGACAGTTGAGCCAACTGGGAAGCGCTTCTTGCTCGCTGTTGACGTCAGTGGCTCTATGAACCAGAGAGTCTTGGGTAGTGTACTCAATGCTAGTACTGTTGCTGCAGCAATGTGCATGGTGAGACCCCCTAAGACGACTTAGTGTTCCCACCCCTAAAATGTCTTCAGAGTAAAACTGTCAAGACCAGTGTCACCCAGAATCAGCCCTTCACTTATTTTATTATTTCACTTATGTAACGTTTATCATTTTATATCTAAAGACAAGTTTATAATGCAAAGTTTTCCTCATGCTGAAAAGGGGCATCATGTAAGGAAGGATCAGATCTGAGCTGCCAAATGTTATAGCAAGATTAAATGTTACTAGTATATGCAAAAGTACATAATGGTTAGGGGGGGAAAAATACCTGGTTTAAAAGCTTTAATGGGCGTTAGAGAGGTTCAACTCTCGCCCCTGGTTCCCGCCCCACATAGCAAGGAGGTGCTTCTACACTTCTCTGACTGCATTCCTCATTTAGTAAAATGAGCAGTGTGTGTTTGCTTCTTTGCCTAGGAGAGTGCTGGAGATACCAGCTTCTCAGAATTGTTTTGAGTTATGTTTTTTGTTAGTTTGTTTTCATGTATGGATTACACTGGCCCGGGGAAGGGGCCCCTCAGGACAGACAACATGCAGGAGCCATTCTGTTCTTCACCTTGTGGATTCCCGGGATTGAACTCAGAGCAGCTGGCAGCAAGGACCTTTTCCCACTGAGCCATCTCCCTAGACTGTGCTCCCCAGTGCTGTGACTCTATTCTGAAACACAAAAAATACAAGTTTCGGAATAATAAGCAGCATAGTTTCTTATCTAGCTAACTTTATATAAGCCGTTAAGAGACTAATTATTTCAGTATGCTGAAAACCACTACCATTGCGATTTTGCAGGTGGTTACACGGACAGAAAAAGAGTCTTCGGTAGTTGCTTTTGCGTGTGATATGGTACCATTTCCAGTGACTGCAGACATGACATTACAGCAAGTTTTAACGGCTATGAGTGAAGTAAGACACTGTTTTATTAACATGTCCTTTAATTTTGTACTTGGGGCATTGTGTAGTATCTGGAGGAAAAATTGTTCTAACTTCTCATGGCTAGTCAAAAATGGATCTTTGCAGACATGGTACAGTCTGCGTATTGGTTTACATCAAATGATGCTCTAAGGATAAGAGCTTCTATGTATTTATTTCAGACACCTAGTGAACATTGGGGTGGTTTTATTTTACTGCTGCTCCTTTTCTTTTTCCTGAGATAGGTTCCAGCAGGTAGCACGGATTGCTCTCTTCCAATGATCTGGGCCCAGAAAACAGGCACAGCTGCAGATGTCTTCATTGTATTCACCGATAATGAGACCTTTGCAGGGCAGGTGCATCCTGCTGTTGCCCTGAGGGAGTACCGAAAGGTAAACAGCAACCCTTCTGTCAGTTACTGGTCCTCTCTGAACACACTCCATTAGTGAGGGTGTCCCCTTTATTTGTACAGGAAAGCCAGTGTCTGGTGGGCTAGTAGAGACGACACAAACATCATCCAGTTCCAGCACTAAATATGAACAAGAATGCCCTTTGCCAGTGCTTTTGCTAGTGACCAAATATATATATTTGACCTCAGCTATAATTTATGTGATATATTGCATTTCTTAAAAAAAATTGTTATCATTTGTAAGTTTAACTAAAAACTATATGAAGTTACAGCAAGTTTTTAAGTCTGTATCCTAAACTTTATGATATATCTTTCTGATCATTCTCTCTTTTCCTCCCTTGGCCTTTGTCAGATGACAGTGTTTTATTACTATTCTGTCCAGTAGACACTGGTCACTAGGCTGTTGAGTGTTAGCATTCGGCTCATGTGACTAAAATATAGGAAGAACTTACTATGAAGAGCAGTAGTTCTCACAACATAATTTTCCTACCAACTGTAGCATCATCTGGTGATCAGGTCAGAAACGTACATGGCAGACCCCATCAGATATCTGTCAAACTCTGTGAGTAGGGTCCGGGTTTCCCATGAGTGCTTACTGTTGAGTGCAATAAAGGAGAGACTAGAATTTGGACTAAAAGCAGTCTAGATGTTAGTCTTGAGTCTCTTCTGCTAAATGTGGGTCTGAATAAGTTAGTTAGCTGACAAATGTCACAGTAGGTAATGATGCATACCTTTTAGGGTTGATCTAACAGTTATACCCGTTTCAAAAACAAATTGGTCATTAGAACTTGTCACGGGAGCTTAGCATGTAATCCAGCATTCAAGATACTGAGGCAGGGGTTGGTCATTAGAACTTGTCACGGGAGCTTAGCTTGTAATCCAGCATTCAGGATACTGAGGCAGGGGCTAGAGAGACACAGCTCAGTAGCTAAGAGCACACCTTGTGCTTGCAGAGGTCCTGAGTTCATTTTTCATCACCTATGCTGGGTGTTTCACAACTGCCTATAATTCCAAGTCCAGGAGATCTGATGCATCTACCCTCTGCAATAACCTGCATTCGTGTGTATTCAAGCATGCATATGCACATATGTGCGCGTGCACACACACACACACATATTACAAATAAAATCTTTAAACCAAAGAAACTGAGACAAAAGAATCATTGCTAAGCTACATAAGGAGTTTAAGAGTAACCTGGGCTACATATATAGTAATACTTTGTCACAATTAATGAATAAATAAGGGCTGGAAATGTATCTCCATTGGTAGAGTATGTGTGTACCATACATGAAGCCCTAGGCTCAATCCCCAGCTCTGCATACAATTAGGTTTGGTGATACATGCCTACAAGCTTAACATTTGAAAGGTGGGGCAGAGGGATCAGGAGTTCAGATCATCTTCAGCTACATACCAAGTTTGCAGTCTTCCTGAGCTACATGAAATCCTGCCTCAAGGATTAAGTTTATCCAAACGAAAACCTTAATTTTTTAATTAAAAAAACATTTTTAATACGTCTATTATAGTGACTGACAAAACTATGCTTTCATTGATTGTTTCTTCCTTAATATTTAGCGACCTTAAATACATATAGAGAGACTGAAAATATAGCTCAGTAATTCAGTGGTAGAGAGCTTATCTAGTAAACTCAAGGTCTTGGCTTGGTCCATAGCACAAAGATGGCTACGAAGAATAAAGAGAAACATATGGGAGACCAGGAAGTCAGGGAGAGAAAGGGGGCAGAATTACAGTTCAGAAGAGCACAATCTATTTATTGTATATATTAAAATTGTAATCTGAACTTGGTGTAATCCCAGACTTTGGTAGGAGGATCCATGGTTGTGCATTCTGGTCTTAATTTTTAAGGATTTTTTGTTTGTTTTTCTTACATATAATTTCATATGTAGTGAAACTTTCTCCTATATTTTCCCTACAGAAAATGAATATTCCTGCTAAATTGATTGTTTGTGGGATGACATCAAATGGCTTTACCATTGCAGACCCAGACGATAGAGGCATGTTGGATATGTGCGGCTTTGATACTGCTGCTCTGGATGTAATTCGAAATTTCACATTGGATGTCATTTAACCTTGAGTGCCAGAATGATACGAGAGGTGCACTGCTGTAGTGGATTTCATTGAAAATACACAGCTACTTCCCAGATAGATGCAGTAGTGAGAAATGTCATCGGTATGTGCATGATAGAAATGTACTGTGGCAAGAACAGGGAAGAAGGAAGGAAGGAAACACATGTTGAGCCCAAAGGTACATGTACTCAGCTAGCTCTTGAGAAGTCTTCAGGATACTGTAGCTTTCTCATAGAGAACTTCTTTTTTTAACAGACACTGTAAAATAGTCGTGTTTTACTTCACTGAATCTGCCTTTGTACTGAAAGTGAGATACAAGTATAAGTAGCCTCACATCATGTCACTTGTTTGAGAAGTGCTTGTTTTCTTAAATGTCTTCATTGAAAAGGACAGTTTTGATAATGTCCAATACTCTGAGGTGCACTAGACCATGTGACTGTGATGGAAATGAACCTCACCAGGTAATTTTTATATCAAGGGGTTTAAAAAAAAAAAAGACATTTGGTTAAACTAAATTATGAATGAATTTTCAAATTCAGAGTTTTCTAAGATCATGTGAACCAACAGCTTTCTTATTCAATGAAAAAGATGTTTTCTTTCAGGTGTTTAATTGTACTTGTTAGGATTTGTTACTATTTGACCAAAACATGATGGAAATCCTAAGGACTTGTTGAATTGATATAGGCTGAGGACTGTGCTTTGTAGCTTGTGTTAGCTGAGCCCCAACAGTGTCTCATGCACTTACGATTTCCTGGGTGTTTCACATATTTAAGTTCCCCATCCATATCCTGACAGTGTAACAATTCCAACCATTGTAAACACATAGCTTTTCTGTACCCCTAAAATACCTTTAACTAATTGTCATATTTTTCTACTATTAAGTTTGTCTGAAGACTTTTATATTTTTGTCCACTATTCATTTTGTGTTTAATTTCTTTTTTGATAGAGTAGAGAAATAATAAAGCAAGCTAGATCCTTCGAGTTCAAAGGCAATTTTAGAGTAGCAACCATATCAACCAATCAGTTTATGTAGGAAATTTAAGAACTTATTTTGTACAAATTAAACTTCTTTTTCACCATTACTAAAATACATTCTTTTCTTGAGCAATTACATGTTTTCACTGGGAAGCTTAGCATGAGAATGGCCTATTGAAACACCAGTAGTTTTTCTCTTAATTCAGTAATGGTATCTAAGGTAGTTTATACTAAAACTCTAGTTTTTATGTATTACTCTTTAAATATTAAAGGTTTACTGGGGACTTATAAAGCCCTTCCAAAACTAGTCTGTGTAGGTTACATAACCTTGTAAGTATTTAGGGGGTGAAATTCTTTTACTTGGGGAAGAAAGGGGCTTTGCTAGTGTGAGGATTTGTGTACATATTTTCTGCTCTTTCCTAAGAAACTTAGTCTCAAAATAAGAAAATGTTCCCTTCAGATGATTTGACATTAATGAAGTTTCATATGTAGCCATTCCTCCAAGACAGTAACAAATTTTCAGTGTTATTAGCAAAGATAGTATCAGCTCCAGTTCTAAACACTATTGCTTCTGATGCTGTTCTGGCTTGACCACTGTCAACATCTTAACTAATTCTGATATATTAAAGTCTCATATTCAAATTGAATTTAAGGTTAAAAACCCTAGTAATTACATGAGAGCTATTGAATTCTTTAAACCCAGGATCTAAGTTTTTAATATGATCTAACTATTATGAAATTTACTTGGAATATTATATAAAAGCTTATTTCATTTTTTGTATGCTACTTAGATAGTGCTTTTAGGCAAGCAGAGTATACCTAGGAGCTAATATTTAACCCATCAGGGAAATAAGTCACCTACTGGTGACCTTTCTACAATATTTAGGTAGAAATAATTAAATAGATTAAGATTGAAGACGGGGCCAAGTGTGGTGATACATGCTTTTATTCCAGGGGAAACAGAGGCAGGTAGATCTCTTAAGTTAGAGGCTAGCCTGCTCTACATAGTGAATTCCAGACCAGTCAGAGCTACGTAGTAAGACCCTGTCTCCAAAAAAAGAAAAAAGGTTTAAGAATAAAAAAAAAAAAAAGTCCGCACAGAAATAATTTTATTTTCAAATCACAAAACTTCAGAGTAAAATAGAAAACTTAGAAAAAAATTTATTTGGTTGATAACCAGAATCCAGTCTGGATCTTCTGGATGTTTGTGTGTTGGTTATTTTGTTTGGTTTTGTGACAGGGTCTCTCTATATAGATATAGTCGTGACTATTCTAGAGCTCACTCTGTAGACCAGGCTGGCCTTGAACAGAGATCCTCCTGCCTCTGCCTCCAAGTGCTGAGATTAAAGGTGTGTGCCACTATGCCGAACCTAAGGCAGGATGGTTTTGGAGAGGGGTCTTCTCCACTCAGCATTCTGACTTTCACTCTCTCATCCATGGGGCACATTGATTTAGTAAGAGATACAGAAGAATTCTGCAAGCCTTTTACCTAATTTAGACGTTAGGAATTGGTGATATGCATGATTACTTTAGGAACTTGTGAACATGTGTGATTTTTTTTTTTTTTTTGATTTGGAGTAATTCTCAAACACAACTGTGTCTCTGCAGCCTATGTTGCCATGGAATCTAGCCACATAGAAAGGCATTATTACCTCATTAAGCATAGGATACCCTCAAGTGGTGAACAAGTTTTATTTTCCAAATTAACCACTAGGGTTACTCTTAAGTAAATAGAATGGAAAAATACTGCTTTAAAAAGCAATCTTAAGAAATATAAACATTATTTCCTAGATACTATGTAAATATTTCCAGGATTTAGTTGTTATTTATAACACAAAACACTAATCTTTTCATCTCAGTTTTTTGATTAGTGGATAGTCCACTTATTAAAACTGTTTCTTAGTAACTTTTCAGGTGTGTTAGGAAGGGATAAGCTAGTAAGTAGACTGTACTTCATCCTTTGGAGCTTCTTGTTTTCGTTCATGTGCTGTGTCATTATGGACAACCAGTTCAACCTATATTGTAAATTCTGCTCTCCTACACATTAATGTATCTTATTCTCAGATCATAGAACAAGCGGCTTAATAGTATTTACCTAATATTGAAACGGGAAAGGAGGCCTTTCATTACAAGTTCAAACTTTGTTTTTATTTATAAACACTAAGATATCATTATTCCCTGATAAAGAGGAAGAAGAAATATATTTTTTAAAAAATGAAAGCAAAATTCATAGTCAAAATAGCACCATTGCTGTTACTAGCAAGCACTTACTTATATTATTTGAATAACATTAAGTCTGCAACTGACAAACTGACACATTGTTTCTCTCTTTCCTGGACTTTGACAAAAAAAAAAAAAAAACACCAATGTAAATTTGAGAATATAATGATCTTTAGAAGCACAGTAAGAGTACATCTAAGCAGGAAATGAAAGCTTAATCATAATAAATTCTTGGAGTTATTTTCCTGTGACCTAAACATTTTGTCCCAGGGCAAGCAAGATGTCATAGTGGGTTAAAACACTCACTACCAAGCTTGATGAATTGTTCCCAGTCCCTGGACCCACATAGTAGAAGGAGAAACCAGTTCCTGCAGGTTGTCTTCTGATGGCCACATGCATGCATGCACGTGTATGTAAAAGTGAAAAAAAGATGCTGCAACAGATTTGGTGGTTGTGTGGTGTGCTGATGGTAAAAGTAACTCAAAATGCAAAATCTAGTCTTGGGTTCCATTGGTTTTGTTAGGGTACAAATTGTCCTCTTAGAGAAGCATCGCACATCCAGAAGGAAGGATCACAAAAGATGATGAGTTCTTTGTGAAACAAGCCAGCATTAACTCGGAAATTACTTTGTTCTCTTGATACTTGCTCCATCATCTCTTATTGCATGGAAAATTACTTCTCACCCATTTTTCTCTTTTTCAAAGTCATCTCCCATTTTTGTCTTTTTTCCAGTTTGATCCAGTTGAGTAATAAATTGCATGACCAGAAAGTCATCCACATTCAAGTTTGAGGCAAATCTCTTGCAGGTTGTTTTTCGTTTTATATAAATTTAAGAGTATATTTTTCTGGGTTGGCAAGATGTCTCACTGCTTAAAAGCACTGGCTGTTCTTCCAGAGGATCCAGGTTCAATTCCCAGTAACCACAGGGCAGCTTACAACTTTCTGTAATTCCAGTTTCAGGGATCCTACACCATCACACAGACATACATGCAGGCAAAACACTAATGCACATTAAAAAATAATAATAAATAATTCATTTTAAAAAACACTTTTTTTCCCAAATTACTGAAGTAATACCCAGACTGATATATCTCTCCCCAAACTGAGTCATATTGTAGATACTCCAGAAATGTTATGGCCATTCAGTGAGATTAGTTTTCAGAATCTGTGTGTAATCATTGCTAAACACTGAAAAGAGAATATATATATTATATATATGTCAATCTAATTGACAGCAATCTCAGAAAGTGGCACATATATTCTCTCAGTTCCATAATTACACTCCTAGTTTACAGTCTTTCAACTGAGTGTCTATCCATTCATGTATACATACATGTACACTGAACTTACAAAAAGCCTCATAATGGTTTATGTTGACATTCAGTATCTTATTGGTAACTATTTACATTTTTGAAATATATCACTATGAAATTTAAAGTTGATTCTAAAATATTTTTCATATAGAAAACTAATAATGTAGCTAAGTATGCTATTTGAATAAAATTATAACAGATGACACAGTTTTCCTAAACCCTAAAATAACAAGCTATATTAGAAAAATGGAAAGGAAGATCAATAAGATTCTATTCCTAGAATTGTGATTATTTCCACTCAGCATTTGTAAATATAATGAAGATATACAAAAACTGTTTCTGATCCTTCAGAGATACGTTTGCCTTTCTACTTTATTTATCCTGCCTTTAATCATCTTAACTTTGTGAACACAAATGAACTTTAATTTTAAAATATTTGAACTTCTGTACCTTGTATAAGTTAGTGGAATCTAGATTTGGAAAAAAAAAAAAAGAAACTGAATTATTTCCATTTCTGCTGGTTTCACTTTACTGTATATTTACATTATTAAAAGTATCAAAAATGAATGGGTTAATATTCTGTTAACTATGTTAATTGCTAAATTTTAACAGCAAATCATTACATTGAAACTTGTGTCTAAATGATTTCTTAGACTTTGAAGTGTTAACTCAAGCCCCATTATGACAAAATTAGATTTAAAGATAGATAGTGAATGAATACTAATGAAGACAACTGTTCTTGTTGCACTGTTCTAAATATAGAATATATATTTGGTATGGTTGGTGAAATAGCTTTTGTTATTATTTAAGTTACAGTTTCTTATTGCAAATTTAATAATGAATTCTCCAAAGGAATGGGATGTATGGACTTATATTTGAAGGAATTAGAAGAAAAGTGTTACGATCTGCTTCTAAACTATCTGTTTTATTACAATTACATTTATTTCCATAATTGGCCGATTAATGGATCTTTCAGGTATCCAGAATTATGTCTGCATGGAATAAATTATATTAGAGCCTTAAAGTGGAAAAAAGGACTCTTTTGACTGCCTTAACATATGACAAGCTCTCCTTTCCAGACATACTAATTTCTTTAGGGTCTGTTAAATAAGTAATGCCTTAACAGTGTGCTAATGTTTCTGAAGAGTAGAGCTTACAGGGTCTTCTAGAGCTTTTAATTTTACAGAATTAATGGAAATTTAACTGTTAGATATTAAACCTGATTGCACATTAATAATTTTAAACAAGAAAAGAATAATCTGGCTATCCTGATATGTTATAAATATATGACTGTAACATCAGTATATTTTATGGCTGCTTAAGATTTTTTTATTGTTTTGTATAACCAGTTACCCAGAAGCTGGACTTCCTGGCCATAACATGACCTCCAGGGACCATGTTGCATATTTAACACTAGATGAAAAGTACACTTGTATAGTTCCAAAAAGAACTGCTTTTTAAGGAAAATTTTTGAGGCAAAAGGCAAATGTTTTGGTTCAAGCCTATGAGCAAAGGCATTTAGAGAATGGAGGATAGTATTAAAATCTTGAGACTCTTGCAATAAAAATATCAGGCCAGGGACTTGTTTCATTGCATTCACATTTTGCATTTGCTTTGCCTTTCAAAGCAGGAAAATCTTACGAAACTGAAAGAATGTTTTAAATTGTCACGCTGGTGCTTAAAGATCTATTATCCTTAATGTATAACTAGCTTATTTCCAGGAAAGAAGCCTGAGGTGGGCATAGAGGCCTATCCTAGGGCTTGTGATTCATGGATACTGTCACGTCTTCCAAGTTTGCAGTGTAAATAATGTGTAACACTGTGCCATTGATATTTTCTAATAAGGAATGGATGGATGCTTCATGATAAAAGTTTTCACCAATACTGAGAAATCTTGATTTTGTAACCTTGCAAAATAACCTATTACATACAAGTTGATTATCTCTTACCTGAAATGCTTGGGGCTACAATTAAAGATTCTTTTTCCAATTTTGGAATCATTTGCAGATGTATAATGGAATACCTGGGATTCACTGTGTGAGCCTCATATGTGTCATGTGAAAGAAAAACATATTTTTTAATGAACTTGCTTTTGACTGTGACTTGGCCATTGGTCTGCTATGGATCTTTCCACATGTATTATGTTAACATTCTCAAGTTTCCAATTCTGGAGCTTTCTAAAACTTTACATTTCCAAATTAGGGATGCTTAACCTGTAAGTCATTCCAGATGTGGAGTGGGCACTACATGAACTGTTTGTCACCAGTTTATTGTAGAAATTGATAGACGTACCAAATAAATTGTATGGATATCAAATAACTGTCTTTTAATCCTTTTTTAAAAAACATGAATTTTAATGTTATAATACGCCTTATATGTAAAGCCATGAAGCAATCTGTTACAATTCAAAAGATAAAAAAAAAATTAACTTTCCGTAATATTGTCCTTTTAATCTCAATCTTCTCTCTCTCTCTCTCTCTCTCTCTCTCTCTCTCTCTCTCTCTCTCTCTCTCTCTCTCTCTCTCTCTCTCTTTCTCTCTCTCTTTCTTTATGTGGATTCCAGGCATCAGATGCAGGTCTTTAGACTTGGCACAAATGCCTTTACCTTCTGAAACTGGGTCTTGCATTAGGTTCATGTTACCCTTTCTATGGCTATATAGTATAAGAAGGAAAGTAGAAGAGTCAATGTTATTGACATCAAAAGCCTGAAATGTTAACACACTTATAATGCCAGTATTCAGGAATCCATGGGGAAAAATCAAGTTTAAGGTCAGACTGGGCAACAAAGCAAGACTCTCAAAATAAAAAGCAACTTTGTAGTCTGGAGTCTTCCCTTTTTCCCTTACATCTTGGCTAGGCAAATGAGGAACTTAGAAGACCCTTAGGGATCCAGAAGGAAACCATACTCTGATTCATAGCAGCCTTTGCATATTTTCTCAGTGCTGAACTCCATTCCTCGTGGCTGCATTTATCAGTACCTTCTAAAGATCTGTGGCTCCAATTGGTTGTCACCTACCTGCTAAGTTACAGGGATTTGAACACTGCTTTCCCTTGCTCTAAAAATATACCAGTTAAGAAGTTCACTCAAGTATTACTAGTGAAACTCGTCCTGTCCTGGTCTCCTCTCCACAAGAAAGCAGCATAGAATTCAAAATAAAATTCTATGTTGGCCCAGATTGTCATCTTTAGGGCAGCTGCTGACTTCAGTGTTTGCTTACATCTCTGGAAATCTACCCTGCTCCTGGGCTTATATATATTCCCCTTCCGTTGCTACAACTTTAAAACCAGCTTAGCCATGCATTAAAAAAATAATCTGTGCATATGTCGATATTAGTAATGGAACCAGGGACCTTGCATATTCTGGGTGCTATTCCTCTAAGTACCATAACCCCCCAAAATAAAAAATATTGTATCCTTTAGGCTGAGCAATAGTGCAGTGGGTAAAGGACTCTTGTTGCACAAGCCTATTAACTGAAGTTCTGTCTCCAAAAATGAACCCATATTAAGGTGGAGAAAACTGACTCCACAGAGCTGTTCTAACCTCCACATGCACGCATGCCACATGCAGCAACCCTTCCTCCAACACAAACACAAGTTGTATCTTGTGTGCATTACTACGTTGTATCTAGCATGTCTTTGTTATTTGTGCACACATACCCATGCCTGCACATGACCTATTCGAGTGAACCCACACATGGACAAGTCAAGAACAGCTTTCATGAGTCATTGCTCTCCACTGTGGATCCCATACTGACTTCAGATCATTGGGTTTGCTTGGCAAGCACTTTCTACCCACACAGCCATCTCGAATTCATCATTGTAAATGTTCAGAGAGGTAAAGTCTTTTGTTACAGGCTTGGGTCTTTTGCAGAGGAGAGTCCTGGTTTGCAAATTAATTCCTTTTGATGTAGTGCTAGACTCCAAGAAGTAATCTTTTTGTTTAAGTCATTGAGAATAAAATTCATCACACTTTAGACAATCATTGGAAGAGTTTATTTCTTAAACTTACAATTGAAAATCAAGATAACCTGTTGCCTTTGGTATTCATTAGCCTTCTGATGATAAGGCTTTTCTTAGAGCTGGATTCTTTTAACATCATATCCTAACCAAGAATTAAGTACCACATATCCTCTTGTTTTCCACAAGCCTTGGAAGAGCTGATGAAACATTCTTCTTAAGATTAGTTGTATAGTTCAGTGGTAAGGCACCTGCCTAATATTCAGGCCCTGGGTCTGAGTCTAAATACCACGAAAAAGTTCCTCAAAGCCAAGTACCATATTATGACCTGGTTGATGTGGCTGTACATTTAAGTAACCTGAACTTATATCCTAATATGATTGCTTACTAGTGACAACAGTGACAAATTTACCTTTCTTATGCTAACACACTTCCTCTACTCTCTAATGTGAATTTTACAGCATAGCAAAATTATACAATTTCTCATGATATAATGTAAAATAAAGGAGTAAAAATATACCATTCTCCTTTCCTACCAACATGGCAACGTAAATGAACTATCAGAATGGTCTTAACTTCTTACTGTGTCAAGGTATCAAAAATGCAGTTGAAGTCCATGTAGGACACATCGCTGACAGCAAGTCACTGTCTCCTTCCAAACTCCCCATGATTCCTTAGTCTATCTTGACCAGAAAGCTGAAGCGCTCACTCTGGGAAGTCCGTGCTCTTCCCACTTCTGAGAAAGGCTCAGCATTTGATAATCTTCCCAACGTGACTCTGGGATCTACTATTTCTTACTACTTAATACTTCATTACTTCTTAACCACTTAAAATATTCATGACCAGATTAGAAATTATTGGAAATGTTTTCAATTCTTTTAAATAATACTTCTTTTTTTTTTTTTTTTCTTTTTTTTTTTTGGTTTTGCGAGACAGGGTTTCTCTGTATAGCCCTGGCTGTCCTGGAACTCACTTGGTAGACCAGGCTGGCCTCGAACTCAGAAATCCGCCTGCCTCTGCCTCCCAAGTGCTGGGATTAAAGGCGTGCGCCACCACCGCCCGGCATTAAATAATACTTCTTAAAGGGTAATTCTGTTTGCTAAGTTTTTCTGAAATGAAATCAGTTTGAACAGTGTCTTCCTAGTCAGAAAATAGATAACAGAAGTGACTTTAGGGACAATCTATCTGTGCTGCTCAGACAGAATATCTGAGACTAAATACTTTATGAAGAAGAGATGTGACCTGCGGTGGGCTGTGAGAGGCAGCTGGGTAACTAGTTGAGCACGCTTTGAACCCTGGAGATCCTAAAGGGACAGTAGGAGTTTGGTGCCACTCCTGGGACCCCTAGTTCCTTTCACATAGCTTCAGCCCTCCACAGTTCCTCCCAAAGAGAGATTTGTGACCATCGGTCATGTAGCACAGATAGAGGGCATGACTACAGGGCGCAAAGCCTTAAGACATCTCCATATTCATGAGATACCTAAAGGCCAGAGCCAGTTAAGCATTCCTTCCCAGACCTTCCTGCTGGAAAAATGTATTTAACTCAGGCCCGCCCTGAGAACACGGGGTATAGCTTAATCCATTTTCCACCATGACAGTAAATATCTTAAGACCATATCTTAAGACCTGGACTACCTCTTATCTTTGGGGGCCACTGTGGGGAACCGTCCCCGCTGTCTAATCTCCCACCAACGACCTCTCTAGTTCCAGCCATGGAGACCCGGCCAAGACCAAGCCAAGTGAGTCGCTCTTCCATGTGGGACACTGCTCGAGCTCATCCCCCTCGCCCTTTCGGCTGTAGGTCCCCAACCCATCTCAGTCCTTCCGAGGCCTCTCAGCAGCGCCTGAGACCCCAAAGGCTTGAGAAGAGTCCCCAGCCATCCCCTTGGCCTGGGGATCCCCAACCCAAGAGCTCCAACCCCTGCAGGGGTCTCAGACTGTGTTCTCTCCACCTTGGAGCAGGGGGTGTAGGTGGAGCCTGCAGCTTCCTACAGCCTGACTCCGTCCAGCGCAGTGTGGAGTGAACTCAGTCGAATTCCCATGCCTCTGCTTCCTGGAGCCGTGGCCCTAGCCCCTTGGGGCGGCAGACATGCAATGCGGAACCCATAATTCAGCCCAACAGGACCCATGTCCACGCATGCTACAGCCCAACAGAGATGTACTTTTTTATAGTTCATAGGTTGGAAAGTTGAGGTTAAGGTGCCAGTATCTAATGAGGATTTCCTTGCTGCATCAGGACACTGCAGAGGAAGAAGGGGAAGAGCAAAGGTGTGAGAAGTAAGGGGGCAAACACGTCTTTTTATCAAGAACCACTTTGTGTGAGAACTAGCCAGCCCGCTAATACAGCACTAACCCATGTGCCGTCAGGATTGACTACTTCATAAAGGCCTCACCGCTCACCATAGCATGGTATGTCATTTGTTTCCAACACATGAACTCTGTGATGAGACACATTTGGAACATGACAAGGACCTTTAGTCTGAACGCCATCTAATTCCTGGTTCTTTTAAACATTCCCAAGCTGGGTGTGGTGGCTCACCATGTAGTCCAAAGAGTGGAAACTGAGGTAGGAGGACTGATGTGAGTCTGTGGCCATCCTGAGCTATACAGAGTGACCCTGTCTCCAAAAGGAAAAAGAAATTCCAATAGCTGTTACACATTCTGAAAGGTAGAACATCCAACTGACAATATGACTAAATAACATATCTAAACTGTTTGAAAAGTTCATTCTCACTATTGAAACCTTTTGCTTTATGACCAGGAAGTCATTAGCAGTTTGGTTCCCCAGCTATAAACTTCATTGCATTCTACATATTTAATAGGTCTAGAATGTGAAGGGTTATCATGATATGGTATCCCAACCTACTGCATATCTGTACCACATTAAATTTTAAAGAAACCACATGTCAGTCCTCACCGTTGAAAGCTAGTGAATGTGAGAAGTTAATTCCTGAATACCATAGGGAGTAAGATTTTAAGTGCTTACTTCCTCTTCGTTGTAAAATTCTTAAATTCTTGATAAACATTCTTTATTTTTGATGCAACTGCAGCCCCTACCGATTTGTATACCATCTCATGCTCAAAAACTGACCAGTCAGAAGAGGAAGGGTCCATGGCAATTTATTGCTCATTATTTTGAATCGTCTTTATGAAGGTAACGCACACATTGAAAGACATCCTCAAGTAAAAGGTACGACTGTACTAACATTTATTGGTATGGTGATTATCCACATCATTCAACATCTTTCCTCTTGTTTTTTAAATAACACTGATGAACCAGAGGCAGCAATTTCCCTTCTTTGTGAAGCCGGTGAGTGTCAGTTGCACCTCCGATAAACCTTCCATTGACAAATATCCTGGGAACCTGTTGGATAAGCAAAAGATAAAATAAGGCCTAACCATAGGTATCAGAACTGGCCCAATTTTGGAAGGAAATGAGGAAAAGTCACTTGTCCAAGATAACAATAGGAAAAGAGGTAGGATGCAAATCGAAGACAATCTGATTCTAAAGCCCTTCCTCCTACGGACCACACTAGTTTTAAAAGACAAAATAAGACAAGCCCTACCAGCCAGCAGGAGGCTCCTCAGGATAGGCCTGCCCTTCAGAGGCCTGAGGCAGAAAGGCTCAACTTTTCCTTTTTTCTGTCTCTTTCTTTTGGATGCTGCCCAGAACCCAAGTACACCTTTTCTGATCCTTTGAGCTCCCTGTCATCGGCTGCTTGTCTCCTGTGTGTCTGATCTCTGTGTTGGCCTAACCAGTTGGCCTTCTTTCCTTCTCTCCACCATTCTTCTCCCTCAGGCAACTACTGAGATTTTCCAGCTTGCCTGGCCTGGCAGTTTTCCTTTTAACCTCCAAAAAACTGTCCTTGAGCAGCAAGAAAGGAAGGGAAAGGTAGGGAAGTATTAATAATGCTTATGTGGTTCCTTTCTACATGCTTACCGGATCTTCTACAAACCTTTAAACAAGAAGGAAAGTGGCAACAGTGAATAGTCCTCTGACTGTTCATATCATGAAAAAAATACACAAATTTCCCGAAGCTAAAATACGCAGAAAACACAGGTAAGCACAGGGACTGGAGAGTTGATTTGGTCTGTGCTATCCAATGATGGAAGGATAATTTCACCTCACAAAGACCTCCAAAAGGATCTTAATGTTTCACAAATACTCATAGTTAGCATTCTGTTAAACTCCACCTCCACAGTTACCTAGCAACAGCTAGGTATACTCCTTCCCAAAGCTACCTGGGAACTGCCAGGTAGCCCTGCCCACTATTATAAGAGGGGCTGTCTGGCCCCTCCTCTCTCTCTT
Organism: Mastomys natalensis; assembly: GCA_021653895.1. Lineage (NCBI taxonomy): Eukaryota > Metazoa > Chordata > Mammalia > Rodentia > Muridae > Mastomys > Mastomys natalensis. Next base: position 977,116 of record JAJTUV010001234.1, on the reverse strand, counting down.
ACTTTCTTCCTCTCTTGTCTCTCTTGCCCCCTTGCTCTCTTGCGCCTGCAGGTCGTATCTGACCCTTTCCCTCTCCCCTCCCCCCTTCACGTGGTCATGGCCGGCCTCCACCTTTCTCTGCTCTCCCTCTCCTCTCTTCCCTCCGCCTAAATAAACTTCTCCTCCTGGAACCCTCTGCCTTCGGTTTTTCTTTTTTTTAAACAACAATGGTGCCGTGACCCGAGATACGAAAACTTCGGGGACCTAAAGACCTGTGCACCCGCCGGCTAGGGCTGCCGTGACCGTGTGAGACTGACACCGACACCATGTGGCCTGCCCCAACTGCAACTCCACCGCCGCCGCTCCCACTGCTACCAGCCGTCACTGGGCGAGCAGCGGCTCCTCAGCCACAGCCATAGCAGTTCCGTTCCTGCTGCTGCAAGACAGACACCACCTGCACCACTGGCCGTTCCTGCTGCTGCTGGCTGCGTGAACTTCCACGCTGCTACAAACTTCCACCACGTGAACACCGACCGCTTTCCATCGCTGCCCCAGTACAAAGCTCCTCACGGTTATTGGTAAGGAGCTTCTGGGTGGCAGGAGGAACCCCAAACGTTTGTGCAGCGCCTGGCCAGCGCTCCCTAAACTAAGGGGTTGACTTTCTAGATGTTGACACATTGTGTGATTTTCTCAGCTCTGGCGGCTCCTGGGCTGATCGGCTTCTGGTGAGCTGAATTAGCCAGGGTACTCGGGTTTTTTCTGTGATGACTCAAAAAACTCCGATTTGTGCCCGCTGTTTCATTATAAATATTTCAATTAGGACGCTAATTGAAAATTAATAACGACCATCATACAATAGGTTCAGCTTCTTCTGTGCCACCTCAAACTCCACTGGGTTGTCTATCCCGCGGTCTAGTTCACTATAGGTGCCTGCCAGAGCAGGAAGTCCCGCCTTGCTGCAGCTGCCGCCAACACACCTGGTTCGCAGTGCCTGCAAACTTCCACCACGTGAGCTTTGCCCCTAACACAGTGCTCAACCACCGGCTGCCGTGTGGCCTGGGTATCTCAGACAGAGACCCTGCCTGTTCTGTTCCCCCATTCCCCACTAGTACCCAAGAGCTCAGAGTTAACCCTGTAACCCTGTTCCTCCTGAACCTCCCTCTAGGACGACTCCCCATGGGAGAGACACTTCCCTTTCCCCTTGCTGCCTCAGGAGCACCGGCTCCCAACTGTAGTTCCCAGCGTGTCTCTTCCATTGGGTCAGCCATTCGTGCATTCTCCCCTTCCTCCCTGCTAACCCTGTTCCCTCTAGGATGGCTCCCGGTGGGTGAGAGACTTCCCTTTCCCCTCGAGACTCCAGGTCAGGCCTGGACCTACTGTTCTCTCTGCCTCAGGAGCACCGGCTCCCAACTGTCCACACTGTGTGTCTCTCCCAACTGGTTAGCCATTCGCCCGTTCTTCCCCTCCTCTCCCCAGTCATCTGCGGCTGCCTGGACTTAGTTCCTAGACTTAGTCCCCATCACTTTGCCTGGAAAGCAGCCGGCCTGAGACCGTGCTTGCTCCCTTCCCTTCTGTAGTTCTTAGCTCTGCTCTAGATCTACCGGGGACCCTCTCTCCCTCTCTGCCTGAGACCTATAAAGTGAGTGTTAGCGGTGCCTTCTGCCACAAAAAAACCCATTAACTTAAAAGATGCTGTGATTATGGGACATGCTTGCTTTTTCTTATTCACCCCAGCTGCCCACCAGCGGCACTGGGCAGCGACTTCCTGCCGATAGCAGGAAGTCCCGCCCATCCGCCGCTGTGGCCTGCAGACCTGATTCGCAGCACCTGCCAAAGTTACTGCTATTAGTTACTTAAGACCAATCTTATGGCTCTCAATTTTGTCAAAAGTCTGTTAATACTAACTTAGTTTATAGCTGACAGAATTCCCAAAGCCTCTAGCAGTTGACCCTAGATGGTTTCAGAAGACTTGAACACCGGACTCCTAGAAGATATAGCCTAGACTGCATGCGAGCGTACGCAGCAGACTAAACTGGATACCCTGAGTCAAATGACTTAGCTAAATCAAACCGAGGTAAGTCATTTCTCATGTCATGTGTATCCATTCCACAGAGAAAAAGCCGCTTGGAAGCCAAACTGATTTCATCAAAGAGAGTATAGAAACCACGGGAACTGTTAACTAGTTGGCTAGTGGACTCTGTCATTTTTTAAAATAATATAACTGGTAGATTGGTGTTTACTCTTTTTCAGACTTCTGACTACATTGACAGCTAAGTTTTCACAGATGTAATCTGTTACCTCATTATCTAAACTCAGCTGCCACCAATTAAATACTTTATATTTCCTCTTCTTGCTACCTGAGTTCCTACAAACTTGCCTAACTGTTTTATTAAACATTCCACTATACGATCCAGCAAAGGTTCATCTTAAAGACTGCTCGTGTTGTTAACTCAATGCTGTTATCTCTTTTGTAAACTTAAAAGCTACAGGAAACCCACTGAGATCTACTTCTCACGGACCAAATAGATGCCATCCAGATAAGTACACCTGACTAAAGTTCCCACTTACTATCACAAAGGTGGGATCCCTCTGGGTGTCAAATGTACATCTTAAAAAAAAATTTTCTTTCTCCCAAGTGAAACTTATTCCCTACATCTTGTCAAGTCCAGGTACATCCAAGACATCTCCAGAGAAGCACCCTTCAGATGCTCCATCTCCTGCCACACACACAGCTGCTTCTACTAGACCTGTTCCTTCTGGCCTATCTGGATGGCTCCACAGACCATGGACAACACAGACAAACGTCACTCCAGGTTCCCCCTAAAGACACGTCAGCCCCAGTGCCAGCAGGAAGTAGCCAGATATCACGACGACCCTATTCCTGCTGCGCCGTCACCTCTTTCTTCCCTTTTTTTCTTTCTTTTTATAATAAGAAGAAGGGAGGTATGTTAGCATTCTATTAAACTCCACCTCCACAGTTACCTAGCAACAGCTTGGTATACTCCTTCCCAAAGCTACCTGGGAACTGCCAGGTAGCCCTGCCCACTATTATAAGAGGGGCTGTCTGGCCCCTCCTCTCTCTCTTGCTCTCTTGCGCTCGTTTGCTCTTTTGCTCTCTTGCTCTCTTGCTCCTTGACCCCGCACCTGCAGGTCGTATCTCCCTCTCCCCTCCCCACTCCGCGTGGTCATGGCCGGCCACCACCTTCACCTCTCTCAGCTCTCCCCTCTGCCCTAAATAAACTTCTCCTCCTGGAACCCTCTGCCGCCGATCGGTTTTTTTTTTTTTTAAACAACACTCATGACATCATTAGCTGCCTCATGCCAGTCTGTCTCTCTGTCTCTGTCTCCCTCTCCCTCTCCCTCCCTCTCTCTCTCTCTCACTCTCTCTCTTTCTTCTCTCTCTCTCTCTCTCTCTCTCACACACACACACACACACACACACAAATTCACTATGCTGTTTCATATTCTATGAGGCTGGTTTCTTTGTATCTTTGTAGATCTGCCATTGATCTATCAACGTTTAATTCACTGAAGTGTCAGGCTTGCTTTTTTTTACCAGGAAAGTCTAGTGTTCAGGGACTGGCATGGTACCAGCTCATCACCAGGGGCAGCAGAGCTGAGAGTGCACTCACAGTTCTTTCTCCAGTCATCTTGTGAAGCGCATCTTGAAACTGGTTACCATATTCCAACATATCCAACTCCACAACTTTATAGTTGACATTCATGTCATGGAATATCTTCTTGGCCATCGAACAGTAGGAGCAGGATGTTTTTGAGAAAATCACCACACAATTGTTAGAAATCGTTTCCTAAAATATAAATAAATAAATACATACAAATAAAACCTTCTCATTCTAGATATTACCTTTTGGAATTAAATCAAAGAAGAAGTATGATTCTGCAGGGTAGAGCACAATCCTGTGCTCCAGTGTTCAATCATCTATGTGTGGTATCTGTAGATTAAGGATATTATTCTTTTCAAACAAAGGCCACTAGAAACAAAAACAAGTATCAAAACACTGGCCTCCTGAGAGTAGTATCAAGAATGAAACCAATGACAGCCAATTCTTATACTACAAACACTCCTGTATATTCTTGATATCATGAAGTCATTTCAACTTCACTGTAATCAATATAGGTCCATTCTGTATTTTTTTAAACTGTACAGATGAAGAAACTGTGGTACACAGGAAGATAAGTAACTGTCCTAGTTAGGGTTTTACTGCTGTAAACAGACACTATGACCAAGGCAACTCTTATAAGGTCAACATTTAATTGGGGCTGGCTTACAGGTTCAGAGGTTCAGAGGTTCTGTCCATTATCATCAAGGCAGAAACATAGCAGCATCCAAGCAGGCATGGTGCAGGAGAAACTAAGAGTTCTACATCTTCATCTGAAGGCTGCTAGCAGAATACTGACTTCCAGGCGGCTAGGATGAGGATCTTAAAGCCTAGACCCACAGTGCCATGCCTACTCGAACAAGGACACACCTACTCCAACAGGGCTACACCTTCTAATAGTGCCACACCCTGGGCTGTGCATATACAAACCATCACAGTAACTTATCTCCTGTCCTTGATTAATTACTGTGCTAGCTGTGAGTTGAGGTGAACCCAGCCCTACAGTCCAGACAATCTCTATTGTACTTCTCAAATGTTTTAAGAGGTGCTTGGGAGGCATTTATTCCCTACTACTGATAACTTCCAGTCACAAGAAAATAATGTGCCATTTCTCTTTAGAATGCTCAGCTTTCACCAAGTGTGGACAATAGCTTACTCCCTAAAAGCTATCCTGGTAAGCTATGCTTTCCAGAGGATCCTGCAAAAGCCACTTCCGGAAAAGCTTGCTCAATCGTTTGAAGCCAAAGTCATAAACAAGTTTCCAAAATGACTCTGTGAGAGCTGCCTGGGTTGCACTGTTCTCGGGTCTTTACCACAGCCCCGGCTTTGGTGTGTGTCTCTACAGCCTGTGATACTTTCTTGTAATTCTGTTGTTTGTTTGGTCTTGGTTTGGTTTTTTTGTTTTGTTTTGTTTTTTCCGAGACAGGGTTTCTCTGTATAGCCCAGGCCGTCCTGGAACTCACTCTGTAGACCAGGCTGGCCTGGAACTCAGAAATCCACCTGCCTCTGCCTCCCAAGTGCTGGGATTAAAGGCGTGCAGGACCACCACACGGCTTTTTTTTTTAAGGTTTTTTTTGTTTGTTTGTTTGTTTTTTGTTTTTTTTTTTCCCAATGGCAGGCAAGGACGGGATTCGAAACAAGGAGAGACTGAGTGAGGACGTCTCCAGAGCGCAGAGACTAGAGTGCTGCACCACCGCTGGACGGCTGGTTGGTTTTCTTAGACAGGGTTTCAATGTATAGCTCTGGCTGTCTTAGACCTCGCTCGGTGGACCAGGATGGTGTCAAACTCATAGAGATCTGCCTTCATCTGCCTCCTGAGTGCTGGGATTAAAGGCGTGGGCCACCAAGGCCTGGCATGCTCTTATTTCTAAGTATGTGGATGTCCAAGTTCTTTAAATGATTTGAGCAAACAGGACTAGCATCCAAATAGGTTGGCATCTGAGCACCTGCCTAGGTGGTTCTTACATGACACAGCATAAACAGTGACTTCAAGATGAAGACAAAAACACTAGGTGAGATACCCAGAGAGCTTCAGAATGTAGATTCACCCTAAGGGGTAAGAAGTGTCCTGTGTCATACCCTAGATGTATGTATGTGATCTATTGTATGCTCTTTCTCCTCCTTCCTCAGGCTATTTAAAATTCTATCATGGCAAGGCCGGCTATACAAGATAATATACTACATTACTGAATCAGTTTTACAGACAACAGAACTGAGGCTGAGATGTTCATTGTACTTTCCCCCAACTCCACACTACACCTGAAGCCAGTAATCTTCTCCCATGCTATTTAGGTCAGAGACACTCAGGGCCTATCATTTAGGCTCGAAGGGATGAGTGCTCTGAATGCTACCACGGCACAGAAGCACTAATGACCAGAGGAGGACCAAAGTGAGTGGACCTCCAGATGATAGTGCCGGGGTTTAAAAACACTCTTCACTCTCTCTCAAGCTCATCTTCACTAAATGTTTCATGGTGCTGTTTCATATGTTAAAGTAGAGAATGCCCCGTCCAAGAAGCTTCTCAAATTGCTGCTGTGCGCAGAAGACAGTGAGGTAGCTAAAACAAACTCAGATTCCCTACGTGTGTTACTGGAAAGCAAAGCCCAGGGTCACGATTACGTTAGGCTTATGGCCTATCACTGGGCTGCACCCTCAGTCCACAGCAGAAACAAACATATGCAGAAGATAGTGAAGAAGACAAAGCTAGGCTTCGTGAACTGGAAGAGAAGAAAAATACAGGTAGAAGAAAATTTCTGAGGGTTTTGGTTTTGTTTTCATTTTTGTTTGGAAAGATGGATCTCAGAAGTGTGGTCCAAAGAAGCCTTGAATTTACTCTCTTGCTTCCGTTTCCCAACTACTAAGATGACAGGCAAATGAGGCCAGGTCCAGCTTAACACAAAATTTCTGAGGCAGAAGTAATTAAGATGGGCAGTGAAAGAGAGAAGAAAACACAATATAGAGCCATCTACAGTACCCCTAAGAGAATAATTTACGCAGTAATTACTGCGCAGTAGGTTCTGTGTTAGGGCAGAAAGCCGTTAAACAGTTGCTCATGCCAAAACCACACAATAACCCTGGCTCTGAAAAGCCTCACTCTGAGGCCAGCAGTAGACTCAGAGTGGGCATGATGGAAAAATAAACCAATTCACCCTCATAGATGAATTTCATTAAGAATAAATTTCACCCAGGCGTAATAGCCCTGTAATCCTAGCTACAGGACAGGCCTGTAATCCCAGCTACATAGGGGAGCTGAGGCAACACGGCAAGTTCAAGAGCAGCCAGCCTTAAGGCAGTTCACAGTTAGCCCAGGCAACTCAAAGAGACCCTATCTATAACCCCAGCTCTGGGAGGTGGGGGTGATAGGAAAGGCGGAGACAGAATTGCTGGAGCACTATCTCAAAGGAATAAAGCAGATACCGATAGAACAGGACACCGGACATCCCTCCTCTGGCCTCCACACAAGCAGGCAGCCATGTGTATAGCACACACACATAACCACACTCACACACAAAAAGGAAGAAATTTTAGAAATTTTAACTAATGAAATGATACAGGTCTTATCACAAGGATAACTTTGATAGCAATTTTTAAAATAGATATGAATTCAGTAATATATTTTCCCAACTATGTCAAGTCTGGACACAGAATAAGTATATTAAATGTGTGAGATATTTCTTCTTCCTCCGTCTTCCCCAACACTCACTTGGATCTGGTTCACAGGAGTAGTTGCTGAGGTTCCCCCAAACGAGGATGTGCTGTTTCCCATTCTGAAACAAATGAAAAAGATCAGCACAGTTAATGAGGTGACTGGCTAGCAGAGAAGACAATCTTCTGAGCATGTCCAAATACACAAGGCAGGGAAAAGCTTTATCAAGCACAAAACACCAGATCACAGAGTACTTGTCTGCTAACACCAACAGGACTCGTGTGCTTCTTTAAGCAGCCTTTCAATAAATTTTACCTGATAAAACCAATCTCTGGGTCGAACGTTCAGTACAATCTTATTCTTAAGTAAATTCATAATCACCAAATATGAAATATTCTGCCCTCATAAAGGCCTGACTGCTGACAATAAAATGTGTTTTGCATTTCTTCTGAAAACATACAGAACTGAGGTGTGGAGAGCTGGAGAGATGACTCAGCAATTACCATCGCTTGCTGCTCTTGCTGAAGACCCAGGTTCAGCTCCCAGAAACCAAATCAAGCCAGCTCAGAAACAACTATCTGTAAATCTATCTCTAGAAGCCCTCTTCATCCGGGACACTGTGAAGCAAAAATACCTACAAAAACTTTAAGGGAATAAAAGTTTTCAACCACCCTATCTATAGTTCCCAATCTCTCAATCCACCAAGTAGGAAAAATAATCACTCCCACTCAAAGGGGTTTGTGAAGAATAAGCTGACATATACAGAAAGCAAAACTGTCCTTTACACAGTAAATGTCAATATCACTTGACACGACTGCTAATTACAGGACCCTCATTAACTCCTTGGTTTTATAAAACCTGAGAGCTTAGAAAAAGGCATAGTTAGCCAGGTGTGGCTATGCACACCTTTAGTCCCAGCACTTGGAAGGCAGAGGCAGGCAGAACTCTGAGGTGAAGCCTGTCTGGCTTTCACAGTGAGTTCAGGACACCCAGCTCGATTATTAAGACACTGCCGCCGCAAAAATAACAAAATTTAAAAAGTATTCACTGAACAGGGTTATCTACCAAAAAACTGGCCCGCTAATCATCATCAAGTCTTTCCAATAATCTTAGAATATTTTCCCCTCATCCATTCATTTTTCTTGATCACCTAGCAATGCCTGATGACATTCTTGGAGCAAATTAGACATGGTGGAAACTACTATCTCAAAAATATCAAAAAGATTGATGCTACAAAGGAGCACTGCTCAAATATATAAGAAATAAAGGTAAGATAAAGAATTTAAAGTTCAAATGGTTTTTAAAACTATTTTTTTATTGTTAATTTAAGTTGGTTGGGGTTTTTTGTTGTTGTTGTTGTTGTTTTAGTTTGGTTTTTTTTTTTTTTGAGACAGGATCTATGTAGACCATATTGACATGAAACTCAGGAATCCTCCTGCTTGTCTTCCAATGCTGGGATTAAAGGTATATGCCAGCAGGGCGGTGGTGGCGCATGCCTTTAATCCCAGCACTTGGGAGGCAGAGGCAGGAGGATTTCTGAGTTCGAGGCCAGCCTGGTCTACAGAGTGAGTTCCAGGACAGCCAGGGCTACACAGAGAAACCCTGTCTCGAAAAACAAAAACAAACAAACAAACAAACAAAAAAAAAACCCAACAAATAAAGGTATATGCCACCAGGTCTGGCTTAGAGATATACTTCCAATTAAAGAAAAAAAAATGTGTCCTTCCACAAAAGCAATTCTTCCTTATGGGTATATTTATAGTAACTTTAGGGTGTTTGTTTGTTTGTTTAGAGACAGGTTTTCTCTGTGTAGCCTTGGCTGACCTGGAACTCTGTAGATCAGGCTGGCCCAGAACTCACAGAGATCACTCACTCTTGCTCCAGAATGCTGTGATTAAAGGCATGTGCCACCACACCTGGCTACTTATATTAAGTACAAAAGTAAGCTATTTTAAGTTTAAAATTTACAGGCCCCAGTCAAAACACTTCTTAAGTCATAGTGTGGAGTTTCAGCCCTGTTTCTGAATGAATCCACATTAAATGGCCTTTTCCAGTTCATGTTAGCCCTGGATGATGAATGCCTGCTCTTCACGGTCACTCTGGAACACATCAAATAAGCTGCAACAAGCATCACCTTCCATAACCACAAAGATGAGTTAGAGACAGGAATCACTACAACTAAATGTGCACTTGTCATTAGCGTTCCTAGCTCCCCAACAGATGAACAAGGAAACCACTAAAAAAGTACTGTGTGCTGATTTCCAGGTAGAGAGAGGGTAGGAGGGAGTGAGAGGCTTGGAAGACTGTGCCCTACTTTGTGGGAGGCGGCTTTGAGGAAAAAAAAAAAAAAAAGCTGGCTGAATTTATGAAGTTCAAAGCAGTAGGAAAGAGCCAGATGGTCTTGGCCTGGAAGAATGCTGGATAGCATCGATCCAATCTATTTGGGTTTTCAAGTCTAAAAACAAAATCTCTAATCTAGCATTTACCTCCTCCTCAAACCTATGTAGCATTTACAACGGATGAGCGTTTCTAAGAAACTAAGAGGGCCAAAGAGGCATATTCCTTGCCAAAGAAAATGCTCCAAAAAGGCACCCTTACCTTTCTTGAGGCAGTCCCTTCAATTTCTAGTTTAGTTTTCCTATTAAGGAAAGGGGCAGGGACAGCATAAATGCCCAATAAAATACCTCAACATTGGTAAAGCACCAACTAGTCCCGCTCCATTTATGGACACCTACTAAAAGGTGGTAGGTGGGCAAAGCAGGATATACACCAGATATATCCATATATATATATATATATAATATATATATATATATATATATATATATATATATATATATATATAGGAAACAGTTCTAATGATCTGTCAAATAGTTAACATCACGTGATCAGTGCTTTAGGAAGGTAAGTATCCCTGGATGCGTAGGATGCTGAGACAGACGTCTTGACAGCTGCCTAGGCCAGGCCTGATTGGCCACTGTTGGTGTGCCAGCCCAGTATTATGCCAAGGAGGGAAGCCAAGGAAAGCAACGCTCCCATCAAGCCAGAAACCACATCTACAGGATGCCAGAGTTACTAGTTGCAAAGCCTTGGACATTTAAAAGCATTAGTCAAGTTCACTTCCTGCGCTACAGGATAGCCAAGACTTAGCATCAACCTAAGAACGACAAAATAAGTTCCCACAAGCAGGGAAGTCTTTTTTTTTTTTTTTCAGGGTCGCCCAGGTCTACCCGGCGTTAAAAACCACATGCAGTGTATGTGAAGCTCAGCCTAGGGTGTCTGTAGTTTGTCCCCAAGCTGGCTGGGACCACTGGGAAATGTCCACACTAACTCTATCGCAGGGACCCACGCGCCCCGCAGGCCCGCCCGCCCGCCCCGCCCCGCCGCCTACCCCGAGCCCGCAGCTCCAGCCGCACCGCGCCGCCCTGCCAAGATCCTCCCGCTCGCCACCAGCCGCCTCCCCGCAGAAGCCCCGCGGCGCCAGGACATGGCCAAGGGTCCCGGCAGCCTCGGGGAGAGCAGCGGGTGAGCTGGACCACGACGACGGGAGCCCGCCCCTCCGCCTGCCTCGCTCCGCCCCATCGGGCTGCCCGCGCCGCCGCCGGGTTCGCCGGGCTTCCTGGCTCCCCTGCCTCCGCGCGTCCACGAGCCCGCGCGCCCACGAGCCTTCAGGTTCGCATCCTCTGCGGTAGAGCCAGGCACTCACCCGCCCGCCGAGTTCTCCCGATCTCTACCGAGTTCTCCCGAGCTCCTCACGCCGACATTCAGGGTTAAGAAAGAGGCTTAGGAAGAGCCACAGGAAAGATTACTCCAGGCAGGGTGGTGGCCCGAAGTTTACCTGAGGGTGGTAGGTAGCTCAGTCACCGCCTCTGGTCCGACAGGTTTAGGATGTGAAAGATGGACGGGACCGGAATGACATTTTAAGATTAACTTATTGATCAGGAGTCTATAGGCAGGCTAAATTTTATACTTAGAAAATGAAAGATAAAGGCGGCCCAATGTTTACTGTTCTTTCCGAAGAAAACAAGGTGGTGTTTTTAAGATAAACTGAAATTAGGAAACGAATTAGCCCAGAGATAGTTGATCATGGCTTTAACAGCCATGGCTTCCACAGCTCCTAAAGACAAACCTACCCAAGCCGCTCAGCGATGGTAATAATAGCCCTTTGTACGTCTTTTTCTTAAGTTCAGGGAATCTGCCTTTAGTTTTATACAATGAGGGTACTGAAACTGTGAAAGCCAAGGTCTAATGGTATCTCTAAAACTATGAACAACTGTTGGAACGATCCATACCTTTATGGAGCCTTCATGCTGAACCCAAACTTAAGATTCATGTTGCTAAGGTACAAAATTAGAACTTCTGTTTACGGTTGTTCTTTTTTTACTTCCAGTCGTCTGTATACCATGAAATCATAAAAGAATGAAAGTTAGTTGCAAAAACAAATCTCCCAGGGGCATAACATGTTTTTTCATAAGTCCAAATTTACTTTTAAAATCAAAGTTTGCTATTTATATATAATTTTAGAGTATCTCTTTACCAAGAGATAGCGAGTTAGGAAAGTTACTGTGGTTTTTGTTGTTTGTTTTGAAGTAGAACTTTCAAAGTACAATTTACCTCTTAGCTCGAATAAGCGAAACAATGTAAACCCCTTCCTCTTTCTAGAAATAACATTGTTTACTCCCAGGCCGTCTCAATTTTACCTTCCTCCAGCAACATCTCTTAAATGCTGGGATACTATGAACCACCATGTCTCCTGCACAATTTAATTTTAATATACTGTAGATGAGATTTTAGTGAGCAATTGCTCTTATAAAAACATCAGGATGCACGTACTAACTTAAGCATAATGCATTGGGCCAGACCGATACTTTCCAACTTCCTGTGTTTCTTGAGATAGCTATAAAAATACTTTTTGTCTACACTTGGGACTGTAAGCAAGATGGCACAGTAAAACCACCAACTTAACACTCCATGGCTAGAAGGAAAATTTTTTAGGAATCAAACTGTCAAGTCAGTGTGTGTGTGTGTGTGTGTGTGTGTGTGTGTGTGTCCATCCTACATCCAAGGTTATTGACCTTTGGGAGCAGATTAAGAGGTCCCTGGTAAACAGAAGCCAAAGTTAGGCTTCTGTTTACCCACCACCTCAGAGTCCTTCTGTTTAGGATATTGTCAGCAACACCCGACATTTTGAGAAGCTGCTTTGGACCAACAGTGATGACTTCAACAATATGAGGATTTGGGGCCAGGAGGTGGTGGTCTATGTCTTTAATTCCAGACTGGAGAGGCAAAGACCATCTGATCTCCAAATGTGAGGCCAGCCTGATCTACAGAGCTAGTTCCAGGGCTAAACAGAGAATCCTTGTCTCAAACAAACAAAAACAAAAAGGAGAAAGAGGAGGAAAAGAAGGATTTTGGCATAGAAGAGAATGATAGTTACTACTCTGGGAGGAGGAGAAACATATAGATTTTACTGAAAGTGTAGCATGTTACTTAAACAATACCAAAAAAGGTTCTAGATATGTAACATACAGATCTAACATACAGCACTATAAATAGAGTTCATAATACTGTATTTTATTCTTGAAACTTGCTAAAGATATTGCTTTTAAATTTTCTAACAGGAACTAAATGAAACTCTTAGTAGTGATGGATATGTTAATTCGCTTGGTTGCTATAGTTACTGTACATTAAAATATCAATTTGTGGGCCAGAGAGATGACTCAGCTGCCAACCCTTCAGTTGTACTCTAACCTGCACATATGTACACAGACACACACACACACACACACACACACACACACACACACACACACACAGTGTTTTTAAAATGATCAAGTTAGCAGGGCTTGGTAACTCATACCTTTTTTCTCAGCACTCAGGAAACAGAGGCAGTTGGGTCTTTATAGTTTTAAGAACAACCTGGTCTACAAAGTGAGTACCAGGACAGCCAGGGCTGATACACAGAGAAACTCTGTCTCAGGGGGGAAAAAAATCAAGTTGCACACCTTAAAAAACTCTGTCATTTTTACCTTAATAAAACTGAAGAAAAGTACATGGAAATAAAAGAAAGAAAGAAGAATAGATAGATAGATAATGATAGATGAGATAGATAGATAGATAGATAGATAGATAGATAGATGTGGGGTGGTGGGCTGTGGGAAGCAGCTGGGTGCCTGGTTGAGCAAGTCTTGAACCCCAGACCTTTATCAGGACAGCAGGTGTTCGGCTCTGCCCCCAGGCCCTGGTTCTTCTCATTCAGCTTCGGCCCTCCACAGCCCCTCCCAAAGGGAGGTCTATGACCGTCAGTCACGAGGAACAGTGCCTCAGGCTCTCCCACATGTAGATGAGGGATCTCTAAGCTCTCAGTCCAAGCCAATAGGCATTATCTGCCAGACCCTAACCCAGATGCAGATGAGGTATCTCTAAGCTCTTAGACCAAGCCAATAGGTGTTATCTGCTGCCAGACCCTAACCCACCCTGAAACTGTATATAAGGGCTCTATTCAGGAGAAGTAAAGGCGTGTTCGAGAATCATCCTGGTGTCCGAGAGTTTCTGTCTCAAGAGCTGTAACACTTGGGGAGAGATCCGCTCTCCCGGAACCTTCCTGGGGCACCAAGCTGCTTCCTTGCCTGCTAGCCGGCTTCTATCGGCCCAGCGCGGAGAGACAGATGCAGCACCTGGGAGTGACCGAGCTGCGACAGCAGAGACAGCAGCGGAGGCAGGCAATCTCTCCTCCCCACTTGCACTCGTATCCTTTGGCCCAGACCTCTCACACCAGGGCTGAAGACCAAGGGACAGAGGAGACGTGGGCAGAGGACCCTCCCTGCTCTCACTCTGTCCTCATCCGGGAGATCATCATGGGACACCCTCCAGAACCGGGGACCTACAGATAGATAGTGAATAGATGATAGATGTGCTGGTTCTTTGACTACATAATGTGGATGTAATGAGGGATATCTAGTCAAGATCAAAAGTATATTGGTAAATACAGCCTTATGAGTTTGTGATGATTAATCTCAATTTTTAATATTATGAAATCTAGAATCACCTGAGAGACCTCTGGGGATGTCAGGGTGTATGTGTACATTATTAAAATATATTTTTCTCTTATTATATGTTCTAATTACAATTTCCTCCTCCCCCAACTTCTCCCAAATCCCCCCTATCTTCCTGCCCACCCAAATCTATGCCCTTCCTTTTTCTCATTAGGATGCAGTCACTTTAGAAAATAATTAATAAAAAGATAAGAAATAAAAACAAACCAGAATAGGACAAAACAAACAGAAGAAACAGAGCCAAAGAAAAAGCACAAGAAACACATATAGAAGCAGAGACACACACAATTGCACACACAGAAATCCTATAAAACACAAAATTGGAAACCATAATATGTAGGAAAAGGACTTGTAAGGTAAAACAAACAAACACACTGACAAAGCATTGTAAGAAAAAGAACTTTCAAAATGCCATTGAATTAGTTTTGTCATCTACTTGGCCTGGTGAGACTCCATTGGAGAAAACTATTTTCTCATTTTTGACCAGTTATCAGTTGTAGATAGCTTCTGGGTTAGGTATGGGGCTTGTGTCTGCTTCCTCTCTTGGCACTGGAATTCTATGTGTCCCAGAACTGTGTGTGTTCTGTGCATGCTTACAGTCTCTGTGAGTTCATATGATCTTTGATCAGTTGATTTAGAAGGCCTTGTTTCCTCCTGTCCTCCTTTCTACTTCTGATTCTTACTATTCTTTCTGCCTCCCCTTACAGGGTTCCCTGTGTTCTGAGGGAAGTGATTTGATGAAGACGGTGTAGGGAATTGTCTTGATTAGGTTCAAATACTCACCCTTTCTGGTAACAGCAATCTCTAGGTTGGAGTGATAGATCTTCAAAAAAAAAAAAAAAAAAAAAAAAAAAAAAAGTAAGCTGAGCAGAAGCATCCATTCCCTCTCTGCCTCCTGACGTTGAATACAGTATGACCAGTACATCCTGGATGAATGCTGAAATATTGATTCAGATCTGCAATGACTAGATGATCACCAGGATCCATCCCATTATTCTGTTTACAACCTAAACTAGTCCGGTAGCAGCATGTACTTCCTGTGAACTGTGAACTTTCCTCCCTTAAACTCTGTGCTCCCTTATCCCACACCCTTTACACATAGCCAATATATAGGCTTAGTGCAAACAACTTATACTTACCGCCCCAAAATTTTCTTCATAAAAGTGGTCTTGGCTGATAGATCTAAAGGACAAATTTACATCTCTGTATCTCTAATCTTACTACTGGGAGCTGCTGAAACATGTCCCAGGAATTTTCCTTTCATTGTTAGCATCAGTAACAGCTCAATAAAAAAATAAACTCTTATTTCAGAGATCCCTCGGTCTCAGTAGTTTTGAGTATTTACTAATCAGCAGGATCAGTATAAAAGAACTTGACATATCGTCACTATTTCTTTCAAAATTGCCTAGAATTTTTAATTTTTATTTTATTAAGACCATTTTATTTTGGGCATACATATGGTGTGTGGTATGTGTGCATGTTTAAGTATGTGGGTATAGGCATACTGTACTTTTAGAGATGGAAGTTTGACCTCGTGTGTCTTCTTTGACTACTCCCTACTTTATGACAAGGTCTCTTGCTGAACCTGGAGCTCACAGGTTAGTCTGGCTGACCAGTTTATTCTTAAGAATTTCTTGTCTTCACTTCAGCCTGAAAGGATTAGACACCCATTTGGTTTTTAGGTGAGTTCTTGTGTTTATGTTACAAAGGCATTCCTATCTCTCCAAATCCTGTTTTCTACCATGTAAATAAGTTGTCAATAACCCAGGTGTGTGGTTGAACATGCCTTTAATCCCAGCACTCCAAAAGCAGAGGCAGGCAGATCTCTGTGAGTTCAAGGCCAGCCTGGTCTACACAGTTCCAGGACATTTGAGCTATGTAGAGAGACTGTTTCAAAAACAAAACAAAATTAGTTGTCGATTAACCCACACGTGTTTGTTGATTTCAATCTCAGACAACCTCTCCCATTACGATGGCAAATATGCTACAAGCATCTGTAAGCTTCATGTTCCCAGCCTTCCTATGAAAAATAATCATACAGCTGTGTCTGTTGGTGCTCACATCAGAGAAAATCTGTGTAATTGTGTCTATCTCAGTAATTGAACCTTAGCATGCATTGACTCCTCCCACTACAATCCAGCAATTGCATTTCTTTCTCCTCCCCATGCATGCATGAATCTTCTCTGAGTTGGAAAACAGACTCCCATTCCTTAGTTGATCTTATTTGTTCTTTCTCCATATCACATCACCGCTGGATTCTTTCAACATATCAACTTCATTCTCATGTTGGCAGCTCACCCAAGGTCTTTTTCTACATGGATACCCAACCACCCCTGCACAGATTTTAATACTACACAGACAACCCCATGTGTAAATGTCCTCTTACCCTGCTTGGACTTTGACACCTCTGGCCAGAGCATACCTCTAGAGAGGTTTTTTCCTTGACTCACTGGGGCCCTGGACCATATCCTATATGGCACACTACCATGGATAGGTTTTTCCCCTCAGCACAAGTAGGGTGATAAAATGTCGAGCGAGACTGGGGGAGCTCTGACTACAGTCTCAAGCAATCCTAAGCTCATTCTTTAGAACAAGTCAGAAAATGCTAGAAAGTTCTCTATTTACCATTAAAGTTTTATGATGAAAGATACTACTATCTCAAGTCTGTGAAGTGGAAGAGCTTATCCATGGATGAAACTTGTCATTCAGAAGTGTTTGTCATATTTTCATAACATAGGCACACATGATTTCATCAAGAGCTAATAGTATTTAAACCCCATCTCCAGTATCACACACCCATCGCAGAGCTGAAATGTCTGACCCACGCAATTCCTTCGAAGAAGGCCAGCTTCTTCCTAGAAGCTCTAAGCCACATCTCTAAGGACCAGTCTTGATCACATTGTTACCATAATTCAGGTGTAATGAAAAGGGGCTCATGGAAAATACGAGAAGTCACTCCTGCCACTCATGAAACTCTGTGGGTGCTAGGAACTCTGTGTTTGGTCCAAACTCAAGGCAAAGGCCAAATTTATCAGAAGGTTTTAGAAATCCGGGAGTAAAACCACATAGCCAATAGAGCTGGAGGTTTGAGATTGTTCGAAGTTTCATATTTGAGAAGGTATGTATTTCAAGTCCTTGCTCAAAAATGAAATGGATTATTAGTAAATGCCTCTGTAAGGAATAAAATGGTTAAAGATACAATCAAGCATTTTCTTTTTTTTTAAATTAATTTATTTATTTAAATCACATCATAATTTACGTATTTACACAGGGGTTATAAACACAGAAAGGCAGGATGTGGGGAAGGGAATGGCACCAGAGCATAGGTGTTCAGGGGAGTACAGATACCTTTCAGAACAGGGTATCAGCTGGGTGTAGATTCAGGGACAGGTCACTATGACTCTGCCTATGATTCACTTGCCCTTATCTAAGTTAGTACTGTCCACCGAGGCTGCCTATTCATAAGACCTATGACTACTTGGGCTGGTAAATTTCCACAGAAGTTGCCTGTTTACAATAGCTTATAACCTTCTGTTTCAGTGTTTTTCCACAGAGACCCAAGACTTGGTGTTAGCATGCATGTATGTCAGAACTATTGCTGACTTTAGGCCTATGGCTGATTTTAGGCCTTTAGTGTATATGTAGGGCTGCTCCTGACATTTCCTCCCTTCTCTAAGTATAGAAGGGCCTTGACGATTCTATTCTTGTGAAGGCGGGGATAGAGGCCTGACCTCCAATAATTGAAGGGGACCTTGTAATGGCTCAGGTCCTCCTGTCATTGTCCAGTGAGGCATGAGGGCCATACCCATCCCGATGTCTTTTTACTGGAGAGGGGATACTTTTGACATCAACCCCTATGCAGTCAAGCTTGTCCCTCAGGGAACTCAGAGAGATATTTTTAAGTTTTATTTATATTCCCTTGCAGTGCTTAGCCTCGCAGCCTAAGCAAGAATTCAGATCGCCAGACAGAGAGGGTTCTGGGTAGCCCCTCTCTGCTTGGTCTAGGGGTGAAAGTCTCTTCTTTTAGGTTGGGTGGAGATGGGTTTGAGGAACACCCTGTATAAAGTAACAGCCTCATCTTGAGTCTCGTGGTCCTCCATAGCTAACTTATGATAATGTATCTGAATAGGTTTTGCTACCGAATTATCTATCTGTTGTATCACAAAGTTAGTCAGCCTATTTAAGGCCTGGGACTAAAAGAAATCAGCAGACATAACCCAGTTAATGGTCCCAAGATGGGAGGAAGTGGGGTTGACAACCATGGAGAGGTTGAAAACCAGTCTTTGTACCAGCTTTCATTTTTCTCTTTCTCTTTCTCTCTCTGTCATTTCTCTGGGCCTTCTCTGACCTTTTTCATGTTCTCTTTAACCATACCTGTCTTGTCTATGTAAGGGCAACATTCTTCTTTAAGGGCTGTACACAGTCAAGAGCTGTACACAGTCTTTTCTATTGTAGAAGAGTAAATCAAGTCCAACAAAGTCCTTTGCAATTTTGGGAGATCAATTCAGACATCGAAACGAGGGATTTCTTCAGATTAGTGATGTCAATCTTTAGCTGTTTGGTGTCCTTGTCAATGGCCCATCAAAGGTCTGAGTAGTATAAGCCTGGAGGCCAGCATCAGGATTAGAGCTTCTACAAGCAGACATCACGGGTGTTTCATTTTTACCTGTTCTCAGGCTGGAGGTTTAGACCCTGGGAGCTCTGGTTGAATCTTTTGATACTCATTCTAAAAAGGACAAAAGCACCCACACTTTGGTCTTCCTCCTTCTTCTTGAGTTTCATGAGGTCTATGCATTGCCTCTTAGGTATTGTGTGCTTTTGGGCTAATATCTGCTTATCAGTGAGTGCATACCATGTGTGTTCTTTTTGATTGGGTCATCTCACTCAGGATGATATTTTCTAGCTCCATCCATTTATCTAAGAATTTCATGAACTCATTGTTTTTAATAGCTGAGTATACTCCATTGTGTAAATGTACCACATTTTCTGTATCCATTCTTCTGTTGAAGGACATCTGGGTTCTTTCCAGCTCCTGGCTATTATAAATAAGGCCGCTATGAACATAGTGGAGCATGTGGCCCTGTTATATGCTGAAATATCTTCTGGGTATATGCCCAGGAGTGGTGTAGCTGGGTCCTCAGGTAACACTATGTTCAATTTTCTGAGGTATCGCCAGACTGCTTTCCATAGTGGTTGTACCAGCTTACAATCCCACCAACAATGGAGGAGTATTCCTCTTTCTCCACATCCTTGCCAACATCTGTTGTCATCTGTGTTTTGGATCTTAGCCATTCTGACTGGTGTGAGGTGGAATCTCAGTGTTGTTTTCATTTGCATTTCCCTGATTACTAGGGATGCTGAACACTTCTTTAGATGCTTCTCAACCATTCGAGTTTTCTCAGTTGAGAGTTCTTTGTTCAGCTCTGTATCCCATGTTTTAATAGGGTTATTTGATTGTCTGGAATCTAGTTTCTTCAGTTCTTTGTATACCTTGGATATTAGCCCTCTATCAGATGTAGGGTTGGTGAAGATCTTTTCCCAATCTGTTGGTTCCCACTTTTTCCTATTGACAGTGTCCTTTGCTTTACAGAAGCTTTGCAGTTTTATGAGATCCCATTTGTCAATTCTTGATTTTAGAGCATAAGCCATTGGTGTTCTGCTCAGGAACTTTTCCCCTGTGCCCATGTGATCAAGCTTTTCCCTATTTTCTCTTCTATTAATTTCAGTGTAGCTGGTTTTATGTGGAGGTCCTTGATCCACTTGGAATTGAGCTTTGTACAAGGAGATAAGTATGGATCAATTTGCATTCTTCTACATGTTGACCTCCAGTTGGACCAGCACCATTTGTTGAAAATGCTGTCTTTTTTCCACTGAATGGTTTGAGCTCCTTTGTCGAAGACCAAGTGACCATAGGTATGGGGGTTCATTTCTGGGTCTTCTATTCTATTCTATTCCATTGATCCTCCTGCCTGCCTGTGTTCCAATACCATGCCGTTTTTATCACTATTGCTTTGTAGTACAGCTTGAAATCAGGGATGGTGATTCCCCCAGAAGTTCTTTTATTGTTGAGAGTAGTTTTTGCTATCCTGGGTTTTTTGTTATTCCAAATGAATTTTAAGATTGCTCTTTCTATCTCTGTAAAGAACTGAGTGGGAATTTTGATGGGGATTGCATTAAATCTGTAGATTGCTTTCGGCAAGATAGCCATTTTGACTATATTAATCCTTCCAATCCATGAGCATGGAGATCTTTCCATCTTCTGAGATCTCCTTCAATTTCTTTCTTCAGGGGCTTGAAGTTCTTGTCATACAGGTCTTTTACTTGCTTGGTTAGATTCACACCAAGGTATTTTATATTATTTGTGACTATTGTGAATGGTGTCGTTTCCATAATTTCTTTCTCAGCCAGTTTATCCTTTGTGTAGAGGAATGCTACTGATTTGATTGAGTCAATTTTATCCCCAGCTACTTTGCTAAAGTTGTTTATCAGGTTTAGGAGTTCTCTGGTGGAAGTTTTGGGGTCACTTAAGTATACTATCATATCATCTGCAAATAGTGAAACTTTGACTTCTTCCTTTCCAATTTGTATCCCTTTGATCTCCTTTTGTTGCCTAATTGCTCTGGCTAGGACTTCCAGTACTATATTGAATAGGTAGGGGGAGAGTGGGCAGCCTTGTCTAGTCCCTGATTTTAATGGGATTGCTTCAAGTTTCTCTCCATTTAGTTTAATGTTGGCTATTGGCTTGCTGTATATTGCTTTTACTATGTTTAGGTATGAACCTTGAATTCCTGATCTTTCCAAGACTTTTACCATGATGGAATGTTGAATTTCGTCAAATGCTTTCTCAGCATCTAGAGATATGATCATGTGGTTTTTTTTTTGAGTTTATTTATAGTGGATTACATTGATGGATTTCTGTATATTGAACCAACCCTGCATTCCTGGGATAAAGCCTACTTGATCATGATGGATAAGTGTTTTGATGTGTTCTTGGATTCGGTTCGAGAGAATTTTATTCAGTATTTTTGCATCAATATTCATAAGGGAGATTGGTCTGAAGTTCCCTTTTCTTGTTGGGTCTTTGTGTGGTTTAGGTATGAGTGTAATTGTGGCTTCATAGAATGAATTAGGTAGTGTTCCTTCCGTTTCTATTTTGTGGAATAGTTTGAAGAGAATTGGTATTAGATCTTCCTTGAAGGTTTGATAGAATTCTGCACTAAAACCGTCTGGATCTGGACTTTTTTTGGTGGGGAGATCTATTCCATTGATCCTCCTGCCTGTCTCTGTTCCAATACCATGCTGTTTTTATCACTATTGCTTTGTAGTACAGCTTGAAATCAGGGATGGTGATTCCCCCAGAAGTTCTTTTATTGTTGAGAGTAGTTTTTGCTATCCTGGGTTTTTTGTTATTCCAAATGACAAATTTAATGACTGCTTCTATTTCTTTCACGGTTATGGGACTGTTAAGATGGTTTATCTGCTCCTGATTTAACATTGGTAACTGATACTTGTCTAGAAAATTGTCCATTTCATCCAGATTTTCCAATTTTGTTGAGTATAGGCTTTTATAGTAGGATCTGATGATTTGTTGAATTTCCTCAGTATCTGTTGTTATGTCACCCTTTTTGGTTCTGATTTTATTGATTTGGATAGTGTCTCTCTGCCCTCTGATTAGTCTGGCTAAGGGTTTATCTATCTTGTTGATTTTCTCAAAGAACCAGCTCCTGGTTTTATTGATTCTTTGTATAGTTCTCTTTGTTTCTATTTGGTTGATTTCAGCTCTGAGTTTAATTATTTCCTGCCGTGTACTCCTCTTGGGTATATTTGCTTCTTTTTGTTCTAGAGCTTTCAGTTGTGTTGTCAAGCTGCTAGTGTGTTCTCTCTCCAGTTTCTTTTTGTATGCACTTAGAGCTATGAGTTTTCCTCTTAGCACTGCTTTCATTGTGTCCCATAGGTTTTGGTATGATGTGTCTTCATTTTCATTAAATTCTAAAAAGTCTTTAATTTCTTTCTTTATTTCTTCCCTCACCCCATTATCAACGAGTAGAGTATTGTTCAGTTTCCATGTGAATGTGGGTTTTCCATTGTCTTTGTCGTTATTGAAGACCAGCTTTAGACCATGGTGATCTGATAGGTTGCATGGGATTATTTCAATTTTTTTTGTATCTGTTGAGGCCTGTTGTGTGACCAATTATATGGTCTATTTTGGAGAAGGTACCATGAGGTGCTGAGAAAAAGGTATATTCTTTTGTTTTTGGGTGAAATGTTCTATAGATATCTCTTAAGTCCATTTGGTTCATAACGTCTGTTAGTTTCACTGTACCTCTGTCTAGTTTCCATTTCCCTGATCTGTCCAGTGCTGAGAGTGGGGTGTTGAAGTCTCCCACAATTATTGTCTGAGGTGCAATGTGTGCTTTGAGCTTTAGTAAGGTTTCTTTTATGAAAGTGGGTGCTCTTGCATTTGGTGCATAAATGTTCAGAATTGAGAGTTCATGTTGGTTGACTTTTCCTTTGACAAATATGAAATGACCTTCCTTATCCTTTTTGATATCTTTAAGTTGAAAGTCAATTTTATTCGATATTAGAATGGCTACTCCAGCTTGTTTCTTAGGACCATTTGCTTGAAAAATAGTTTTCTAGCCTTTTACTCTAAGGTAGTGTCTGTCCTTGTCACTGAGGTGGGTTTCCTTTATACAGCAAAATGTTGGATCCTGTTTGCGTATCCAGTCTGTTAGCCTATGTCTTTTTATTGGGGAATTGAGTCCATTGACATTAAGAGATATTAAGGAGAGGAGACTGTTGCTTCCTGTTATTTTTTGCTAAAAGTGGAGGCACTGTTTGTGTGGCTATCTTCTTTTGGGTTTGTTGGAGGCAGATTACTTTCTTGCTCTTTCTAGGGTATGATTGCTCTCCTTGTATTGGGGCTTTCCTGCTATTATCCTTTGTAGTGCTGGGTTTGTGGAAAGATATTGTGTAAATTTGGTTTTGTCGTGGAATATCTTGGTTTCTCCATCTATGGTAATTGAGAGTTTTGCTGGATACAGTAGCCTAGGCTGGCATTTGTGTTCTCTTAGGGTCTGCATGACATCTGTCCAGGATCTTCTGGCTTTCATAGTCTCTGGTGAGAAGTCTGGTGTAATTCTGATAGGTCTGCCTTTATATGTTACTTGGCCTTTTTCTCTTACTGCTTTTAAAATTCTTTCTTTGTTTTGTGCATTTTGTGTTTTGATTATTATGTGACAGGAGCTATTTCTTTTCTGGTCTAGTCTATTTGGTGTTCTGTAGGCTTCTTGTATGATTATGGGCATTTTGTTCCTTATGTTAGGGAAGTTTTCTTCTATGATTTTGTTGAAGATATTTACTGGCCCTTTAAGTTGGGAATCTTCACTTTCTCCTATACCTATTATCCTTAAGTTTGGTCTTCTCATTGTGTCCTGGATTTCCTGGATGTTTTGTGTTAAGAGTTTTTTGCATTTTGTGTTTTCCTTGACAGTTGTGTCAATATTTTCTATGGTATCTTCTGCACCTGAGATTCTCTCTTCTGTCTCTTGTATTCTGTTGGTGATGCTTCTGTCTGTGACTCCTGATTTCTTTCTTAGGTTTTCTATCTCCAGAGTAGTCTCCCTTTGTGATTTCTTTATTGTTTCTACTTCCATTTTTATGTCCTGGATGGTTTTGTTCAAATCCTTCACCTGTTTGGTTGTGTTCTCTTGTGATTCTTTAACGGCTTCTACCTGTTTACCTGTGTTCTCCTTGATTTCTTTGAGAGTGTTATTTATGTGCTTCTTAAAGTCCTCCATCATCATCATTAGAAGTGATTTTAGATCTGACTCTTGCTTTCCTGGTGATATGGGGAGTTCAGGACTTAATGTGGGAGAACTAGGTTCTGATGATGCCATGTGCTCTGGGTTGCTGGCCCTTGTATTCTTGCACTTGCCTTTTGCCATCTGGTTCTCCTCGGTGCTACCTGTGCTGTCTCTGACTGGAACCTGTCTTTCCTATTCTCTTGGTTGTGTCAGAACTGTTTAGGTTGGGTGTTGCTGCTGAGGTTAGAGCTAGGGCCTAAGATCTGCTCAGTGCTTGGGTCCAGACCAGAAGGAACCATTGCTCCGGATCAGGAGTGAGTACCTGGGTCCTTGTGGGTCCCGGTTACTCTCTGTTTGGGGCAAGTGTTGCTGCCTCCTTGCTTAAGAAGCTGCTTGGGTTAGAGCTCCTGGGAGCCCTGCTTCCCCTGGGTTCTGTGAGATTGGGTGTAGAGCTGCTGCTGGAGATCTGCTGAGCGCTCGGGCCCAAACCGGAAGGAATCGGTGCTCCGGGCCAGGAGTGAAATCCCTAGGTCCCAGTGAGTCCAAGTGGATCCCAGTTACTCCCTGTTTGGGGTGGGTGCTGCTGTCTCCCTACCTGAGATACTGTCCGGGTCAGAGCTCCTGGTTGCCCCACTTCTGCCAGGTTTCCTGAGGTTCAGTGCAGAGCCGCCGCCAGGGATCTGCTCCGTGCCTGGGCCCAGCGGTCCTATGAAGCATTTTCTTTTTAAGATGGGGTGTCACTATGTAGTCCTGGGTGTTGTGCTTTGTATACCAGACAGACTTCAAACTCACAGAGATCTACCTGCCTCTGCTTTCCGAGTGCTAGGATTAAAGGTGTGTTCCACCACATCTTACTACATTCTGAACTTTTTTAAAGTGTGAAAGGTTGTCTTACTTGAGTTCTGAGACTAAGGGAAATGGAATCAGAGACTGGTTATTTTATAACTTTATGTGAGAATTAAGCACAAGACACAAGATATTCTTAAAATTTTAAAACTGATATATTAAGGCAACTTTAATGCCAAAGATTGTGATAATTTTATAAATTTAATTTTCTGAAGAATTATCATTACCGCCCAACATGCTATGAACAACAGATTTATTCAAATGGCACTTATTTTTTTCCAAACACTATATTACTTTCTTTGTATAATGCAGTGGGGTTGGTGTGCATTTGTCTGTGTGTGAGTTGGTGTGTGCATACACATGCATGTAAGTGTGTGTCCATTCATAAGTGCAGTGCTTTTAAAAGCCAAAAGAGGGCATGAGATCCCATGGAAGCTGTGAGCTGCCTGGCACTGGAGCTAGGAACTAAAATTGCATCCTCTGCAAGTGAAACAAAGTACTCTTAGCTGATAAGCCATGTCTACAACTCCCACATCTAGTTTCTTATGTCTCTGTATCATTAGACTTGGGATGATAAGACCAGAAAATGTTTCCTTTTTAACGTATGAGCACATTTCAAAAAGAAGATCTCAAGTGGCATATTCCCGCTTGCACTAGTAAATTGTTAGCTCAGAGTTTCACTTCATTTCAATTCAAGAGTTTCACTTCATTTCAATTCAATAGCAGGCTTTTTGAGATTTGTTCCTACCTCCATGTAAACGAGCGACACTTGACCTCATCCTTCTCTCTTTGCCAAGAAAGTAAACAACTTTCGTTCTTGAGTCTTACTTCTCTTACCTGTAGTTCAAAGGGAAAGATAGAGTGATGCTTTTTACGGTACTGGTGACTATAACCAAGTATCTTTCCGTTCTTGGAGCAAATAACCAGACAATCAGCTTATAAACATGAAAGACATTTTGCCTTGAGTTTGGAACACTTGTGGATGATTGGTTGACTCTATTGCTTTTAGGCCAGTGATCAGGCAACACAAGGTGGCAAAACAAATTTGTTAATGCCCGGGCTTGAATGGGAAAGAAAGGTAGCAAAGGAAGAAGCGACAAGATCCCACCATGTCCTTTTAAGGGGACATCTGAAGCTTTCCTCTACCTTCTGATACATTCAAGTTTTACTACTTCCCAATACTGCCAATCTTAATGCTAAGCCTTTTACATATAGGTATTTGGGAATGTTAAGTTCTAAACTACAGTAATGGTGGAAGGAGTACAAGAATTGTCAATTTGTAAAAACTTTTTATTGGTTCTTTGTGCATTTCACATCATGACCCCCCCCCATCCTATATGGTGGTTTGAAAATGTTTAGCCCATGGGAAGTGGGACTATTAGGAGGTGTGGCCTTATTGGAAAAGGTATGGCCTTGTTGGAGGAAGTGTGTCACTGTGTAGGCAGGCTTAGAGGTCTCCTAGTACTCAAGCTCCATCCAGTGTGGAAGAGACCCTCCTCAGGACTACCTGTAGAAGAGAGTCTCCTTTTTGCCTTTGGAGCAAGATGTAGAATTCTTGACTCCTTCAGCACCATGTCTGCCTGCATGCTGCCATGCTTCCTGCCATTATGATAATGGAGTGAACCTCTGAGACTGTAAGCCAGCCCCAATTAGACGTTTTCCTTTATAGAATTGTCTTAGTCATGGTGTCTCTTCACAGCAATGAAACCACAGAAACCCCTCCCCTCTCATACCTACCCTCTACCCTTGCAACCACCTTCCAATAGAGACAAAAAAATCTCTTTGTGGAAGCTGTAGTGTGTCCCACAGTATACCCTTTTGGTTTTTTGCTTGCAAATGTTCATTGCAATAACTCCTTGGTCTGGTAGTAGCCTCTGGCCTCTGGTACTCTATCAATAATGAAACTGCATTATTGGGTATCCTCTTGGATATCGTCTTGTTGCCCTGTATTATGAAGATCCTGTAGTTTTAGATCTGTCGGACTGGCCCTTTCATGCATTTCATAAATGAGGTAGAAGTTGGGGTGGGTCAATTCAAAGCCCTAGATGTGAGCCTGAGAGGTATCTGAGTTGATTGGCCCAATGGCTCTTCATCTCTCATGCCCTCAGGACCAACTCAGCAACAACCTATGCAACCAGCTCTCCCCTGCTGCTCAGGAGAGGTGCAGGGCCCGCTCTCCTGAGTGTTGCAGCCGGTGAGAGACATGGCCAGTTCTCCCACTCTCATGACCCCAGGGCCAGCTTTCCCACCTGCCTTGGGTGGTAAGAGGTGAGTGATGGGAGGAGGGCATCTCTCTTTCATCTGTGCCACCTCCCAGCAGACAAGAGATGAGCTATATCCAGATTGGAAAATGTAGATCTTGTATTTTTGTTGTTGTTGTGATTTTGTTTTTTGGGTTTTTTTTTAGATTTATTTTATACTTACTATGTATATAGTGTTCTGCCTATATATATGCATATATACCAGAAGAGGGCACCAGATCTCATTATAGATGGTTGTGAGCCACCATGTGGTTGCTTGGAATTCAGAACCCCTGGAAGACCAGCCAGTTCTCTTAACCCTGAGCCATCTCTTCAGCCCCTACAGATCCTGTTCTAAGAACACAAAACAGCACTGTAGAGAAAGTTCAGCAGAAGGGAGTATGTGTTGCTTTTGCCCAGATTCACTTCCCAGTACCCACATGGTGACTCAGAACTGTCTGAAACTCCAGTTCCAGGAGATTGAAAGCCTTCTTCTGACCTCTGTGGGCACACAGGCACATATGCAGTATATATATATATATCCATGTAGGTAAAATATCCATTCACATAAAATAAATGAACCTAAAAATAAAAACAGAACAAACAAAAATTGCTAGTAATTTAATAACATTATTTGATTGCCACTGAAGAGAGAAATTTCAGTGAATAGTGCAGTAAAACTATGTCCAAGCAAAATCCCTTAAACTTAGTCTTTCCTGCCCAATTTATATAAACTAGTCACAGTTTTATTCTGCTTCATCCTTCAGGACATTTATTACTGACGGACTTGATACCTTGGGATACACAGACAGACACACACACATACACACACACACACACACACACACACACACACAGCTTCTTGGCTATCTTTCTTCCAAGAAGAATAAGGGCACCAACGTACAGGGCACTTATTCTGTTCTTACTGGGTTGCACAAAAATTTACTCAGGAAAAAGATTTAAGTGCTATTTTAAATAACCTTTACAATACATTCTGGTGGGCTATGGTGGCACATACATGCCTTTTGGATATCTGAGTTTGAGACCAGCCTTGTCTACAAAAGGAGTTCTAGTATAGCCAGCACCACGCAGAGAAACCCTGCCTCAAAAAATAATCAAACAATCCATTGCCGGGCGGTGGTGGCGCACGCCTTTAATCCCAGCACTTGGGAGGCAGAGGCAGGCGGATTTCTGAGTTCGAGGCCAGCCTGGTCTACAGAGTGAGTTCCAGGACAGCCCGGGCTACACAGAGAAACCCTGTCTCGAAAAAACCAAAAAAAAAAAAAAAAAAAAAAAAAAAAAAAAACCAACCAAAAAACAATCCATTCTTCGATTTAAATATAAACTTCAAAGTGATTACAGCTGAAATAAAAGCAAGCAGAAATCTGTGCATTTGAAAAACTAACAGCTATAACTACAATATACAAAAATTTGTGTTCTAAATTTTAATAAAAATATTAAGATCATTGGCTGATGGTTTTAGGTAGAAAAAAAAAAAACCTGTCGTAGCATTAAGATTACAGTAGTTTTGCCGGGCAGTGGTGGTGCACCCCTTTAATCCCAGCACTTGGGAGGCAGAGGCAGGCGGATTTCTGAGTTCGAGGCCAGCCTGGTCTACATAGTGAGTTCCAGGACAGCCAGGGCTATACAGAGAAACCCTGTCTCGAAAAACTAAAAAAAAAAAAAAAAAAAAAAAAAAAAAGATTTCACTAGTGTCCTCAAACTGTCATGATTTCTACCATATACACATGGGAGAAGTGGGCTGGAGAGATGGCTCAGCAATTAAGAGCATTGATTGTTCTTCCAGAGGAGTGGGTTCAGTTCCTACCACCCACATGGCACCTCACAACTGTGTAGAGCTCCAGTTCCGAGGGATGTGGCACATTCCCACGCACATACGTGGAGGCAAAAATACCAATGCACAGTAACCAAATATATGGGGGTGGGGGGAAGGAGCAGAGGAACAGGAAGATAACCAACTAACCTCTTATCCGGAGCCCCCGCCTCTGGAATGGATGACTTAATTTCTCTGTTTTCCAGCACTCAGACTTATCCCCCTGACCTCCTTTAGTCCCTGTTATAAAGTTAATCCCCCAGGGCTAGCAAGATGATTCAGTGGGTAAAGGTGCTTGTGTCGCCAACCCTGGTGACCTGACTTCCATCCCCCAATTTGCAAATGGTGGAAAGAGCTGACTTGCCCAAGCTGTTTGTGGACCCGCTCATGTGTGGTACACACACTAGAAAATAAATGTAATAATAATTTTTAAAAAAAGCCTTTCCCCCCCAATTTATGCAGTTTAAATGCCCAGTACTTCCTGTTTATTCTAGTTTCCAGCGCGTTATCAAGATTCCTATCCTCACCGTGAGTCACGGATTCACCTTTTGTCTACGTTAAAGGTCAGACCTGAGGGCTGACTTCTGCCACATTTGCCTTACTCCCTCCCCCTTCACTGTTGGATTCTTCCCATTGGTCCCAAAGTATCCCAAGAAGTCATCACCTTAAGCTAACTTGTACTGTATTCCCTCGCTTCATACTGAAAAAGGAAATATTTATGTTATAGATGCACCTAACAAAATCTAATTACTGCTCTGATTGTGGTCGTCTAATAAGAAGTTTTGCTTTAAAACTGTAGGATTAAGTAAAAAGTAGAATGTTAAAGATTTACTCTTTTGTGCTGGGTGCTTGTTTAAAGCCTCTGCCTCTTATCTTGGGAAAGCAAACACTTACAAGAAGCTGCCTCGAGAAATGATTGCCCCAACTGTCTGGCTGAAGGTCACACTGCCTGCTCCATATCCTGTTTGCTAAGAAAGGAATGTTTTTCATTACTAACTGAAAATATTTTTTTTCTGTAGTGTCTGTTCTTGTAAACATGTTTAACTATGATAAAAATACCCCTCAATGGCCATGGTACTCAAAGAGTACAGTCAGGTGGTCACACTGTTACCTAACCTACAAAACCTGTGGGACAAAATTGTAAGGGTCTGCATAAGCTCTGGTCCATGCCCACACGTAACAAAATGGAGTTCCTCTCTCTCCAGTTACCTGCTTGATTCTACCCCGGTCAGAATTCCCAAGACAAGGGCCCAGTTCCCAGTACTGATGTAGGGTATCCCATGGACTGTATCTCCAGCCCCAGAAGATCGAGTGTCTTCTTTTGGTCCTCCAGGAGATCTACACACACCGAGAGAGGCCAGGGGGAGGATAATATAACACCCCTGTTTCATCCTTTTTTAATATTTTCACTGCTAAATCAAAGCACCGAATAGGCCCTACGTGTTTGATTCTATTGCATCCCCCCCCAACAAAAGTAAATTCTTCCTATGCAGACCTCTCTCCTTCCATTCCATGACTTACTGTTTACAGAAAACACCATTCAACAGCTTCCACAGCCTGGTTACAAACTGGTCTCAAACATTCTCCTCTAAGAAACGGCAATATATCTCTAGTTCATGCACCACTTTCCCTGTGCTGCTGTACTTCTTGTGAGGCAGATACCCCATTTATCAACAAGGCATGCTTCCTCATACCATGGAGAGGAAGATGGCTATCCTTAGATTCCCACTAAGGACATTCAACTCTCCGAAGTCTCAGAGTTGGTTCCGTGTCTTATCACTCCTTAGAATGTGCAGCTGCTTGTATGGGAGGCACACAATTCCATACCACACAGGGAAAAGTAGATATATCACAGATGGCTTCTGTAGACACTCTACTCTGAGATGGATCATCTTTGTTATATGTCTGATCACCCAAACAAGAGTCATGCAGTCAATCTTCTCCAGGCTGGACTTGAGCACATGAGACATCAAAGTCTACCCCTACAGTGACACACATTTCCCTGAACAAGGTCATATCTACTCCAACAAAGCTGCACCTCCTAATACTGCCAATTATTTAAATATATGTCTATGGTGCCATACCTAGTGAAACAATGTTCAAAAATAATAAATACTTTTGTCTGGAATTAAAGCTTTATGGCACAGCATTTGCCTGGCATGCACCAGTCTTGAGTCCACTGTCCCACTCTGTAAAATGAATAAACAAAAACAATTTCTGCTTACATCAACTTACTTCATTTAATACCAAAACTAAAAAGTATTAGCTAGCTGTGAACCCTATATTCTACAATACTCATCTAACAAGCAAGATGTGTCACTGGTACAATAATGGTATAAAGGTTATGGAGATAACCAAGTCTTTTCGGATTAGATTTGAGGTTTGCTCCACTGGAAGGATTTCATACTTGGCACTGTAAATCTAATCAAAATCCCATGGCCTGATTTTGGTTAAGGTTATCCCTTAGGGAGAAACCTATTACTATTGCTCTTGCTAAATGCACATGTCATCAAATGTCTTCTAGACATAGACTAATTTGCTCTCAGTCTTGGCCAGAAAAAAAAAACAAAAACAAAACTTCTCTCTGAATTAGTCATTAGTCATTAGTTAATACAGAGACACAGAACTAGCCAAAGTGCTAAGAGTAGGTAACATATTTCGTGTTCAATCCTAAATGGAGCACCTCTATCAACCCATGACTCAAGGCTCAGAAGAGGGAATGAAAAGAGTCAGAGGATGGGGAGGAGAACTGTGCTGTGGTCTGAGCATGGAATGACTACTATACTCATAAACTCACCTCAACTATGGTTAGCTACACCGTAGCAAATTACCTATACTGTAGCCATGGTTAACTACATTGTAGCAATAGCTACCTACGCTGTAGCTATGGTTACTGACATTGTAGCAATAGTTACCTATACAGAAGATAACAGTGTAGTTACCTTCAGTGTTGCAACAGATACCTATACTATGGTTATGGTTACTTTGTACAATATCAAGCCAACAAGGTTAGTTAGCCTTCCAACAGGCATCAGTCATTGCACTCAGTGGGTTATGAAAACAAAGGAGAGGACATGAAGGGTGGAGAAGATGTGTTGGGAGTGAGTGCCTGAGGAGACTGTGAAGAGGGACCTTGGGGAAGATATGTTCAAGATGCATTGTTCACATGTATAAGATTATCAAGATATAAATAAAACATACTGATCTAAAATACATTATATATAGTTTCTAAGAACATATTGTAATCATAAAAGAAAGAGCTTGTGCTTAGAAAATAATTTCTCACCAATGGAGGAACTGTGCCTCTGTAAGTGGTAAGGGAAATAGGCTCATGGTGAAACCTACAACTCGCTCACATATATTGTAGTAAGGCTGGGGTTAAAGGAAGATTAAGAGAAGCCAGGCATGGTGGCCCATAATTTTAAACCCAGTACTTGAGAGGCGAAGGCAGGTGAAGGCAGGCAGATCTCTATGAGTTTGAGGCCAGTCATGTTTACAGAGTGAGTTCCAGGACAGCCAGTTATGTAGAGAAACATGGTCTAGAAAAACCAAAAATAAACAAGCAACAACATCAACAAAGAGTTAATACAGCAAAGTGAGAAAGATGAATAAGGGCTTATAGTAGAGTATGGATAACCAAGGTAGACAGATAGGAGGAAGAACAGGGCTCTGGGCCAGTGACTACAGTTCCTTGTTTCCTCACAAATCCTTCCAAGCCCTTGAAGAATATATGTAAGTCACTGATATCCTTTTATACTGTTCTAATTTGATTCTCCTGCAGGAATAAAACATTCTGACCAAAAGGAACACAGAGGTGGAAAGGGTTTACTTCAAAATCACAGTCTTTAAGGGAAGCTGAAGCAGAAACCATGAGGATAATACTTCCTGTTGGCTCATTCTGATTTGAACAATGGGCTCTCCAGAGTAGGCTGGGTCCTTCTACATCACACATAGAATTGTCAAAAATCAACCTGATGTAGGCAATCCTCAGTTGTGTTGTCTCCTCTCAGATCATTCTGTGTCCAGTTGACAATTAAGGCTAATTAGGGCATGTGTGGTCTTGCTTTTGATATAATTGACCACAATAAGTTAAAGTAAATAAATAATGCTGCTAATCAGATGCTTCTACCTAGGAGATCACCTAGAGCATCCTAAAGAAAAGGAGCTAACTAAATAAGAGGTAACAAAAAGAGACTGCATGTACTCTCGGGGGCTGAGATAAGAGTTAACTCTCTGATAGAATAAAGCTACAAGCTGGTCATGTGAATGTGAGAACAAATTGAACGGAGTCATTACTAGCCAGAGAGATATTTGCAAGGTCAGAGGTAGCAACGTTAGCTGACAGGCAAGGTCAGTAACAAAACTCATTAGGAATGTCAGGACAGAGGAATGGACTGGGTGGGGCAGCTCCAGGACAGCTCATGATCATCTCCCTGGTTGGGCCAGGGAGTCATGCATAGAGAACAAGTGAATCCTCCCTTGCGTCTGCTTATGATAGTCTAGACGATTAACCAGTGTCAACAAAAATTACTTTGAGTATCTGCCATCACCCTATAGAAACCCTAGACAAAGAAATTCAATGTCTTATTTCTTTCTCTTTTTCTTTTCTTTTTTCCTTAGGACCCCCTCCCAACTCTCAGGAGTTTCTCATACTTTTCCTTAATTTGTCACTTTCCCAAAATATGACTTTTCTGTAATAATTCTCAGTAGAGCATATTTCTGCTTTGCGGACCCCGATGTGAGTCCAAGTGTTTGATTCTCACTATCCTAAGACAGCAAACTTGATCTCAGAGCCAGGTTGACCCAGGTTGACCTTCTTTTTTTTTTTTTTTTTTTTTGGTTTTTCGAGACAGGGTTTCTCTGTGTAGCCCTGGTTGTCCTGGAACTCACTCTGTAGACCAGGCTGGCCTTGAACTCAGAAATCTGCCTGCCTCTAGCTCCCAAGTGCTGGGATTAAAGGGATGTGCCACCACTGCTCGGCGAGGTTGACCTTTTGATGACTGAGAGTCTGGAATGTTAGAACCCTGTGTCAATCAATTGGATCAAGGGAATGCCAACATCTCTCAAAACCTGCATCACCACTGTGAAATCGACTGAAGACTATCCAAACCAGATAAAACAGAAGACATCTATTTAATGCTATGTACAGCAAGGAAATCAGCTACTATAACTTGTATTTTGGAGATTTCAAGGCAGACCAGGGAAAAGGACAGCCTTTTCATAAAGAAGAAAAAGGCCTTGGGTAATTATGATTAGAAGTTGTATACATGAAGGTAGAGGGCAGACCAACCACTGACTGATTGAAGGATCAGAGTTGGGAACTGGAATCCTTACCAAGTCCTTCCTATCCCAGGTGTCTGTTTCAGTGGTTGTGGCCCTGAAACCACGTTCTAGAGTAATATACAATCTGAGTATTAGCTGCTTGGATATTTGTCGTGTCCACCTTGGCCAGCAAGTAAGACACGACACAGTCGGATCCTTCTCAGTCAGCTTTATTCCAGGAACGACTCTTGACTTAGGGACGGGGAACTGGACGGGGGCCTAGGATGGGGACGTATGGCCGGGGACCTGGACCAGGAAGGGGCTGGGCTGGGCTCCCAAGCAGCAGAAATGAGCTGCTTATATATCTGCCCAAGGCGGGCTGGATGACGTGTTCTCTCAGGATAGGTTCAGCTGCCAATACCTCATTAGCATAAGCCCGCTCGGGAGGGGCACAAAGGACTTGTTTACCAGTTTAGCTGAGCTGGCCACGCTGGAAGCCAGCTGCTTACATTGTCAGGTGCTAGTCATACGACTTTGCAACTGTAAACTCGGCTGCCTACAGATATTCTGTCTCTCACCATTAAACAATGAAATTCCATATAGATCAAAATGCTTGTTCCTGCATTCAGCAAGTTTTATGTGCATAGTATGTCAAAGCACTGTGATGAAAATAGAAAATAAAGATGACATTCATAAGCAGGAAAGACTGCATAGTTTGGACTGATTTTGAGAATTTGAGGAGATAGACTCTAGTATATCATCTTTTTATTATTGGAAGTATTGTCATGGAAGTAATTTCCTCATATTATTTTTTAATTAATTAATTTGGTTTCTTTGCAACAGGGTTTCTCTGTGTAGCTCTGCATGTCCTGGAATTGCATTTGTAAACCAGGCTGGCCTCAGGCTCATCTCTCCGCCTGCTTCTGCCTCCTGAGCACGGTGTGCCACTGTGCCTGGCTAGAGGAAGTAACTCCTAGCCTGAGCTTTAAGAGTGTTAGCCAGATAAGGTAGGAACAGAGAAAAGTGGGCAGAGAAGTGGGCTCCAAGTTATTCATACGGAATCTGATTTGAAATAGACCTTCTCCCTATTTTTCCTTTTAATAAGCTGGTTTTTAGAAACAAACATGAATTGTCTATGCTTTCTTATTCAAAAATCTATTTTGAAGAACAAATAAGCCAATAAACTGAGTTCTGCTGTGCACCTTACTTTTTTTCTCCTCTCGTTTCTTGGGTAGGTAAATGCTATTCGGGAATCTTTAAGACTTTAATTGATTTGCTTTAACTTCAACTACTACTCGTTCCAGTAGAGCTCCAGCCATCTTCCTTCAATCCTAACACACACCTGATATTTCTTGCAGCATGTTAGAGCAGTGATACATAGAAGTACAATTGGTGCTGGGCAATCCATGCTGAGTTACTTAACAATTCAGTTTAGAAAACAAAAACAATAGAAAATCAAAAGTTGCATGAAACAAGCAAAACACACACACACACACACACACACACACACACACACACACACTCCTTTCTTTGAAGTACACTGACCAGTAAAGTATCAATTGTAATTTCTCAAAGATATGAAAAAAATTTCAATTTTCCTTCCTAGCCCATGTTCTGTTGGTAAAATAAAATATCTGAGGCTGGGAAGTTGATAATGAATAGAAGTTTATTTGTCTCACAAGGATGGTGCTAGCCAACATCTGGAGAGGACTACGTTAAGTATTTTCACATTCTCAAGCAGAATACACGCTGAGCATCAAACACGCTGAGCATCCTTGGGTCAGGCCAAGTTTTAGTTCCTGTTCTTACAAAGCTACCAGTTCTACTGAGGTGGGTTGGTAGATGATGGAGGGACAGTATGATTACTCTGAAGATCGTAAGGATCCCAAAAGCTTTACCTCCAAATACCACAAATATACAAACTCGTGGGCTCAGTTTAAAACACATGAAATTTGGAATACATGTAGAACAGTAACATTTTTCATATTGCTTTCCTCTAAAGTGTTTACATACTAAGTCCATAGTTACTTTTCACTACAAGTTTGTCCTCACATTCCAAACCTCTAATTAGAGAAGTTAACGAACACAATCAGAATCTAGTGTGCAAGGGACTTAATACTTTTATCCTAATAAATGAGACTGGTGAATGAAACCTGGAGATGAGGATCTACAAAAGACTATACACTGGCTTGGAAAGATGTTCCTTTGGTCTGGTCTGGCCTGACCTTGGTATGGGTGGAATGACATGGCTCCTGCCCCTGGAACAGGGCCAGCAGGGCATGGGCCTCCATGAGTATTGATGGCTGCTGTGGG
The DNA here is from genome assembly GCA_021653895.1 of Mastomys natalensis. Classification (NCBI taxonomy): domain Eukaryota; kingdom Metazoa; phylum Chordata; class Mammalia; order Rodentia; family Muridae; genus Mastomys; species Mastomys natalensis. The sequence goes on along the minus strand of JAJTUV010001234.1, from coordinate 940,515 downwards.
CTTAAAGGCCTGTTTGTACAATAAGGTACATATTTTCATGTTCTCCCTTCAAGGAATGTCCTCCCTGTTAGCGTTAATGACTCCATGATAATCAGAGACAGCACGAGTGTGTGTGGGGTGTGTGTGTGTGGCTGACATCTTAGCAAAATGATACCCCAGCACCAGTGTAAAAGGCTAGGTGTGGAGAAGCATACCTGTAATCCTACCCTGGGAAAACAGAGACAGGGAGCTCTCCAGAGCTCACGGCCAGCTGGTCTTGTTGAATCTGTGAGTTTCCGATTGAGTAAAAGAATCTTAAAAACGAAGGTAAAGGGTAAAAATGGAGAGCATCCATATTTATCTCTGGCCCACACACATACACACCCACACCCACACCGACGCATGCTCACACACAAGGGCACACACACACAGGCACATACACAGTTACACACAAGGGCACACCCACAAAAGGCATATAAAGAGCATGCGTTATACAGTGACAGAATACACTGCTCTCTTCATTTGGAGTGCAATCCCCACCTACCCACTCCGTTACTGTCTGTTCCTCTTTCTTCTCTCCCCCTTTTCCATCCCTACCCTTTCTGAGTTACAACATTGACTTGAGTGGAATGTTTAAAGTAAAACATTTCTTGGGCAAGTGAGTAAAACATTTCTTGGACAAGTAAGGTGACTTGGCAGGTGAAGGCGCTTGCTATGTAAACCTGACAAGCAGAGTTCAGCCTCTAGAATCTGTCATAGAAGGAAAGAAACCAACTCCTGAAATTTTTCCTCTGATTTGCTCATGAGTGCCATGGCATACACATGCTCCCCCAACGTACACATCGAACATATATACAATAGACACACACTAAAATAGGAACTTTAAAAAAATTCTCTGTTTTTTTAAATTGTATCTTTTACCCTACTTTTGGGATTTCTCATAGGAGAACACAGGTTAAGCTATGGAAAGAAAAACAGTTTTTAAAGAGAAAGGCACTCGCTGGTACCAAAAGAGAAAGAGAATTCATATTTATTGATGTATTAGATGCTGCATCTAATACATTTGAGGTGCTGGCATTTGGCAAGGAGTTTCTTTCTGTATTGTCTGATGGAGATGGGGACATATGAGAATTAGAACACAGTCACACACTTTTTTTTTTTTTTTTTTTTTGAAACAGGGTTTCTCTGTGTGGTTATGACTATACTGGAACTCACTTTGTAGACCAGGCGAATTCAAAGAGATCCCCACTGTCTCTGCCTTCCCAATGCTGAGATTAAAGGCATGCACTACCACTGCCTGGCACAAGCACTTTTTTCACTCAACTTCCCTAACACTCCTATGAAGCAAATGTGTTCTTATCCTCATTTTATGTACAAACAATAGAAAGTACCAAAGGGCTAAGAAACTTGCTAAGGCTATTTACTTGCCAGATTGTGCCGTTAATTCAAGTGATCCCTGAGGCTACGGTTGCAATAGCCACACAATTCTGCCTTTCCAAAGGAGATGTGTCTCTAATTAAGGATGGACAATTTGCCATTTGAGAAGAATGGAACTGGGAATTCAGTGCTCTCTTCTGGCCTGTACAGGCACCAGGTGCACAGACATATGGGTACACACACACATACACACACACACACACACACACACACACACACACACACACACACCAAACCACTCTTTAAAAAAAGGAATAACGTAACAGTGGATTATCAGTCCCTTGAATCCCAACGTTTATCAACTCACCATTATCTTACAAGGGTCAGACAGGAGCATAAAACCTGTCCAGCTGTTTTCTGTCAAGGGTAAATTGAACATGGCATCTGAGGTCCTCTACCTCCTCTTCTGTGAGCCTCTCAACTGGCAAAAGCAACCTGACCATGATGTTCTCCCGTTAAATAATTTCACACCATCAACAGTCGGCTCAAAACACACTTTGACTTTATAGAACAAGATAGTTCAAACACATCTGAATATGGCCACTGTGGCTCCTACTACTTCTCTACAGTTTTAGCTTCATTTATTTCTTTATTCATCCTTACCTTCTACATACAGAAAACAATAACTCCGTGGGCCAAAGCTATCCTTAATTTTTTTCTTTTTCAAGAATTTTTTGGTGCTGGTGATTGACCTGTTATTATGTGTATGTTCTAACACTTAAGTATGTTAGCCAGCTCCTCTTTTTTATACAATATTTAGGAAAAGAATAGCTTTAACACTTTAAAAATAATTTTAAAAAACAAACAAAAAGATGTGAATGAGAGTATGCAGTCCACAAATCTTAAATATTCTATTACTTCTTAACATCATCCCACTGGGATCATACCACTAACAAATGAATTTTTAGGAAACATACTCAGACCATATCTGAAATATAATGTTCCCCCAAATAATGTAACACATATCCCAAACTGTATTGATTAATTGATTGAACTTTAAAAACAGGGTCCCATTCTGGCCTCAGTGATGTCCTTGAACTTGTGATCTTCGTACCTTTGCTTTGAGTGCTAGAATTACACGTTGTGTGCTACTAGTCCCTGTTTATGCTGGACTGAGGATGCAACCCAGAAATCTTTTCACACCAGGAGGGGACTCTACTAACTGAGTTATATTCTTAACTCATAAACCCAAACTGAGCAAGTCCGAGCTAACATCCTTTTATGGAAATGTTAATAAGTATATACAATGTGTGGTCTTCCTGTTGACATAGGCACATGATAGGTTCATGGCCTATGCTAGATAGCACACAGTAAGTGGACCTAGCATACTCTATTTAATAAAATATATATCAAAAACAAGAGTCAAAATCCCATATTGGTCAAATACTATTTGTGGCACGTTTTGTATGGCCTGAAAGCTAAGAATGCTCCCCCAATCCCACATTTTCAGGGGGTTGTTTCAAAACAACTGAAAGAATGAAAGAAGCAAGGAAGAAATGAAGGAAGGAAAGAAAGAGTTAACACAGAAAGAGAAAATGGCAGAGACCATCTCTAGACCATGAATCTTCTAACATTTATCAGTTAACCTTCTACAAAAACATGTTACCACATCTTAGTTCAGAACTCTGAGAGGTCTGCAATTTTCATTGTTTGCAAGCTGACAAGTTAGTCCACTGTTTTCCTGGGTGATAACAAAAACAGCATTCCCAGATAAGAGATAAAGCACGTCACAACTGGAGTCACTTTCCAGAGGGTCAGCAACGATTCCTTCTAAAGAACAAACTGCCTCTTAAAGGTCTTGCTACTGCTTGCCACTGCTACACCATGGGCCATATTTTAGCATGATTTCAGAAGGGAACAACCAGCTTTCTCATATCTAGCAAGATTCCAGGAATGGATCTGACTGAAGCAGCAAGGCGATGAAGAAAAGACAAACACTCAGACATGTAGAAAAGCAAAGATGGGCCATCCAATAGCGAAACAAAGCCTCCAAGAAGTGCAGCATGTTTATTATATACAGTCGAACAGGGAAGCTGAACAGGGAGGCTGTGCTATTACAGACAAACAAGGAGGCGGGGTAATTACATACAGCTGAACAAGGAGGCACACTCAAAAGGAGCAGCCTTCAGGCCTTAATCACAGTGTGGGGGTGGGGAGAAAGCGACGGTCGACAATTTCTGCATACACATCAACATCTACTCCTGGACCAGGAAGTCTTTGCTATCCCTTTGAGCCTCACCTGGGGAGGGAATGAGATGGCGTATGGTGTTACTATTTTCCCATGGGTCTGGGGCACAGGAACCTTTGACACGGCTGTGCCTACATCAAAAGCACACTTTCACTCAGAGTGTCCTTGCTAGCACACATATTTAAACCATAGAGTTGTGTGGCTAGTTAAAACAGCTATTCCAATCAGCAAACGAGTGACATTGCAGTCTGGCCCTCTCATTACAGTGGATAGGTTCATGGCCTATCCTAGATTGCTTCTCCCTGTTATATGTTCCTGACGGTCTTTGTAAGCCATTGGCAGAAGAAGAAGATAGAGGAGGAGGAGGAGGAAGAAGAGGAGGAGGAAGAGGGGGAGGGGAAGAAGGAAGAAGGGGAGGGGAGGAGGAAGAGGGGGAGGGGAAGAGGAAGAAGGGGAGGGAGAGGAGGAAGAGGGGCAGGGGGAAGAGGAAGAAGGGGAGGGAGAGGAGGAAGAGGGGAGGGGGAGGGAGGAAGAGGAGGAGGGGGAAGAGGAAGAAGGGGAGGGAGAGGAGGAAGAGGGGGAGGAGGAAGAAGGGGAGGGAGAGGAGGAAGAGGGGGAGAGGGGAGAAGGAAGAGGGAAAGGGGGAGGGGGGAGGGGGAGGAGGAGGAGTTTTTGACAGGTTCAGTAGAGACCCTTGCAGCTGATGAGGAAACCCGATCAGCTGCCTAGTTCAGCCTTCTGAAAGCCGTGTGTCCTCTTGACTGAGGCCTTCTGGCTCAAAGCCGAGAAAAGTTTACAGAGAATTAAGTTGTAAATTAAACTCCAGTATTCTGTCAAGGCTGTGCATAGAAAGAGTTCATTTTATATTCCTAGGAATAAGGTCTTTTAGGATCTTGTTGTTAGCTAATAAAAATTCCACTGTTTCTTTTTGAAATTGTTTAGCTTTCCATTGGTTTGCTTGTCCGGTTACCTATTACCTGAAGGATTTACAGAGAGAGGCCAGGCAGAGGTATTTATCTTTGAACTGGAACTAAGAGGATCAGAAGGTCTTAAGCCAATGTCTTTGGATCAAATATGCCTTGAGTCTCTCTGAAGAATTATTCAAATGCATGCCTTTAATCCCAGTACTCAGAGGCAGGCAGATCTCTGTGAGTTTGAGGTCAACCTGGTCTACAGAGCTAGCTCTACAACCATTCCAAGGTTACACAAAGCACTCACAAAGTGTGTAAAAAGCTTTTAAAAAAAGAATTATTCAAAATGCCCTCACTAGTTTTGTCTTTTGTCTGTGTTGTGTTTGATCTCATCTGCTCAGAACTGGGTTTGTCCAAGTTGGGTTTGGTGACAGGTATACTTTAGCATATTTCAGGGATCTAGGCTACACAAAGACCATCTTTAGGAAATGTGTTCTCAAGTTCGTTTCAACTGAAAACTGCTTATTCTTTGTCAAAACCCACTTTCCTCCAATGTTCACATTATAATGTTCATTCACCTGCTTAACTAAATATCAGTTTTACCAAGGCTAAGTGTGAACAACAGTAGTCACACTTTTCCTATTTTCAACAAGGTTGTCCCTTCAAGAAATGCTTTAGAACAAAAATGGAAGAAAAAAACTTTTCTTGTGGAAATTGCACACTTTGATCTAAAAGAAAGAACTCGAGAACTTTATCCAATTAGGGTGGAGGTAGAGCCCAGGCGGTGAAGTGCTGGCCAGGCATGCATGGAGTCTTGGCTTCTGTCTTCAGGAGTAATCAAACTAGGTAAGGTGTCACATGCCTGAAATCCCACTCAGCACTCAGGAAGTTGGGAAACTTGGGTGTGCGAGGTCATTCTCAGCCACAGAGCTTGTTCATAGGCAGCCCGAGTTACATTACAACCTTGCCTCAAAGTAGCAATAACAACAAAAGCAAAGAGAAAAAACATCTTATTGAGGCATGAAACACCTTTTTTATATATTTAATTTTGAAGGTTAATAAATGCTACCCCCATCCCCACGGTATAGCTAAACTAAGTTGGTAGAGCTCAAGAATATATTCTTTAAATTAGCTATAATAAAACTCTAGAGCCAGCCTGGACTGTATAGTAAGTTAGAACTTCACGGTGAGAACTTATCTCAAAGAATTGAAAGAACAATATGAAACAAACACAATTACACTTTCATATGTGCGTTTTATAATGGGTATTTTTCTATCAAACTTTCTTTTCCCTTTGCAGAGAAGCATAATTAATCTTGCACATTGGTCATTTGATATTTGCTTGAAGCTCTTTCCTTTTGCTTTGTTTCTCTGTTTTGTTTTTCTTGGAAAGTTATAAAGATTAATTGATGAGCAACCAAACACATCCAGTTTTGCCTTAATTTAGGAATATGTAGTCCAAATAAGGCAGAATAACTAACTGATTAAAAATGGTGGTAAACTTTTTGTGTTTATTTTGCAAACCTTGAAAAGTGTATTTATTGAATAGCCTTTGCTGCCATTATTACAAGAAAACATGGTCTTAGTTTCAAGGTGAAAAAGAAACTTCTGGTATGATTTATTCTTTAAATCTTATATCATGTAAAAATAATGTCAACAGAAAGTTGTATTTTAAATGGGGTCAATGTTAAATTTATTTCAATGTAAAGTTTCTAAATCTCCTAAGTTGGTTTTCTGAGTCATTATTTATTTCTGTATTATTTTAAAATTCCAGGCTGGAATAGCATATGCCTTTAATCTCAGCACTCAGGAGGCAGAGACCGCTTGGTCTACAGAGTGAATTCAAATACATCCAGGGCTATACAGAGAAACTTTGCCTCAAAAACTAAACCAAACCAAACCAAAAATTCTATATATGAATATGGATACATGTGCCCATAATATTTTAAATATATATAAATAAAATATATAACTATAATTGGTAAATGAAATGGTAATGTATATATAATTTTAAGGTGTCTATAGTTTTTTTTTTCCCCAACACTGGATTCCTCTGTGTATGTAGCCCTGGCCACTCTGGAAGGGGTGGAGAAAAGATAATTTTGAAATATAACAGAGAACTCTGCTCTTAACAAGGCTTCTTCTAGAAAAAAAAAGAAAAGAAAAGAAACAAAGAACAGAAAACCTAAGCAGTTAGTTCTGGTCTGCTGGAATTTTGGCAGATGCTTCCTGACCAATGAGACAATAGCAAATTGCAGTCATTTGTACTCTTCCTTCTATGTGGAGATATACACAAGTCCAGACGGTTCCTGCTGTCCTGCCTCTCTGAGACTGAGGAGAACGGGCATCATCCTTAGTCAGTGCCACAAGCCCAATTTGGAGACTGAATGCTAGTTATCTGACTGTAGAATGTATTCCCTTCCCTACAACTTAATGGCACACTTCAAGGCCTTACAGTCATTCCCTTTAACTGGTACATTATGTGCAGCTATCAAGAAAAAAAATTATAAGGTTTATCAAACAGAATAAAAACACGATAAAGTCAGAACAAAGTACCAGAAAGACTTGGCAGGGGTGTTGGAATTATCAGAATAGGAATGAAAACAGTAATTTATGTGCTGGGAGCTCTAATGGACAAAGAAGGCAGCAGGCAAGGACAGATGGGCTGTGTCGGCAGGAGGAAGGGAATCTTGTTTGTTTGTTTGTTTTTGAGACAGGTGTAGCCTGGCCTGTTACTGTGTTTTGTTGCTAGTGTTTCTTTGATATTATTTCCTTTCCCCTTGCTGAGTGGTGGTGATCCTGGTGGTGGTGGTGGTGGCTGCAATGATGGCTGGCCTACACATATTTAATCCTAGCACTCAGAAGGTGGAGGCAGAGGCAATAGGCGAAGCCAATCAGATCTTTCTGAGTTTGACGCCAGTCTGGTCAACAGAATGAGTTCTAGGATAACCAGGGCTATACAGAGAAACTGGGGGGTGGGGTGGGGTGGATGGGTGGAGAGAGAGAGAGAAACAGAGAGAGAAAGAGAGAGACAGAGAGAGAGAGACAGAGAGAAAGAGAGAGAGAGAGAGAGAGAGAGAGAGAGAGAGAGAGAACTACATACCTACTAGACTGACCATAGTACAGAACATTGACAATATTCAACACTGGTATAGATATGGAACTTTCACTCATTGTTGATATCAATAAAAACAATGATACTCTCACACTGGGAGATAATTTGGCAGTTTTTACAAAATTAAGCATTCTTTTATTGTTTGACCCCGCAATCTGACTTCTTGGTATTTACATAAGGAGTTTAAAACTTGAACCTCAACTAAAATCTGGACAAAGATATTGATATGAGGTTGACGTAACCATGAAGTTGACAAAACTTGGAAGTCACCTAGACATCCTCTGTCTTGTAAATGATTGATTCATAGCTCATCTAGAGAATGGGATATTATTTTGTGTTAAAAATAAGTGAGCTGCCAACCATAAGAAACACAGAAGATGTTTCTGTTGTCACGAACAAGCATAAAAAGGTAAGGTGTGAAGACATTGTGAGGTCCAAGCTTTATAGTATTTGGAAAGAGAGACACTGGGATACAGCAAGCAAAAAGATTTACCAGGATTCAATGACTATACAAAGATCTGTAGATGTATAGATGTATTTGGTGTACCCATAATTTCCAGGTTAAGAAGCAAACGGGATACTTTCTGATTGTTGGCTAGCTAGTCTTAGTTTAAACTTTAAACTTAGAATTGTTGGGAATTCTGGTATTCATTATTACAGATATGCACAGCTTATTTTTTTTTTAATTTTTTGAGATTATATTATTTCCCCCTTCCCTTTCCTAGATCCTTCCAAGAACCCTTCCTCTGCTCTTTCAAATTCATGATCTTTTTCTTAAATTGTTGTTACATATACACAGTTCTAAATATATAAATGCAATCTGCTCAGTCACACACAGAACAAACATATATGTATATATGTATCTGTATGCTGTCAGGACTGACCATTTGGTTTGGATAACCAATTGTGCTTCTCCATGGGGAAGACTATATCACCCTCTCTCAGCAATCCTTGCTGCCTGGGTTCTTTGTCTAGGGTTGAGGTCCATGACCATTCTCCCTCCCATGTTAGCATTCCTGTCTTTTCTTGTTCAGGTCATATTTAGGCAGCCAAGTTAGTTAGACTTCATGAGTGTAGCTTCTCTGACATTTCTTGGAGACTCAGTCTCCTAGCAACGTTTCTGCTCTCTGAGTCCTTCAGTCTTTCCACTCCCTCTTTGGAAATGATCCCTGAGACGAATGTGCAGGGGTTGTGTTGTAGATGTGTCCGTTAGGGCTCAGCTCCACGACTCTGCATTTGATCAGCTGTGGTTTCCGGCAATGGCCTTTATTTGTTGCAAAGAGAAAAACTTTTGAAGAGGGGGTGAGAATTACATTTGCTCATGGGCATAAGGATAAATATTTAGAATGTAGTCAGGGAGTACGCTGACTTAGTCAAGTGGTGATTGTAGGTTCTCCTTCGAGATCCTTGACTTTACTAGCATGGGGAGTTAGCTAGGTCTTCTGAACCAGGAATGACGTCCCTCTTGTTGAGTGGGTTTTAAGTCCAATTAGAGAGCTGTTGGTTACTGCCAATGCATATGTGTCACTATGAAGTGCACAGCTTTTGCCCATGATAAAACCATTTTGAATGTCATTTTTAGTTACTTTCCCAAGTTCTCGGTTCTGTGGCTACTACTATCTTTTATTAGATTTTGACCTTCTTGTCTTAACTAACATGAGAGGGACAATTTAAGGGAATTCATATAACAAAAACAATGTAAAAATTTCAGTGCTTTAACTGTTATAAACAATAAATTACTAACCATGTATCTTACAACATTGAGTTTAGGGATCAATTACCTTAAAAACATAAATTAATCAAAGAGAGAAATTGGTTGGAAATGATTTGTATATGAAATAAAATTCATAAAAACTATTGTTGACTCTCTCTCTCTTTTTTTTTTGGTTTTTCGAGACAGGGTTTCTCTGTGTAGCCCTGGCTGTCCTGGAACTCACTCTGTAGACCAGGCTGGCCTGCGAACTCGGAAATCTACCTGCCTCTGCCTCCCAAGTGCTGGGATTAAAGGCATGTGCCACCACTGCCGGGTTTATTGTTGACTCTCTTAACTCGTCATGAAACCTATCCACACATTTATTACCTCAAACCTTACTAAGAGCCTTTCTAGGAGCTGTTGCTGTACCAATACAGTACATACGACCAAGATATACGACATGTCATACAGTCTGTTCATTTCCTAGCAGGTAGGCAAGCAAACGAAGGGAACAAGGAAATGCTGGGAGCTGAGATACATAAATACATACATGTGATACATAAATACAGAGATGTGAAAAGGATAAGCACAGTCAGTTCTTTATAACCTGCATTTGCTGTGAAGTTCAGAGACACACTGAAGGGAAAAAACGTTTGTGGAGCAGACCTTTTGTTTTAACCTCATACTTCCATACCCAAGGTACTATTTGCCACATGTAACGAAAGTTCATTTTTTCCCCCAAAACAGGTCAGAGTATCTGGTTTTATAAGTAACAAAGAGTGCCTCCTTCTCACAAAGAGTGAAAAAGAAATATTAGGCTTGAAGTATGTTTAAGGTACACAGGCCATGGATAGTACGCAGATATGATTTCTAGGTTCCCGTAACCATAGAGGCACCGGTAAGCCCTTTGAGTGCCACTTAAAAATCTGATCGTCTGAAAGTGTTCTAACTCACAGTTGAGGTTTCTGAAGGAGTATTTCATCCATTCATAACCCGATACCACTTGAGGCTTTTTTGTGATTACCCGGGAAAGTTGCCGGGATGGAAAAAGTTGTTTCCAAGGAGAGGAGGGGGAAAGAGTCAACAATGAACTATACTTCGTCGACGGGTTGGAGATCTCTCAGCTTATTCTCGTATTACTTTTAATATGCCCACCAATCAAGCGACGTTAAGAGACCAACGACTAACCAATGGTGCCAGAATTGTTGTCCACCTACCTCTTCTTTCCCTCTTTGCACATCCACCCTAATTAAAACCCAGGCTAAACTTGAAAACGTCCACATTCCAAGGCTCTAGCTTTCCCTAGGAGCTTATCCTGACACCGGAGCCTATTCTGTTGAGTGCGGTTCCGATGCGGACAGAAAGGTAGTTAGTTCTGCGGTTCCAGAGAGGAAAGCCTTCAAGAGAGGGAAGCGAAGCCTGGCGCCGGGAAGTAAATCACCCAGCGCGCGCTCTGGGATCGAAAGTGCGGAAGCGCCCAGCAGGTGCGCGCGCACCTGTCGCTCGCCCGGTGCGAGCCACGGAGGCCGCGCCTGGCCCGATTCCGCTAAGGCGCTGTACCCCGGGAGCGGGAGCGGGAGCGGCGGGAAGGCTGGCTCCCTGTTTCCCAGGGTCCGCGGCGTGCCCCGCGGGCGTCTGGGAGGCGCGTCTGCTCGGGCGGCCGCGGCGCCCCCTGGCGGCGGCCCGCAGCCCTGGCGGAGCGTGGGTCAGTCAGGCGTTCTCCGCGGGCAGCCCGCGGCGGGGCCTTGCCTTATATAGCGCGGGGTCCTTGGCGGCCTGGGTGGCTTCTGCCCGTGCTGCTGTCGTAGACGCGGACGGCTGTTAGTGTGACGGCTGTTGGTTCGCGGCGGCGGCGGCGGCGGGGGAAGAGGGCGAGGCGACGGGGAAAGGAGGCGGCAGGCGCGGCGGCGACGGCGGTGCCCGGGGCCGCGGCGGCGGCGGCGGCACAGCAAGGGGGGCGAAGATGGCGGACGTGCTCAGCGTCCTGCGACAGTACAACATCCAGAAGAAGGAGATTGTAGTCAAGGGGGATGAAGTGATCTTCGGCGAGTTCTCCTGGCCCAAGAACGTGAAGACCAACTATGTAGTTTGGGGGTAAGTGCGGCTTGGCTTTGGCCTAGTGGTGGAGGGGCAGCGTCGGGCGCCCCCGGACGACTCTTCCCTTAAGCCCTTCTCCTCCCCAGAGTCCCTCAGGGATGAGAGGAAAAATGGGTGCTCTGGGAAAAAGTTATTCTCTGGAGAAGAAGTTGTACTTTTAGGGTGAGGAGGGAAGAAGTGGAGCGGATCCTAGAGCGGTCAGGTCTTTTCTGTGTTGGAGAAGCCAAAGGGAAAGGTACCATGGGAGTTTCCGACTTGCCAGTTGGTGTTCAGTATGTACAGGTTGTCCGCGCTGTGTAGGGCTGGTGCGCGTCTACCTGAACCGAGGTATAGAAGGAGATCGGTCGCAGCATCTGGCGGCCACCGAGTCGCTTTTTTGTTCTTAGTGGGTTTTTTTTTTGTAATCTCCCAGAGGCTGCCATGTGTTGCAACTGTCTCTGGCTCTTCGAGTGCCTCGGTAATTTTCTTTTTTCTTTTTTTTTCGTAATAGGGGAGGTTGATGTTATTTTCAAGAGGAAAAAAAAAAGGGGGTAATAGACAACTACTACTTACAGTTTTGGAAAGATTGGGAGAGTTTGGAAGTCTGCAAAAATCAGTGTTGGACATGAAAGCAGGACTTTGTTGGGGAGAAAGTTACTGGTGAAATGAAGTGAGTTTTACATACGGGTCTGAGAAGTTGATTCTTATGTGCTTTTCAGAAAGCGCTTTCAAAGGAAGAAAAAAACGTTTGGGAATGTTGTTCAATGGATGCCATGAATTTAAGTCGTTAAGGAAATCACAGAGGATCAAGTTGAATAATCCTTTTTGGGGGCCTCTTGTAATGATGTTATTGCCTTTGATGCTTCTCTTTGATAATTAAAATCCTGAGTCAGAATTTTGGTACCCAGTTTGTTTGAATGACTTTATGAATGATCAATTAAAAACGAGAAAAATTTTAAGATTTCTTTGGACTTACTGATTTCCTTTTTGAAATGTTGATTGACATTTTGAATTTCCATGTTTTACTCATTCAAATAAATTACACAGATTTATATTATTGGGATTTAATAAATATTATTTCTTCAAAAAACCCAAGGATAAAGGAAGTTTAACTTGGGGGAAAAAAAAAAAGCTAAAACTCTGGTTCCTTCCTTAAGCTATTTTGGCTGGAAAAGGTGAAACAGATTAGGTTGATCTGAAATGTTTTCTAGCTGAAAGGAAGAGAACAATTGTTTAGTTGTAGGTGGGGCGGTAGAGAAGTGTGTTTTGTCCATTCTACAAAGCTTGGAATAAATGAATGAACAGATGAGTAAACTTTAAAGAACAGCTAAGGATTTGAGTAAAATAGTAGGATAGCCTTCTATTTCAGGGGAACTATAGACTTAAGACATGAGACCTGGAAAGGACATGTTTTGACAAGAGCATACAAAGGAGTGAAAAAGTAAAACTTAGAAGAAATTTGAAACTTTGAACATCAAATCTTCAACAGAAGTTATTGTCTCTGCATGTATGCACATCTAAATGTACATCTATAAAAGATTAGTCAGTACCCTTAATGCATTCAGTGCTTTCTATTTTTATGATAATTACTTTGTATAATAATTAACAATGAGTGATTTGACATATATCACGTTAGAGCAGTGGTTCTTAACCTGTGGGTTGAGATCCTTTTGGAGGACGTGAAAGACCCTTTCATAGGGATCACCTAAGACCATCAGAAAACAGTTACATTTATAATAGCAGCAAAATTACAGTTAGAAAGTAGCAACGAAAATTATTCTTTAGTTTGAGGTCACAACAGGAGGAATTGAATTAAAGGGTTGTAGCATCAGGAAGGCTGAGAACCACTTGTTTAGAGGAAAAGTGATAATAGCGGCTAGTAAAGGAGGTTTAGGACAAATTACAGGGAGCCATATTTAAATGGATTCATACAGTTGAACTGTCATAAGTAGGTGGGGGAGAAAGGAAGAGCTTGTAAAGAGGTGTATGTATTAGCATTAAAGTGCTTGTATCCCCAAAGAATACATTGTTTGATCACAGAGTTATATTTTAGTTTTGTTTTATTGGTCTAGTTTGAAAGATGTTATAAGGATCATCTCCTTGAAGTACATTTTTTTAGCTTTCAGAGTATTGTTGAGGATGTTGTACAGCAGTATCTTATTTAGATACAATGTTACCTTGTAAGTAATACAATGTGCATCTTGTAAGTGTATCTCTAGTAAAGCCTTCAGCTAAGTAGTTTGTTTCCTATGGATAATCCTTTCCATTCTGCAGCTGGTTTTATTTTTTTCTTGTTGACAGAGTCCAGAACTCAATTTAAGTTTTATTTTAAAATATGTATAATGTGGAGTTGAAGCTGTAGCTCAGTTGGTAGACTGCTTGCCCTAGTATGTCTGAGTTTTTGCACTTGATCCCCAACACCACATATCATGAGATATGGTGGGGAGTACATGCTGTCCTTAGCTGTGTAGCAGATTTGAGGCTAGCTGGGATACATGGAACCTTGCCTGTCTTAAAAAAAGAAAAGAAAAAAAATATATAGTATTTTTAATGTATGAATTTATGTGCTTCCCCCCTTTTTTTGCATTTTTGTTTTCTATTGCTCCAATGACAACTCACTATGATAGTTTATTGCATGTATATTTTTGCTGTGTTAAATAAATTGTCAGATAATCAATTAGATACAGATGAATGAATGCATGTAACTAAGGTCAAATATTTAACTTAAGAATCTTAATAAAAGTCATGCCTTAATCATTTTAGGACTGGAAAGGAAGGCCAACCCAGAGAATACTACACATTGGATTCTATCTTATTTCTTCTTAATAATGTGCACCTTTCCCATCCTGTTTATGTCCGGCGTGCAGCTGTAAGTAGAAGTAATTTTAAAACTCCATTGATCAAACAGTTACAGATAACTTCACCTATGGGTTTGACATGTCTGAAGTTGTCATGGAGAGTGAAAATTAAGCTGCTGTGTGATTTATTCTGATTTTTTAAGTCAGCAATTCATTATTCATGTAAAATATACGTAATGTTTATAACAGAACTTTTAAAAGTACTTAAATGTTTAAAATACACATGGAAGAATTCTGATAATTCAGAACTATAGTTTAATTTCAAGAAAACTTAGTATAAAAATGATATGAATTTAGTACTAAAGTATGAAAATCTCAATAAATAAGCACAACATAAACAGATATTTCTTTAGAATTTTAAACAAAATAGTTCTTTTTGTACTTTATTGACAAATGTATTTTTTTTCAGTTTTATCTGCTTTCTCAGTGTTTGAAAATTTATTGTTGAGAGGAAATTATTAGGAACATGTAAAAATATCTCAGTTCACAGAGATTGTTATCATGAGGTTCTTCCACTGGTCAGGGACTTTTAAAAACTGCTAAGAAGGATTCTGAGTTATTTGAGTTTGAAGTTGCAAATGCCATAAATTTGCAAATAAGATGGTTTCACAGATACTTTCCTTGGGTATTGGGCGGACACAGGTCTCATGTAGCCCAGGCTGGCCTCTAGCACCTGTGTAAGTGAGGACAACCTTGAACTTGTGATTCTCTTGTCTCTATCCTTAAATGCTGGGATTAGATGTGTCTGCAGTCATGTCCTGTTAGTATGGTGTTGGTCACTGAACCCAGGACTTCATGCTTGCTAGGCAAGTACTCTTCTGAGAGACACTGCAGCCCTTTAGCTTTTATTAAAAGTAGTCCTTATCAGATTCCCTGCTAGGATCAGACATAGAATTATTTTGGAGATATTGATATAATCAAATATCTACTCTAAAAGTTGTTTTAACTTTACTGCATTGTATTAATTTGAAAGTAGTACTTTTATTTCTGAATATTCTCAAAACAAACTCCTTGTAAAATTCATCTTTGTGCCTCCATCACTAGAGCTACTTTCCGGCTACCTAATACTACTGCTGGATTGCATTATGTTGTGTGAGATTTACTCTTACAGCTGTTCCTTCAAAGTAGAGATAGTTGAGGTTTTTGATTAGTAACTTGTTATTTGGTTCAGTTGAGAGAGTACCTCATCATTTATTTTGCTTCAGTAGGACTGTTTTTCTGAGTAAGAAACATATAGTCATTGTTACATAAAAATTTTAAAGTTGGTAAGTAGTAGGGAAAATTAATAATTGGCTATTACATTATTTATTAAATCTTTAAAAGCCTAATAAAACAATAATTAGAATTGTTTGTTAAATAATTTAAGTACTTAGAGATTTAAACATTTCATACACACACACACACACACACACACACACACACACACACACACACACACAGTTTTGTTTTTCAAGACAGAGTTTCTCTGTGAAGCCCTGGCTGGCCTGGAATTTACTCTGTAGATCAAAATGCCTCCAATTCAGAGATCCACCTACCTCTGCCTCCCGAGTGCTGGGATTAAAGGTACATGCCACCACTGCCTAGCAAGACTATTCTTTTGAGTGGTTATAGTTCATAACTAGCAGTTACCATTGTTACTGTGGACTCTAGGACCTAGATTTATAGTCACATAAAATATAGCCCTTGTTTTACTTAAAAATTTTCTAAATGACATGGGGCAGAGTTCTTAAATTCTGTAGCTTCACAGATTAGAGGTCACTTTTTAAATTGCCACTTTCCTTGCTCTATGTTGTGTGGTTTCTTCCTGGAAAGGTGTTCTGATCTCGGGGCCTTTTAGTAAGACCTGTGGCTTCTCAGGTGGCTTGTATTGTTGGTGTAAACCACATTTTAAATGGTTCTGAAATATATGATCAGGCTTTGAGATAATAATTTAAAGAATATCAATTGAAGCAGGGTACTGGTAGTGTATACCTTTAATCTTAGTACTTGGGAGGCAGAGGCAAAGGCAGGTGGATCTCTGTGAGATCAAAGCCTGTCTCGTCTCCACAGTGAGTTCCAGGATAGCTATGTCTACATAGAGAAACCCTATCTCGAAAACCAACAAAACAAAAAGAACATTAATTCAGGTATGTGTAATATTTCAGGTATGCTGGTTAAAAAATAACAAGAAAAGAAATACTTGCAGGTTTTCAACTTGTGTGTGTATATATATACACCACATACAAATTTGTATAAGAAATATATACATATTTCTTATATAAATAAAGCTTTTCCATATATAAGCTGAAGAAAAAATAAGTGATTTACTTGTTCAGCTCAGTCAGAAAAATGTATGTGCAAATAATGGGTGGAGTGACACAGTGGTCATTATGATGTAATATGCTAGTGGTACTAAGGGTTCTCGTCACTTTATTGTTGTTTATAACAGTTGTCAAAGGTTTTAATCTATGTAATCTCTTGGCAACCAGTTTTTCTTTCATTCCATTGTTTACATTAGAAAAACGATGAGGAAAATTGTGGCAATGGCAAAAATCACTGGCCCAAAGGTGACTTGATGCCTCTGCAGTATACGTTTTATTATCTTTTAAAAAGAATTGCTATTTTTTACTTACGTGTCTATGTGTGTCTCTAAATACACATGACTGACTGCAGGTACCACAGAAGGCCAGAGACATTTAACTCCTTTCACGACGCAGAGTTACAGATGGTTGTGGGCCACCTGTAACTGGGAATGCTGGGAATTAAACTTTCGTCTTCTGTAAGAGCAGCAAGCGTCTAATTGCTGAGCCATCTCCACAGTTCCAATTATAATCTTTTACAAGTGATGATTATAGGTAGATTAAAGAAAAACTACTCATTTTTCTAAATTCATGCTCACACAAGAATTTTTCAAATCTCTTTTTCTCTCTGCTATTTGAATTTATATACACTCAAGGGAAAAAAAGAAATGTTGAAGGTTAAATACTACAGTTAACATTTTTTTATAGTTTATTTTTCTCAATCTTATTGATTATCAAAATATATATTTAGTGTTTATGTAGTTCAGTGGGAAGAATTTTAGTTGAATAGTTAATGAGGTTTGGTCTGTGCGGTGGAAAAGCACTACAGCAGATACTGTATAAAGTGAGACAACATTGGGACTACTGAAGAGATGTGGTCTTATAAGTGCTAAAAGAACAGTGAAGCCAAGGATTGAGAGGCTGGGATTGGTACTTTGTAAAAAGTTAAAGTTATTACTTACTTTCAAACAACTATCTTGAATATATCTTTATAAAATTTCAAAAGTAAGTTACTCAAAATTAACATTTGAGAAATTTTCAAAATTTTTAGATTCTTTTTAGCGTTTAAAAATAAATGTGACTTTAAATACATGTTATCAAGGTATGTTAGATTCAGATTACATGGTATTTATCAAGTTTCATAGTTGCTTCTATTTAATATCTAATTTAAAATTTTGGCTTCAGACTGAAAATATTCCGGTGGTTAGAAGACCTGACCGAAAAGATCTACTTGGATATCTCAATGGGGAAGCATGTGAGTACTAAACTTGCTCTCATTCTTTTTTTTTTTTTTTTTGCTTTTTTTGAGACAGGGTTTCTCTTTGTAGCCCTGGCTGTCCTGGAACTCACTCTGTAGACCTGGCTGGCCTCGAACTCAAAAACCTGCCTGCCTCTGCCTCCCAAGTGCTGGGATTAAAGGCATGCGCCACCACTGCCCGGCTTGCTCTCTCTCTTAAATATTGAAAAATTTTTTTAAAGCTTTCCCATCAAAATAGATGTAGTGGGAAATTTTGTATTCTATTAAATACCTTACCAGAAGCTGTGTCTGTGTGCTTCTCCCTGAAGTTGCACAAACTTGTCTCTTTTTAGGTTGTCACTTCCCCCTCAGGTGAGTAACCACTCACTTATACTGTCAGAGACTTTGCCTCTGTACATTACTATTTCTGTCTTGCTTTACTGTTTTCTCCATCTCAATCATTATATTTTAGAAGAAATGTAGAAGAGATGTATGCTTTAACAATTATTGTTGGTTCCACATTTCTGTCACTGTTTCCTTTTTATTACTGTAAGAAGGAAGAGTTGACAAATTCTTCACTCTTCTGTCACTGCTTGTTTGTTACCTCTTTCTTGACGTTCCTTCTGTCTAGCTTTCATCCTCACAGTCTCAGTAAAGTCAGAGAGACTTGAGGATTACCACATTTTTTTTTTTTTTGTTTCCTTTTACCCACTTTACCAATGAACATTTGATAGTGTTGGACACTCGCTTCTCTAAAGCCCTTCACTTGTGACATTTGGGACACTAGCCTTGGGTTTTCTTTCCATTTGTTCATCTTTCAATATATTTCTTGTCGTGTCTATGCCTTGTTGCCTTAGGGTTTCTACTGCTGTGATGAGACACCATGACCATGACCAAAATCAATTTGGGAATGAAAGGATTTATTTCATCCTATAGCTCATAGTCCATCATCTAGGAAAGTGAGAGCCAGAACTTGAGGCAGGAACTGATGCAGAAGCTGTGGAAAAGTGCTGCTTATTGAAACTCTAAAATCTCTAGGTGACATCTTCCAAGTTTTATGCTGTAAATATCCTGTTCTGCTCGTATTGCTGAATTCCAAGCTAGTTGGCCTTTGAGCACTTTGGATTTAATAAGTACAGGTACACTTATATGGTGAGGATTTTGCTTTGATTTTTAGATTTGTGCCAGTGTTAAAAAACATTAGCCATCACAAAGAAATTTTGAAAAAAGGTGTGTTATGTTGTATACTAGCTTAAACAAAAAGAAGGTATTTCATAAATGTATAAATGACTTTTATTCATTTATAATACAGAAGTTTATTAGACACAGTTAAAACTTATCAGAACTTAGGCACAGGGATATATTTCTGCTATATGATACCATTCACTGTTGTGAGAAATGTAAACAAATATAAGATGCAGTATTAAGTCATAACTATAAACTCAAGGGTAGTATGTTAAAGGTTTATAGTCATTTGTTACAGTTGTAGTCAGCTGAGTCAGCATAGCTATCTGCTAATGCCATGTGATGTAATCTTATAATGCGATCACCTCTTTTTTCTATTACATATTATTGTACGAAGTGATTTCTGGCAGTTCCTAGATGTTTTTTCACCATATATCATGTGTACAATATTTTAAAATATGGGTTATTGTCAATGATATTATTAAGTAATTTCAGGTAAACAGCAGTGTTATTTTTTTTTGAACAGTTTTTTTGAGAAGTCAAATTTATGCATGAGTTTTCAAGGTAATGAGAACATCAGTGCCCCAACCCTCATATTTAAGTGTTAGCTGCATTTTTTCTCCTACTGACTCTTCTTCATATTTATAAATTTACTGTTGTCACCTTCCTTTAAATGTTTTACAGGCATCTGAAATTTAACGTGTCTAAAATAGAGTGCCTAATTTACTTCTTTCCATCTCCACCCACATAAAACAAAACTGAGTCTGTTGTCATCTTAGGAGTGGTGGTACCTTACATAACCATGCAGTGATTTAGTCCTTAAATCCTTGTAGGAAATCATTTTCTGACATATCTCAAACATTTATAAGTCCTTTCCTCTGCCTTGAAAACCATGACAGTGTTTCCTCTACTGCAACCCTGTCTCATTTGTCTTCCTTCCTCTGTTCTAAAACCTTCTTACATACTCTTTATTTGCTACAACTTATTCTGTAACTAACAAGATTTATTTTTGAAAAGTATTTAAAATTAATTGTACCATTTACCTATTCAATGCTCTTTGTGGTTTCCATCACACTTTTTGTGAGGATAAAGCTCATGTGTCTTGCCCTGCAGACTCCATGATTTTGTTTCTGCCTAAATCTCTATGACTTCATCTTCTGTCAGTCTTTATCACAGGAGCTGGTTATTGATCTTGCAGTTGGTCTAGATAATCTCAGAGCCCCAGCATTTGCAGTTCTGTCTTCAATTGTCTGTATTGTCATTAGGCTCTCATCTCCCATCAATGCTAAAATATTCTTCTGTCAGTGACTCTATAGCTGACCATTCTAAAATACAAAATGGCTTCATACCTTTCTCTATGTAATAAAATCCTATTTATTTTCCAAAAAAAAAAAAAAAAACCCAAACCATACTTTTACCTGAAATTACATTTATTGCTTGCTTGGATATGTCTGTGGTGTCTTTTGGGGAATTAACATTATAGGAACATTTGTTTCAGTTGTTTTGTTTATTACTCAATGAAGTTTAGAACAGTAGTGTATAATAGATACTTAACTGAATGGATGATTATTTTCTTATAGAATATACATAAGTTGATATTATAGAAATAAGCCTCATCTTTGGATGGAATTTATTACCAATAAACCAGTGATAGCAGTTTTGTTACACATTCTACTGCTTGTTTTTAAGCTATAACGTTGGAGTGTAGAGAATCTTGTGGATAATAGAAAGACCTCCAGGACTTGTTTTCTTTTGCTATTTTCTTTTAGCAAAAGCCTAACTCTTTATACTCCCTCCCACCCCCAATTGTATGTATGTGTGTATGTGGTTGCATGTGGTTGCATGTACCACAGCTTGAATGTTGAGGTCAGAGAATAACTTGGTGGAGTCAGTTCTCTTCTGTGGGTAAAGAGAGCCGCAGCGGTGTCTGGGTCCCACAAACAGGAGAAAGGTCTGGAGTTTCAGAAGCTGGAGGCTTTGGTGACAGCAGGCCCCAAAGACACAAGAATGTCCATAGTTCCAAAAAGGGTTTATTTTCATGGCAGATGTAGATGGATCTGGGTGTACCCCCTGTGAAACTCAGGACAGACCTGAGTTAAATAGGGAGGGAGAAAGGGGTAGGGTCTGGGGAAGAATGCTTAATTGGCTCCGCCCTCTGGCCTTCATTAGTATGTAAATCTAGGGCCTGAGGCCTGTAGCCACACCCTCTACCTGTGCACTTTGGGAGGGGCTGTAATGGCCTACTTGACTGAACAGTGTAGGTCCATGGAGACTAGACTGCATGTCAGGACCCTGAGGAACCTGCCGTTTCTTCCTTGGAGTCTCGGGGTTCCAGGCCCATGCCTAGCCAAGAACCAAGATACCCTTACATAGTCCCATACTCTTCTACCTTTCTGTAGCTTCCAGGAATCAAACTCAGATTGCTAGGTTTGTGTGGCAGTTGCTTTACTACTGGCCTTCCATGGTTATTCCTAAAATTACAGTTGGGCACTGTACAGAATGCAAAATTCTGTTACTTTTATATGAGGTAAACAAAGAATGAGGAGAAATACCTTTCCTGCAAATGCAATTGTGATGGAAAGATTGGAAAAAGGCTTATAATTTTTTTTTGTCTGTTTTGATTCAAGGAAAATTTAATTATTTGGAACATGAGATTCATAATATACATACCTGTTTTATTTTTTAGACTCACTCTAATTTTCTCTCCATTAAAAAGTGTGTTGAGGGCTGGAGAGATATAGATCAGCGGTTAAGAGCACTAACTGCTCTTCCAGAGGTCCTGAGTTCAATTCCCAGCAACCACATGGTGGCTCACAACCATCTATAATGGGATCCAATGCCCTCTTCTGGTGTGTCTGAAGATAGCTACATTGTGCTCATATAAATAAATAAATCTTAAAAAAAAAAAGTGTGTTGAAAGGAGTGTAGGATTCTTCAGTTTTAGTAAGTGTCTAAGACGCCTCTGGTAGTTAGGATCTTTTTGGGAGAGCCTCAGTGAGTTGTTTATCCACATCATTTCTTGTGTTTTTCCTAGGACAAATTTAGTTCTCAGATATATCATTTTGTTAATATCATGTTTGTAAGCATGTTATAATTAATAACACAAAGTTATTAACTGTTAACATGAGTTAAAAGTGTGATCTCAAAAGTGTAGACAACTTTGAACAGTAGAACTGCAGAATAATTTTAAATTTCATTTAGTGAAATTGACTGTTGTAACTATGTGAGGAAAATAATGAGCAAAGACTAATCATTGTAGAGTGGAGAACTTAAAGACCTAAGACTGAGAAAGTGAGTCAGTGGATATGTTAATAAAACATCTTTAATATATTGGATGAGAAATACAGATGTGAGGCTGGCTAGCCTTATAGTATGATGGCAGTGTATCTGACTCTAGAAATACACATACCAATTTAATATTGAAATGAAAACATGTCACATCAATGGGAGAAGGTTGGATTTTCAGTTAATGTTTTGATAAAAATAAAACAAGTTCTGTATCATTAAAAAAAAAGCCCTGTTGGAAAATGTTTTAACTCTTTTATAAAAGAAAAAGGGTCAGTAGTACTAGTTAACACATAAAGTGGGACCTTGGAAATAGATAGAAGCACAAAAGACTAACAACTTGAATAGTTACAGAATTAACAGAAAAGGTAATCTGTTGAACTGCCTACTCATAGGGAAGCAGTCAAGTGAATTATAGTTATTCCATACAATAGGAATAACTACTGGAGTGGAAGGGGTGTCTGAGCTAATAATCTTTTGTAAATGGAAAACAAGTTTCAGAATATTGTGCATATTAGGCTGCCTTTGTGGAATATAGTATAAATAAAGTATAATTGTATTTCTTACATCTTTCTGTAGAAGGATATTCAAGACAATAGTTACTTATATAGGGGAATAGGAACTTGGTGTAAGGGACCGGGTTCTCTGTTCCCCGCCCTTCTCTTAATAGTTTTATTTTGAGGCATTCAAAAATAAAATAATTTGAAGGTTAGTTGGAAGTTTCCTACCAATTGTGAATAAGTACAATTTGCATCTTCTATGATATGTGCATATTTAAGTATTTGGGGGAAGCATACTTTTTAAATGTGTTTGCTATATCAGAGTATAATCTGAAATGACCAAATAACTTAAGTAATTAGCATCTCAGTAGTTTGTAAGCTAAATTTTTAAAAATAGTTGTTCTTTCACAGACTTTCTAATTCTGAGTAATCTTGTTAATAAAATTCTGTTATGGAGCTGCATTTGAAACCATTTTACCTGGAAATCCTATGGGTAAAAGAAATAAAGCAAAGCTTGAGCACTTCCCTTAGAGTAACACTCAAAATATATGCTCAAATACCAATTTGCTTATATGACTTTTCGTTTCCATTTTCAGCAACATCAGCAAGCATAGACAGGAGTGCCCCCCTGGAAATAGGTCTTCAACGGTCTACGCAAGGTACACCTGTCACATCATTATCATGAACATTAAACGAAAACCCCTTCTATAAAGTACACACTTATTTATATTTATTTTTGTTGTAGTCAAAAGAGCTGCTGATGAAGTTTTAGCAGAAGCGAAGAAACCACGAATTGAGGTAATAAAACTCTATTTTTTAAAATAATTTGTTTTGTTATTGAAAGTGGAATTGTGTAGAATAAGAATTAATGGTCTGGGCAGTAGTGGCTCATGCCTTTAATCCCAGCACTCAGGGGTAAGCTGGGGCAGGTAGATGTCTGTGAGTTCAGGGCCAGCCTGGACTACAGAGAGAGTTCCAGGAAAGCCAGGGCTACACAGAAAAACCCTGTTTTGAAAAACCAAACCAAACCAAACCAAACCAAAAAAAAAGAACCCAAAACAAAACCCAAAAGACAAAACAAACAACCCAAAAAGCTTTATAGTAATTCTAACAGCTTTTTTTTTCTAAAAAGAAATATAGATTAATAGGTAGCTTGCTCATGTTACTGTGTTAGCTCTCAGATCTAAGTTCTGTGATGAATATGCCAATTTCATTTGCTTTGCTATTCTTTGCCTTATTGATGAATACCATGTCCTACATCTAGAGTAAGAAACTATTATCTGATCATGTTAAAGGTCATGTACTAAGTTTTCTAGATTTTCAGGGTTCTGTAGTCTTGATTGCTGTACTCCATCTTGCTGTCCTATTAATATCATGGGGAAGCCTTCATAAATCACACCTAAAATGATAGATATTCTGAAAAAACTACATGATGATGGAGGCCAGAACTGGTCTCGGGGCTTTGTTTTGTCAACTTGGAGAGTAAGGTAGTATGGAAACATGCTTTACTTTTCAGGGCTGTGAATGTGAAGTACTTACTGGTACATCATTAAAATACTACTGACACAGGTTCTAGATGTCTCATGTTTTAGTGAGCACAACTGGGTTAGGATAGTGTGCTGGTAACTCTTCCTTGTCACTATGACAAAATATGTAAGCTTAAAGGTTTGCTTTGGCTCATGGGTTTAGGCCACAGTTGCCTGGCCACACTGTTTTTGGGCCTGTTCAAGAAAGAATATGGCATAAAGGCATAGTGGATGGCTTACTGCAGAGAGAAGTATACGGAACAAGATAAGCATTTCAGAACACAGCCTGAGCTTCTTTCAGGCTGCCTCCATTCCTCCAGGTCTGTGGAATTCATCAGCTCATTAGAGCTGTAAGAATCCAACTGCCTCTCAAAAGCCCATTAGATAGCAACCATCTCTTTAATATCTGAGCCTTTTCAAGTTATTTTTAGGTTCTAACTAAAACATTTACTTGAAGTACAGATCAGGTAAGAAATGTAATTACCTTTAGAGTATTTATTGCATAGTAGTGGTAACTAATAACCTATATATTGTATTTTGAAAAACATTTAGGAAGAAGTGTTCTCAGCATAAAAAAGTGGCAATATGTAAAATAATAACAATGTTAATTATCTAGATTGAGCTATGCCATAGAGTATGTGTATTTTAGAAGATAGTATTATTCATAATGTGTACTTTTGAACAATTAAAAAAACGCTCTTACCACTAGTTGGCCAGTTATAATTGAGCAAGATATCTTTTGGAGTTTTAATTACATATAGAAATACTTATTAATGACTTATTAACAAGCTCTATATTATTTATATGTACAGGAAACCTCTAGATGTAGAGAATAATTTATTAGGAATTTAAAATCTGGCAGTTTATGAATCTGCATTAGTTTATAGTAAAGAAATATCAAGTATTAACAATAATAGAAGCCATATATATTATTTTAGAATATACATATATATTTTTTAGTTTAGACTAATGTATATACTACTTTTTTTTGCCATGTAAACAACAAAGCTTGTACAAGTAAGGATGAGGAAGGTAACTAGGGATAATGTTGGTTGGCAGGTACATACAGTGGAGTTAGTAATAATGTCATCGTGAAACAATGTAATTTTAATTAAGTATTGTTTGAGATGAATCAGGAGCCTGGTACTTTTTAAGTCATGATAACTAACTCATTGTTTTGGATCTATAGAAGATACTATTTTAAATGTTTTAGGCATATTAAGTAGTGTACTCTTTACTACCACCCTTTGACTTTGGTAGCCCTAGACTCAACAGCTATGAGATATAAATGTAATTTACTCTCCTGTAGTAATTGTCATCTCGGAGGCTTGCTGCTAACCTAGGCATAGTTCTGGAAGCTTCTAGCTGCTGTAAAATCTAGTCTAGGCCTAGAATGTTTTCTGCCTCTTAAGATATATGGTTGAGTAAGATCACCCTTTCTAGTTCTTTCTGAACTCTTTTGACTGGTTTAACTCAGCTGTTCTGGTGCAAATTCCTCTCCAAGCTGACTGATTGATTCAGTCTGGCTTCTCTAAGTTTCTGATTGAATTGCTTTGCCTGGCCTCATACTAACTTTGGCAATATGTTCTAAATTTCTGTCTCCTTCTCATTCTCTGGCTCGTTCTGTCTTTACTTGTGTCTAGCTTGTTCTCTCTTCAACCTGTCTCTGTAAAACTCTCCTGATAAAACTGCTTCTGAATTCCATGAACTGACTGAACTGAACTGACTAGAACTCAGATATCTGCATGCCTCTGTCTCCTGAGTGCTGGAATTAAAGGTGTGTACCACCACGCCTAGACCTAAGCTTTTCTTTATCTGAAACTTGCTGTATACCAGGCTATCCTTGAATTTAGAGATCCACTTGCTTCTTTCTCCTGGGATTAAAGTTGTGTCTGTATTCCTGCCAGATCACAAAGATCTAGAAGGTCTTTGGATGCCATCTTTTACCAGAACTGCTATGTTCTGAATTAAGATTCTTCTTTAGTGAGTAAATAGACTGCACAGATAAGTGACTTGCTGAGGTTTGTACAACCAGAATTAGAACCAAGACACTCTGGCTGCTGAGCCATTCTGCCCTACTGAGTGTGAATTCTGTGGCAGGAAAAACAAAGTTTCCCTATTTCCTCATATGAAAGAAGACTCTGGCCACTGTTAAAACAGTGAATGAATGCATTTAGGGCCATCATTTACCTGGACATATGAAAATTACCACAATGTAATCATTTTTTAAAAAATTCAACACCCAAGAAAAGTTAAATACCAAAGCTACCAGTAACTTGAAGAAACATCAGTGGGAAAGAGGAAAAAGAAAACATGAGGTTAGGATTTCTGATTCAATGAAAATTTAGGTTGTATTTTTAAAATTACTAATTTCTTGAGGACCTTGACCATCGTGGATTATAACTTTCTTACAAATGGAAAGAGTGAAAATGCATTTGCTAAAATATCTTTGCATTTATTTCAGCTGATGTGTCTGTTTTAACATTTTTACATGGTAGAAAACTAATAGGCATGAATTGAAACCTAGTATTTTTTCTCTTTTGAAGTCTTAAGTTTGCTAATGTATATAGTTTCATATACTCTTATTTATTAACCTTGAGTTTACTCCTTATTTATTTGTTGAATGTAGACATTGACCTAAATAGGTGTCACTGAATTGGATTTTTTCTTAATTAGTCATATGCTTTTTAAACTAAATTTCACTTGGCTTTCTAAGTTATAAATAATGTTTCTCAGGTTGACCTCAAGCAACGAATTGTCTTTAAACTCTTGATGCTTGTCTGCTGGAATTAATAGGCATGAGCCACACATCCTTGTCAGATAAGATTTTGAAATAGTCTATTGGGAACTTTGTAGGAAGATTTTTATGTTCCAAGGAACTTGCTTTGACAGCTATTAACTTTTTGCTTTTAGTGTTTTGACTTCTTATTTGGTAGATTTGAGGACCTGTGGCATCCGATTGAAAAAAAAAATTGACATCCAAAATGAAAAAATTAACTTAGAAGACTTCCTTTAAAGTTACATATTTTAAAATCAGGAATGGATCTATAGGGGCTGGTGAGATGGCTCAGCTGTTAATATTTGTTCTAGCAGAAAACCTAAGGTCAGTTCTCAGTGTCCACTAGTAGTTCACAACCACCAACCACCTATAACTCCAGCTCCTACGAAAGCACCAGGCATGCCTGTGGTGCACGTAACATTCTGTAGGTAAAATTCTCAGTACAGATAAATAAATCTAGAAAATATTTTTAGAAGTATGAATTACACACACACACACAATATTTTTTTTTAATGAAAATAGTAGTGGTTGGGAGAGCATATAGAAATAGGTGTCTGGGCACTACATTGTAAACTTACAGATCATTTTTCAGTAATTTTTTTCTAAGCTTTTTGATGATGCAAAAGCAATACATATATATTTAGAAGAATTATTTTACTTTCCGCACAATATTCAAAAAATATAAGATGTCCAACACTTTAAAATAAAAACAGGCTTTGTATTATATAGAGGCTAGTGTATATGTTCAAGTAAACAACACTAAGCCATGACATTTAGTAGGTAGATGTGTAAAATACATTTTTGGCTTGTGTTTTAAATTTGCTGTGATATTTTAATTTGAGTTTCTGTTGCTGTGATGAAACACCATAACCAAAAGCAGTTGGGGAGGAGAGGATCTATTTGACTTTCACATCCAGAGTCCATAAGTGAGGGAAGTCAGGGCAGGAACTCAATCAGGACAGTAACCTGGAGTCAGGACCTGAAGCAGGAGTCACAGAGGGGTGACCTATAGGCCAATCTTATGAAGGCATTTTCTCATTTAGTGTTCTCTCCTCTCAGATGACTCAACCCAGTGTCAAATTGACATAAAAGTAGCCAGCACATGTGGTTTATTAGAACTTAGCCCTATTGTAAGTCAAGGAACATCAAAAATCCGTTCCATACTTAATGATCCAAAATACAAAATACACTTGTCTCTGTGTAAGTAAAAGGTGCCTTAAGTACAATATTACATGGAACTCTACTGTAGTAGTTTTGGTATGAAGTTTTGTGTAGTGATTTCCCTGCATAAGGTAAGTAAAATGTAAAATGTTACTAATCATTGATTATTTTTAGGATGAAGAGTGTGTGCGCCTTGATAAAGAGAGATTGGCAGCTCGTTTGGAAGGCCATAAAGAAGGGATCGTGCAGACCGAACAGATTAGGTAAGTTTCTTAAATAGGTAGTATAGATTTTATGTAAAAATGAGGTGTTTAGATGCCATTCACAATTTACATTTGCATCTTTATTCATTGTATGGCCCTGTTCCCTAAGTTTAGAAGAATGCAGTTGTCCCTTGGAATTTATTGGGATTAGTTTTAGGATCTCTCCACAGATATTAATACCCAGAGGTACTCAAGTCCCTTGGGTAAAATGGCTTGGTATTTGCTTATAACCTATAGTATAAGAATCTATTCTAGATTAATTACTGTTTTAGATTTTCCATCAGTATGTCAAATATGAGAACAGTCATAGAAGAGAATATTTATTTTGCTTTATTTTTGCAAGATGTACATGGTTCTACTCTCAGACTTGTGTGGTAAGGCAGAGTATGTAGTAGGAACCATTGTCATTCACCTCAAATGGCATGTAGGAGACAAGTGGTGGGTGGGGAGCAGGGGGTGGGCTGTGTTTATGGAAACTAGGACCAGAGAATGGATAGCCTCAAGGACTTAACCTCAGTAAACCACTTCTTTGCTAAGTACAACCTCCTGAAGTATTCAGAAACTTCCAAAATAGTGTCATCAGTTGGGGACCAGGCCTTTAACACATCATCTATTCAAATGCTACATTATATCTGTGGCTCCCAAGGACGCATGTTTGTCTCATAATGCAAACTGTATTTACTCTATCTTTTATAGCTCTTAGCTATGAGTTCCTGTAAATTTTAGTAACATGTTCCATACTTGTAACATACAATAATGCAGAATAAGCATTCTTATTACAAAATGGAGAAAGGAGCAGTAGGAAAGAATGGGAACAAAGAAACCAGAGAACAAATGTTAAATCCCATAAATTCATGTCTGCAAATAGTGACATACATGTGATAATATGATACGTGTGCTTCAGTGGGCTTGAGCAGCCCCATCCCTGTGGTCTGGCTTATTACAGTCCACATGACTTATCCCCTACGCCAGCTCTGTGTTTTGCCTTTAACTTGCTGTGGCTTATGTTCTATGCTCTTTTGACATCTTTAACTTTTTTTTTTGGATTTTCGAGACAGGGTTTCTCTGTGTAGCCCTGGCTATCCTGGAACTCACTCTGTAGACCAGGCTGGCCTCGAACTCAGAAATCCACCTGCCTCTGCCTCCCAAGTGCTGGGATTAAAAGTGTGCGCCATCACTGCCCGGCTTCTTTTTGGTTTTTTGAGACTGGGTTTTTCTGTGTAAGAACAGCCCAACCCTGGCTGTCCTGAAACTTACTTTGAAGGCTAGCCTATTGTTGAACTCACAGAGATCTGCCTTCTTCTGCCTTCTGAGTGTTGGGATTAAAGGCATGTATCATCACCACAGGACCTGTCCCATAATTTGACTATGGATTTGTAACATTCTAACTTTCTAGGAATTTTTAATTACTCAGCCAGCCAACCTTGTAGAATCTTTAGGCATGACTTTCTTTGTTCTCTGGGAACATTGATCAAAATTAATTACAGTAATTATTCCAACTTTAGAGGCAACACTGAAGTAGAGTTCTCATGGGTGTTTTCTGTTTTGTTTGGTGGGAACACCAACTTTGTATTACCAGCTTAAACTACTTGGGTGGTGACTATTTCCAGATTTAGATAGTTTCTTCATTAAGCCCATTTGTTATCATTCTATGGCAGTATTTTTATGCAGCTTGCACTCAAGTATTCTGAACCATGTAAAGACTTTGGTTTTACTAAGTTCTGCCTGAGTTCACCTTATGACCTAGTTGGAAAATTTTAAGGCAGTAAACAGGGAAGTTATAGGAGTTACCTTATTTGTCAGAGAATCACTGTTGTTCAGTGTTTAATACCTAATATCTAGCAAGTCATTTTCTGGTAGATGAGCTAATCCAATCACTGGCACTTCATTTTGCCTGAAAGTAGAAGTCTACTAATTGAAAGTCCAGTGCCAGCTCGAGAGCCAGCCAGATTGCTCACTGGTAAAGGCCATGTGCCAAGCTCAACTAGTGACATGAGTTTGATATCCGTACCCACGTGGAAGAGAGAACGGACTCCTGCAACTCATTCTCTTATTTTCACAAACGGGCATGTGATGTGCTGCATTGTGCTGCATGTATGTGTATGCACAGAAATAAATGGAATAAAAACAATTTGAATTTGTCTAAAAACATGGTTACATGCTTTAGATTTTAGGGGATTATTGTAAGATATATTGAGGTGAGGTGGGTGTCAGGTGCATATTGAATATCTGTTATAAAATGGTTTTATGCTTATCAGTTAGAAATTAGCATACTGTTTTTAAACCTTCAGGGATTCTGTAAAAGAGTTTCAAGGTTTTCATTTTGTAACTGAACTAATACTTTTGTCTGTAGGTTTTAAGGTACTCTCACTTTCTCAAAGAAGGACCAAAATGTTTAATTGTTAAAATACATTAATAAAGCAAGTAATTTACATGGTAGCAATAAATATGTATGACTCTTACTAGCTAATAAAGAGCTGTGCAGATATGTCACTAATTATAATTACAAGTCCTTGAAAACACAAATTAATACACTGCAATACTAAGATTACATGCAGGTAAAATAAGATTCAGTGGGTATGAAATATTTGTAGTTATAGATTTGATTAAAGCAAATGAGAATTTAATCAATGTGTTCATTCACCATATAGATTACAGTAGTTTATTCTTAAATATTGTGATACTTTTTTTAGTAAAAGCAATTCTTGAACATTGAAATAAAATTAGAAAAACAAATAGTAAAAGAAAACCAATGAGATAGAAGTAAGGATCTACTTAGTAATTTCACAGGCAGAAATCAATGCAAAGTAGGAGAGAAAGATAGCAAATACATTACTTTTGATAATTCATTTATAGTATCCTGTAACATCCCAAATCAAATGAGAACATTGTTATATAATATAAAAAGTATTTTTTAAATGCCAGTGAAAAGACAGGACTTCTGTAAAATGTGTTAACCTGTGTTTTGTAGGCAGACTGAAGAAAGTTCACCAAACAAACACATGTCTAATCATTTCTTTTTAATCTGCACCCATGGTATACTAATTAAGATCTGAGTAGGAAAACAGGATGTAGGAGGGACCATATGTAGAATTTCTTTGGAAACATTTGTGCTGTTTCAATGCTACTGAAGCCACATTCCCTCAAAATTGATGAGCAACTGCATAATCTTGTTTTGTACTGTCCTTGTTTGGATACTATATTGACATTTCAGATGGCAGACTAGCATATAGACTTCCATCGTTTTGCCTCTTGTCACCCTCTGTTATTCTTCTATTATTTGGTTAGGTGTTGCCGCAAGGTCTTGACCCTGACCTGTGCTGGTGGAGTTTCCATGACCCACTGTATTGCAGGACTGGGTTATAGGTCTCAGTTAAATATATGGTCTCCTACATGCTAGGCAAAGACAGTACTACTGAGCTGCGTTACGAGTCCTCAACTACTGTTGAATTATTTTTTTCATTTCATGTTTTAAAAATATACTACACATTTGCAAATTAAGTCCTTAACTGGGTGGTTTTTTCATGTGGTTCCATAAAAGGCTGTTCTTTATTGTGAGACTAGAATTTTAAATTATATTTTTCATTGAAATGTCTCTCTCTCTCTCTCTCTCTCTCTCTCTCACTCTTTCTTTGATACTTTGTAGTTCTTTGTAAGTAATACTAAACCTAATGTATTTTATTCTTTAGACAAGAATTTTTGCTATTCCTGTTAGAGTTGTTATTAAGATTATTATGACTATATATAAAATAATACTGAAAACTGGGCTACTGGGTTGATTTTTGTTTTCAAGTTTTAGATTGGGGGCTGGAGAGATGGCTTAGTGGTTAAGAGCACTGACTGCTCTTCCAGAGGTCCTGAGTTCAATTCCCGGCAACCACATGGTGGCTCACAACCATCTGTAATGGGGTTGTAATGCCCTCTTCTGGTTTGTCTGAGGACAGCTACAGTGTTCTCATATAAATAACCAATAAATAAATCTTTAAAAAAAAAAAAAAGTTTTAGATTGGTTTAATTTTACCTTTTATATGTATGATTATTTTGCCTACATGTATTTCTGTGTACCATGTGCCTGTTGTTCACAGAGGTCAGAAGAAGGCATCATGATCCCCTGGAAATTGATTTATGGATGGTTGTGAGCCACCAAGTCAGTGCTGGGAACTGAATCAGGGACCTTGCAAGAGCAGCCAGTTCTCTTAATCTCTGAACCATTTCTCCAGCCCCTGGAATACTGATTTATTGTCTCTGAATCTTAAAGAGAAACACACCACGAAATTGAAAGCACTAAGTGTACTTTTCTTCATTGCATACCACAATTTTTATTTGTATCATTGTTGATGAACAAAGGTATTTTTAAAATAAGACCGTACCTCTGATGATCATTTTATGGAGTCTACTTTTAATATTCAAAGTCTTTTATTATTGGAAAGCATAGCTACTCTATGCTTTTTGCCTATTTGAGAGTCAAGTAAATTGAAGACATAAAAGCTGTTCAAATACATGTATTTCAGTTTGTGATTTTTTTACTTGCAATTTTCTTATAATGAAGTTTTAATTAAGCATGGTTTTGTCTTCCAGAAACTAAAAGGATGATTGTGGCATATAAAGTTTCTCTTGATTCTGTAGTCTGTTGTATATGTGGCTTATAGTTTTAAAGCCTTGAATACATTTCATGGAAAAATTCAAGCTTTGAGTTTTTTAGCAGAATGATCTTCTAATCCCATTGCAGAGTGACCTATGTGCTTGTGTATAATTTTCATGTATGTATATGTATGTGTATATATGTATATATGTATGTATAGGTGTAGGTACAATGGTAACGACTCAGGGCATATAAGCAGAAGAACCCTTACTATTTAGTTCTGCTCTACTGGGGAGATTTTTAAAAAGCAAGATATTTTATAATTGTTGTTATTACTATAATTGTTTTTAATTTTAATGAAATAACTAATTCAAGGCGAGAGAGATGGTTCAGTGGTTAAGAGTACTGGCTGTTCTTCCAGAGGATTCTGGTTTGATTGTCAGCTTGAACATGGTGGCCTACAACTGCCTGTAGGTTCAGTTTCAGGGAATTTGATGCTTTCTTTTGACTTTCTTGAGTACCAGACATTCAAATGACACACAGTTGTACATGTAGGTAAAACACTCATACTCAAAGTAAAAAATAAATAAACTACTAACTTTGTTTTAGAGTATTATCTATATGAATTATTACATGTAAAAGTCGTATGTGACCATAAAATAACAAATATACAATTTTATAGAAAAGCTTATTGCCATGTGCAGTGGTTTTGTTTTTTATCTCAATCAATTTAAATGCCACAATGTATATATTGTACTGAAAGAATCTTAGCTGTTAAATTTAAAAAATAAATTACTTTTAGGTCTTTGTCTGAAGCCATGTCAGTGGAAAAAATTGCTGCAATCAAAGCCAAAATTATGGCTAAGAAAAGATCTACTATCAAGACTGATCTAGATGATGATATAACTGCCCTTAAACAGAGAAGTTTTGTGGATGCTGAGGTAGATGTGACGAGAGATATTGTCAGCAGAGAGAGAGTGTGGAGGACAAGAACAACTATTTTACAGAGCACAGGAAAGGTAATTAAAATATTTTACTCTTTCTTTGGAGTGCTATAGGATTATTTAAAATTTATTAGTAGGTTTCAAGTTTTAAGTTTTATTTATTTATGTTTATACAGCTAAGGACTAATTCTTTGAAACTTTTGTTCCAAGCAAATGTATGCTCTTTAAATAAGTTTTGAAATATAAGAATTTAAATGGGGATCTGGCAATCTGAGGCTCATTCAAACCATGTAAAGATGGAAGGAGATGATTCACTCAACAAAGTTTTCCTCTAATCTTCATGCACATACTGTAGACCTGTGTGTGCGTGCCATGTACATTAGTTTAAAAAAATTAAAAAATTTGATACTAGATGCTCTAATATGTCAACATATCTCTTAAAGAGGAATCGGTTCTGTGAACATATTTTTCTCTCTGTTGTGGGCTTTCCTCTGAAGTTTTCTTAGAAGTTGATTCTCCATTGATGCATAGTTGCTAATAATGGTGGCTTGATAGAGACATTTGAAGAAGTGTGTAAGGTTATTGTGAAACTCACCCTAATTTTGGAAAGACTTTGTTTAGAGACCCTCTGGGCTTTTTTTGAGGTAGAGTCTTTTTTAGTGGCTTGGGCCTGCCTTTGTCTGCTAAGTACAGTGGTTTTGATTGTAGAATAATATTGGGATTTTAGCTTCTAACTTACTGTATCATTTTGCTAGGAATAAAATTACTAGAAAAGGGATGTAAGGGAAATAGTTATTTCTGTTCATTTCATACTTTGACTTGTCTTACATATTAAGAAGCATTCTCCATGCACCACAGAGATGACTCAGCTGGTGAAGGCCCTTGTTCTGTAAGTCTGGCAACCTGAGTTCAGTCTCCAGAGCCATGTAAAGGAAAAAACAAATTCCACAAAGTTGACCTCTGGCCTCCACACATGGTGTGACATATATGTCTTCACATACATACTGTGCATGTATGTGCATACACAAGAGTAGAAATAGCATAAGTGTAGAGAAAAAAGAACCGTTTTCCATAGCCAGTAAGATAGCACAGAAATAAAGGGGCTAGCTATGCAAACCTTGTAACCTGCATTTGGTTTCTGGAACCTGTGCAAAGATGAAAGGAGAAAACTGACTCCACTGAGCTTAAAATTACAAAGAAATGTGGAGAAATGTTATTATGATATTATTCTCATTTTCATTGTGTAATTGGCTAATACCTGATTAACACTGTGATTTATTAGTTTCTTTTGTTTTGTTTTTTGAGACAGGATCACACTTTGTAGTCCTGGCTGTCCTGCAACCTGCTATGTAGACTAGGCTGGCCTCCATCTCAGAAGAATCCACCTGCTTCTATCTCTGCCTCTGCCTCTTGAGTGCTGGGATGAAAGGCATGTGTCATTATGCCTGGCTTTTTTTTTTTTTTTAATTTATTTTAACTTAGTCTTAAACTTGCAGGTTTTTAAAATCTAAAATATTAAAAATTTAAATTGTTGATAGGAG
The DNA here is from genome assembly GCA_021653895.1 of Mastomys natalensis. Lineage (NCBI taxonomy): Eukaryota > Metazoa > Chordata > Mammalia > Rodentia > Muridae > Mastomys > Mastomys natalensis. The sequence continues at coordinate 904,976 of JAJTUV010001234.1, read as the reverse complement.
CTTTTTTTTGTCAACTCTAGGTGGCAGGATTGTACCATTTTAAGTGTTATAATTTAATGTTGGTACCTCTGTATCTTATAAAAAACAAATCATTTTACTAGTGTTTGGAAGCGAGGCTTGCTTTTATAAATATTAACATTTAAAAATAAAGTTAACATTTTGACTGCTTATCTCTAGGTATATATAGTTTTCATGTGCTAAATTCTAAAAATATCTGTAGATAATTAAAAAGAGTATGGAATTTGGAGTATGGAATTTATGTGTGTGTGCGCCTGTGTACATGTGGAAGTCAGAAGACAGCTTGTGAGAGTCACTTCTTTCCTTTCCCCATGTGGATTCCTCAGGTTGTCAGGCTTGGCAGTGCTGGCCTAATGTAGACTTGAGACTCACCTTCATTATTACCTAGTATCAAAATTTTATTTTCTGAATTTTAAGGAGCAAGAAAATTCAAGTTCTTATTCTTCTTATACAATTAATTTACCCTAGTTAAAGCAACCTGATTTTATAGTATTAAATTATATTAAATGTCTTACTCTGTTTTGTGCTGCTATAACAGAATATCACAGACAAACTTGTAAACAAACAGCAGTTTCCATGCCATGAAATTATGATGTCTTATTCTGTTTTGAGCTGCTATAACAGAGTATCACAGACTGAGTAATTTATAATGAATAGACATTTCTGTGGTTCACCATTCTAGAGGCTGGAAAGTCCAAGATCAAGGAACTGCATCTGATGAGGGCTTTGTTACTGCATCAAAAATGGCGGAAGGTATCACATGGGTGAGAGAGAGGGAATTAAAAAGAGGGCTGAATTTATTATTTTATTAGAAAATGACTCTTTAAATCACTTAGCCATTCATTTAGCCTCCACTTAATCCATTTTTTAAAAGTCATTTCTTAAAAATCCCACCTTTCAGTAATACTGGATTGAGAATAAATTTTGCAACATAAATAGCTTTTGGGAGATATTTTTAGACCAGAGTAATTTATTATTGAATCATTGGTATAAAGAGATCTGTACAAAGGAAATAATCACATGTAATTCTTGTACACAAAACTTGCTGATGCTATTTGGATTGATTCCTCTAGAGTTCATGCCTCTCATTCAGTTTATCACTTTAAAAGTGATCTGATTTTCTTGTTCAAGCAGTAGGACTGAGATTTTATTTGCATTTGGCACTGCGCTGACGTTTGCAGTAAAATGGTACAGAAGCCATGGCTGCTAAAATGGCTAGTACTTGGCATGTATTAAGGCCGTTTCATCACCCAACATTACTAGCAAATCATGACCTTGTTCACCAGGTTTAACCTTAATTAAAGAGTGACCTTAGAATTTATCTAATGAAATTTAAATGGAACAGTAGTCCTGCACACTAAAAAAAAAAGCCGTGGTTGCTTTTATGAACAGCATTTGTACTGTGGCTTGGGTTATTAACTAAAGAAACTTAAAAAAAAAGAGAAACCATTCTGTTTTATTTAAATGTCTATTTTTCAGACTCAGGAATTTTATAGACATTCTCTTGAAAGAGTCTGTCAGGAAACGCAACTGACCAGTGATAAAATAGGAGCTTTCCTGAAAAAATTAAAATTTTGGAAAGTTTAAATGTTGAATAATACAATGTCTTAGTTTGGAGTGTATGCATAACTGCATTACCCAGTGATGGATATTTTCCTGAGGATCAATGGATGAATCAATTTATTTAAAGTACAGATAGATCAATAAACTTCAAAATAGTAATGCAGAATATTTATGGATGTGTTTCTACCTGCAGTACATTTTAGGAAGCCATTTATTTTGGTAGTAAAAAGGAATATATTCAGCTATCTGAAAAGGTATCTTAATGCTTCTACCTTTACTGTCTGAGGCTAGATTTCTTTATATCTTTGACCAAACATGATAACACAGTGGATATGTAGAAGTAAATATGAGAATGCAGCTATCATTTAGTAAGCCAGATATTAAGCACACTTATAACATTTCAAGTTTTAGTCTTACTAGTTTTCAGGTACATTTTAGAAATAATTTTTATAAAACATATTATGTTTACATAGAATCTTGCTTCTTTTTTTTTTTTTTTTTTTTTTTAAAGGAATTCTTAGTTGAAAAAATTGTCAGTTTTAATCATTAGTGTGATAAATTTTGACTTTAGCTTAAAGGCCTTTAGAGTCTTCAGCAGTTTCCAATATGGCAAAGTAGTTCTGAGATTTACATTTGATGCTGTAAAGAAACAGGAACTAGTTAGTATCATAGTATATGGTAATTATACTAGTGGTATATAGTTAATATTTAAACTTCTTATTTTATGTACATGCTTTTTGGGTAATATTTAATATGCACAAATCAGGCAGTGATTGATGCTTTGGTCCTTGGCCTCACAGAGATGATACTGTAGTACAGGGAGTAATGAATGACATGCAGGATAAGGTAGGTATTTAGCAAGGGGAGATAACTTATCCAAAGTAAAGGGGAAAAAGTGTATTTCAGAGTAGTACACTACTTGGAGGCCATGAGGTTAATGTTAGGACTACCAAAGAAAAAAACAGGAACAAAGGTGAGAGATTACATAGTAAAAACTAGTAAGGTAGAAAGTGTGACAAGGAGTCAAATTTGTTTCTTTTCTTTAAAAAGACTTATGTTTACTTTATGTGTATGAGTGTTTTCATGTATGTTAGTATACTATGCACATGCCTGGTATCCATGATGGTCAGAAGAGGTTGTCATATTTTCTGGAACTGGCATTTTGGATGGTTGTAAGCTGCCATGTGGATGGTGGCAACTGAATCTAGGGTGGCAGGGAGAACAAAAAATACTCTTAACCGAGCAGTATCTCCAGTCCTCAGCTTTCTTTCTTTAAAAATAATCTTTATCTCTCTCTGTGTGTGTATGTGTGTGTGTGTGTGCGCGCGCATGTGTGTGTATGTGGGTGTGTGCACCCACACACCCACACACCACAACACACCACACACATGCATGTTCACAGTCTTACAATGGTACAAATGGGGAGGTCAAAGGATAATGTTGTGGAGTTGATTTTCTTCTACCTTTACATAAGTTCTAATGATTGAACTCAGGGAGAAAGGCTTGCGTTACAAGTGCTTTACCTATTGAATTACCTTGCTGGCCCCAGAATGCTTCATTTTTAGAGAAGAGAATTGTATTATATTTGAAGTACATGAGAGAAGGAACCATGTGTTTGTTGATTATCATTGGATTTTCGTGTCAGTTAAGGTAGTTTACAGTAGATGCTCACATATTCCTTAAACCATTGGATGATTGGTAGGCGCCAGAGTCCCAAAGTATTCTTAGTCATTGGGGGATACTATTAGTCATTAGGTAAAAATTCAGGGGAGAACAATGTATCAGGGGCCAAAGAAGGATATTTTTTGAAGGAAGGAGGAGTAATCACTTAGTCAGCAGTGTTAGATATTCATGGGCAAGCTTATTTGTGATTACTTTCCACCTTTTCAGATTTCAAAAATGTGCAGTGGCTCCTACAGATATCTGTAACCTTTGAGCATTTTAGGAAGTCTGTGGCAATCTGAATATAGCACAGGAATTTATTACACTTTGAGTATTTAGTAGCTCCCTTCAAAACAAATGTGTTACATTTAAATGCTTTTTCTTGGTTATATATTTGAGTAGATGCAGAATAATACAAATTGTATTTAGTTGTTCTAAGTATAATTTGTAATAACCACACTCAAAGTAGTTGGCTTTTATTTTAATATGTCATTGTATTACCTTGTTTTCTTTTGACTCAAATACTCAAGGTAGGAGCTTCATAGAAGGTTAGGGCTGGGGATGTAGACTAATGTAGAACACCTGCTAGACTATGTGAGAGTCTAGCATCAGGAGTGGGGAGGAAAGATACTTAGCTCAAGTTTTGGAGACTGAAATTGCAAGATTGGACAGCTCCACCTGTTGGGTTACAGCACAGAAAACTAAACTAAGTACTCAAATCCAACATCCATCTTTTCTGATAGCAGTTACTAAATAATAAAATTGTTCCTCATTGAGCCCCACTTTTTAAAGGCTCCTCTACCTCCACATTCCCATTCTTAGGAACCGCTATCTAACATAGGAATGTTTGGGAGACAGACCATTTCTAAATCATAGCAATTATAGTACCTTATGAATTAGGAAAACTTAGTAGGAAGAAAGTTTCCATATAAATCGCTAAATGGATAAACCTTTGCACATGCATGCTGGGTTTAATTAGAATCTTTTCATGTTTTAGAATTTTTCAAAGAATATTTTTGCAATTCTTCAATCTGTAAAAGCCAGAGAAGAAGGACGTGCCCCTGAACAACGACCTGCTCCAAACGCAGCCCCAGTGGTAAGAATCTGCTTATATTGTTGTTTTTAAAAAGTACCAATTGTGTTTGTATTTTAGTGTTGTAATGTTTATATTTTAAACATTTTATATCAGTCTGTTGTAAAGTTTTGTTACTTCAGCATACTTGGAAGATGTAAAGACCCTCTCTCCATTTTTAAAAGTTATTTCAGCAGTAATTTGGGTTTCTTGAGAAATACCTGGGTGAGAGTCTGAAAAGGAGTTAAGAAAAGCCTTTTAAGTAATTATTTTAAGTTAACCGTAGCTGGCCTATATATTGGTTGAGAAAATTATAAAAATTATTAAAAATATAAGCCATTGTGACCTTCCAGTTTGGACCTCTTGTTTGATGTTTTTGTTGACCATTTATCTTGGTATGTTTGATTTCCTTTGGTATCTGCTGTATGGTCCCTTGATATTACTTCAGGTTTAGCACTTCTGATGGCCGACTGGCTCACCATGTGAGGTGTCACTTAGAACCCTTCAAACCCTAAATTCATGCATGACATACAATATTCATGGAAATTTGAAATATCCTCGAGTTTACTGTCCTTCTACCTTCTCAAGATTTAAGAAAGGCAAAAAGTACAATTCAAATTGATTGCATTTTATGTAGAATTTGGAAAAATTGAGAGTATTAACACAGCCTTGAAAGTTATTAGTAATTTTATTCATGAGGTCATTCACAGTTAATGTTTAATGATATTGAATTCTTGGTAATACTTAGATATATTTTTAGTTGGTTTACTACAATTTTTTTTTTTCTCTTCTCTTTTTCTGAGCTAGGGTTTTTCTGAGCCCTGGCTGTCCTAGAAGTCACTTTGTTCAGATTACCATTAAGGAGAGAATATTATTTCACAAACTCATTTAAGCAATTAAAATGCATCTGCTTACCATATTATTGCTGCAGGTTTTTTTTTTTTGTTTGTTTTTGTTTTGTTTTTTTTCTTTTTTTTTTTAATTGGAAATTTTATTTACATTTCAGATGTTTTCCCCTTACCCCATTTTCTTTTGTTGTTTTGAGACAGGGTTTCTCTGTATAGTGCTGGCTGTCCTGGAACTCACTCTGTAGACCACTCTGTAGACCAGGCTGGTCTACTCGAACTCAGAAATTCGCCTGCCTCTGGCTCCCAAGTGCTGGGATTAAAGGTGTGCGCCACCACCGCCGGGCTCCTGCAGTTTTGATAGACCCATACTTGAGGTTTTTTTTATTCTTGGTGTATGGGTGGTCATTTTCATTTTTGGAGCAGCCCTGGTGGCTGTCCTAGACTCATTTTGTAGACCAAACTGGCCTCCCGGGTGCTAGGATTGAAGGTGTGTGCCACCATGCCTGGAGGGATGGTCATTTCAGGCAGCAAATATAATATTGAATATTGATTCCTAGTCATCAAATGCCAAGTAGTCTACTTAACTATATTCTGTCTTCTGTGCCATATTGATAACTGCATTTATTTTATAAGTGTCCCTATCAGGTTTTAATTATGAGTGTTAAATAAGTAATACTTAAAACTATTAACTGGCAACTCCTTTTTTCTAGGATCCTACATTGCGTACAAAACAGCCTATTCCAGCTGCTTACAACAGATATGACCAAGAAAGATTCAAAGGCAAAGAAGGTAAGTTGCTTATCCTATATCTTTTTCTCATCATGGTCATGCTGCACTTTAGTGGTAGTATAGTGTGATATTTAAGAATAAGGCTTGCCAGGGCTGGGGAGATGGCTCAGTGGTTAAGAGCACTCACTGCTCAACAATCTGTAATGGGATTAGATGCTCTCTTTTGGTGTGTCTCAAGTATACTCATATTTAAAAAACAAGAAGAATAAGGCTTGTCAATTAACTTCTGTAGTATAAATCTAGTTCAGTCATGTTTTTGTAGTAAAAGGGTTTTTTTGGTTGTTTTGCCTAAACCTAGTCAAATTTACTCATTTATATATTATCTATCACTGACAGCTCTGATGAGTAATTTTGACAGAGGTCATCCTGCAACACCTAAAAATAGTATTTAGATTTTACAGAACAAAATTGATTAGCCACTTGTTGGTATCTTTGATTCTGGATCCAGATGGTTTGTGTGTGTCTCAGTTAATTTTTGTGGATTTATTGTTATTTTGACTGTATTCTGTCTGTTACCTTGTATCTCTAATTAAATATTTATTAATAATACTATTAACCTATTTCACAGAGTTACTTTGAAGATAAACCTTGTGCTAAAGATGAAGTTCCTAGTATAATGTTTGATAATATAATAAACTACTCACAAATGTTTGCTGTTATTGATGTTAATTTTGGATATAAAGAATTTTGTGATGGAAAATGTCATATGTTAAATATGAATGTGTACAGTCATAGTTATGCTCCAACTTGCAGCAAAGCGTGAGAACTTATTTTGGGACAGCCTGATTGAGAGTGTATCTAATATAATTGAGCCATTTCTTTTTTAACAGAATGTAGTGAGGTGAGCCTCTCACTAGTCTGTCTTGAGAGCTTCACTCATCGTGGCTGTCCTCTGGAAGATAGGAGATAGAAACAACTGAGCATTGGCTATTGTTTTCTGTATCATCTGAAGTCTCTGGGCAACTTTGTAAAAAGGATGAATTGTTTTGATGCAGTAAATTGTGTGTGCTGACTTCATTTACCAGATAAAGGTGAATGAGTGCCACAGAAAGACAGTGATCCATTCTTTTATTCACTTTGGTGTTTTGGAAGGAATGAATTACATAAAGATACTTGTAGCATATCTAATCCTGTAAGGACCAACTCCAGCCTCTCCTAGTATACACATAGATTCTTCTTGTTTCTGCATCACAGCTGTACAACCTTACAGATGACACAGAGGCATATGGTCTGTTGTTTGCAAAAATACTTGTTATATGATCTTTCATAAGAAGATTAGAACATATACTCTATGAAACCAATTTTTCAATTAAAATTTTTTCACTGATAGTCACATAACCTTGATGAAATTTAAGCAGTGCATGTTATACTCTATGAAACCAATTTTTCAATTAAAATTTTTTCACTGATAGTCACATAACCTTGATGAAATTTAAGCAGTGCATGTTTTATTTCAATAACATATGGTATGTTTATATCATTCTTTCACTGGTAAAATATTGTCAAACACCCAAATTGACTGCCATTAGTTGATTGACCATAACAAGAGCCAAAACAGGAATGAAAAATAAATTGCTATGTATGTATAGAGTTAAATATTTACTTTTAGAAGAGAGAGAGAAAGAGCATGTTGCACTTGTGTCCTGCAAAACTCATCATTGTTAGAGCAGCAATTTCTACTCAGTGTATAACAATATATCCCATAGATTAAACTTTGGAACAAAGTTTTTGTAATTTAGGAACTTGCTATTTTACATGCGTGTAAAGGTAGAACCATATAGTAGCTAGTAGTAAAAAATAAGGGCATTGTAAGTTTTTTATTTAGTATTTAAAATTTTTATTTTATTTCACTTTTACGTATATCGATGTTTTGCTTATGTGTATTTGTGCACCACATATATGCCTGATGTTCATGGAGCCTGAAGAGAGCATCAGATCCCTTGAAATTGAAGTTAAAGCCAGTAGTTGTGGGCTGATTGTGGGGGCTGGGAATTATACCTGTTTCCTTCCTTCCTTCCTTCCTTCCTTCCTTCCTTCCTTCCTTCCTTCCTTCCTTCCTTCCTTCCTTCCTTTCTTTCTTTCTGCAAGCATAGCTACTGCATATACTGCTGAGCCTTCTTTCTAGTTCTTTGGTGTGATTTTTTAAAACAAAATTTGAAAGTTAATCTGAGCCATATTCTGTGTAATAAATGCTTTGGCATTTATTGAATATGTTTTTGCAAGTGTCTTAAAAGTTTTTAATCTTTAGGAATATTTGATAAAATGTATAGTATATTCACGGTTTTGTTATGTTAAGTGTAATGTAAATTGTGATCGAAAGTTTAATCTGTCTTGAAATACATAAATCATAGTAGACTCGTTGTCTTTGTAGAAACGGAAGGCTTTAAGATCGATACAATGGGCACGTACCATGGCATGACACTGAAATCTGTAACGGTAAGTTGTTATGACTGCAGATGTTGTTTGTTCCAGGTGTCTTATGTGAGTAGCAGATGGTAAATTTTTATTCTCTAGCATTTTTTTGTTGAAACATTTATTTTTAATGACCATTGTAGTGCTAATAGATCTGTGTGATATCATTTCATTCATTAGTGTTCTGCCTTTTTTCTCCTTTCTAATCTAAGCAGAATTTATATGTATTTTGAGTAATTTACAACTATGATTATGCTGTGTCATTGGGATGTTTAAAGTCACTGAAGAGTTGAACATTATACTGCCAATTTTTTTAAAATCTAATATCCTATGTTATTTAAAATGTAATTCTCTTTGGAAAAATTAGAATGGGACTAGACGTTTAGACTGTTGAGTGACATGGCATCGGTCTCCAGATCAGCTAAGTAAGTAGAGTGTAGTACGTGATGGAGTGCTTATAAAAACTCTCGATGGAGCCAAATATTTATATGTGCATGAGTATAGTAAGTCTTTGATTCAAAGACTTTTAGCTAGCTCATTTGTTTCTTTTCTTTTGCTTCTCTTCTCTTTTTTCTTCCTAGCCCTTTCTCTTTTCCTTCTTCTCTCTTTTCCTCTTCTTTCTTGCTCTTGTGTCCTACTTGCCCCCAACACTGTCTTTATCATTCATTCTGTATTGTTTTTAGCTTGGACTTAGAACACTTGGTCTCCTACTTCCTTTCTCAATTTTCTGAGTAGCTGGAACAATAGGCTCTCTTTACATTTTTCTTTTTTAGCTATTCAGAAATAGCTTTGCCAACTTATGCTTAATACTTTTAATTATTATGTAGGAAATGATAGTATTTGATAATGTAACTCAGGTATACTTTTCATTTTGCATTTTTATATTCTGATGGATACCCCTTATACTTTAAAAATCTATGCATATGTATTAACTGTGTATACTTCAGAACTAAGAGTGCTACTTATTTTTGTCCTTGGTTGTGAATTATCAGAGACTTATAGACCTTACATGGCAGGAAATAATAGTTAAGATTTAATCTTTTTACTTAGAATTTGCCATAAAAAATCTATGAAAAAGTTTGATTTTTCTTTAAACTTCAAATTGGGATTCTATAAAATACTAGTATTTTGCTAATATACTTGTTTTTAAATTACCAGATTTGTTTTCGTATTGTACTATTGAAATTGTGTATAGGCTAACAAATTCATTCAACAATTTGAGTACTCGTGTCAGGTGTTTAATTCTGAATACTACAGGTGAAACTGCTTCAAAAAGCTTGCTCTCTGAGGTCAGAGTTGAGTAAGTCCTGCTAGGAGAGCATTCCCTGAAGGAGCAACAGGGTTAAAACTGAGTTAGTAGACAATAATAAGGCCAGCGTTTGCAGATTAGGGAGAAAGAACAAAATTAGTAAAAAGTTTAATATAGGCATCTTATGCCTTTTGGTCTTTTGTGATTTCAGAATGTAATTAATAGTAGTTAGGTCTAATTTATAGGTCTAATATTAGGTCTAAATATTAGGTCTAATTCTTTATTGGTTTGCTTATTTGTTTGTTTATATTTTACAAAGAGGTATGTGGTTTTGACTGGTCTGGAACTCACTGTGTAGACCAGACTGGCCTTGAAATCAAAGCTCCATTGTCTCCCAAGTGCTGGTACTAAAGGCAGTTGCCATTGTACCTGGCTTGAGTGAAACTCTTACGTGAATCAGTTAGTTGCTTTTGTGGAGACAGAAATTATCTATTGCTGATTCCCAAAGTGTAACCATTGGTAGTTAAGGTTTCTTTTTCTTTTTCTCTTTTCTTTTCTGTTTCATAGCTCTCAGTGCCATGGTATTTGTTTATTATAAAAGCATCTAAATTTAAAGGGTGAATCTAAATAAATTTATGCTATATGAGTTTGAAAAATAACTTATACATATACACACACAAAGACTAATCATGAAAAGGGATTAAACAAAAAGACGAAAGGTGGTCAAATGAATAGTTTTATTACTTTAGTAAATATTTTGAATCTGCTACTTTTTGTTGTTGTTGATGTTATTTTTGAGACAGGATTTCTCTGTCTTGGTTCTTTCAAGACAGGGTCTCAATATGTAGCCCTCTCTGTCCTGGAACTTGCTTTGTAGACCAGGCTAGCCTTGAACTCACAGAGACCTGCCTGCCTCTGCCTTTCAAATTCTGGGCTTAAAGGTGTTTGCCACCATGTCTGGTTTTGAACCTTCTACTTTTATGTGCTGATAATTTACTAGAAAGAAAATACATAGACAAGTAATGTTTAGGTAAGTGTTTAGTTTTAGTTATTTCTCAAACTTATTCTGATTTAGTATTTTTCCTTTTTTCTGTTTCGAAATTATAATTTGTGAGCTGCAACAACTTCTTACCTTATTCCATTCAGAAAATTTCTTTTATACTATCAAGACAGACAAATGTATATTAAATGTAAAAGGATTCATTGCCCACATATGACTCCCTTTCTGTTATGTGTATGATTCATATTTGCTAATGTTATTCTTAAAAGTTTGAGATGCATAGTTCCTGTATCTAATTCCTGAGATTAGGATTGACCTACATTAGGATTGATCTTTGTAACTTTGAACTTCAGTATCAGAGTTCTCTTGACACACAACTAAATTAGTCCATTAATAATTTTTATACAGTGTCTGTTTTCTGTATGTGTTAGACAGGCTTGTCTTGTAGTAGTCATAGCTCTAACTTTTTAAAACATTTTATATAAATAAAAGTTATGGCAAATGTTCTGATAATAAACTATAAGGTATTGAGGAACTAGAGAGATGGTTCAGTGGTTAAGAGCACTTGTTGCACTTCCTGAGGACCCCAGTTTGGTTCCTATCACCCAGGTTTGGCAATTCACACCAGCTTGCACCTACAATTTCCGGAGATCCAAGGTCTCTGTGTGCACATACACTCAGGTGCACATGTGGCTATACCTTTAAGGTATAAATTTGTGTGGTAAATTCTGGTTAACTTTTTCTTATCCTGAGGTGGGAAATCTCATTTGTTTTTAATTGTATTTTGATATTGCTTTTTTAAGACAGGATTTCACTATATAATATAGCCTTGACTGGTTAGAATTTGCTATATGGACCAGGATAGCCTCAAAATCTTAAATTATTCACCCGTGTCTGCCTCTTGACTAATATTAAAGGCATAGGCCACTACTCTCTAAAGGAAACTCACTTTGTAGATCACATTAGCCTTGTATTTCTTGGTCAGGGATCTCCTTCTGTCTCAGCACCCACATAGCTGGTGTTCAGGTACATGTTGCTTCACCTAGCTTCTGGTTAACCTTTGACTTAGATGTATCTAGGTGTATTTTTGGTTTGACATTAATGGATCCAGAGGCTCAAGATACACAAATGTCCTCAGAGTTTTTAGGTGGAACTTTCCCCCAAATAGGTTCCTGGAATTATTCAATGTTTTAAGAAATATTAGATCAAATAGTATAATGTGGTAGAGAGATGGGAAATTTTTTTTCCATTAATTATTTAGTTTACATCCCAATCTTTGTCCCCTGCTTCTCCTGGTCCCTACCTCACAGAGGCCCTTCCCCATCTCCCCTCCTGTTCTCCCCTTAGGTGGAGCCCACCCACCCTGTCACATCACAGTCTCTCCTGAGGCCCGATGAGGTAGCCCCGTTAGGGGAACAGAATCCACAGACAGACAATAGTTTTAGGGACAGCTCTTGCTCCAGTTTTTGGGGGACTTGCATATGTGCAGTGTTGGGAGAGATTTTGTCCAGCCTGTGTATGCTCTTTGGTTGGTGGTAGTTGATTCTGTTGGTCTTACTGTGGAGTTCCTATTCTTTCTGGGGCCCTGGATCCTTCCTCCAACTCTTCCATAAGACTCCTTGAGCTCTGTCCAGTGCAGTTTGGCTGTGGGCCTCTGCATTTGTTTCTGTCAGCTACTGGGTGGAGCCTCTCAAAAGACAGTTATGCTAGGCTCTTGTCTACAAGCATAACAGAGTATCATTGATGGTGTCAGGAATTGGTGCTTGCCCTTGGGATGGGTCTCAAGTTGGGCTTGTTTTGGTTGGCTATTTTCTCAGTCTCTGTTCCATTTTTGATCCTTCATTTCCTGTAGATAGGACACATTTTGGGTTGTAAATTTTGCAAGTGGGTTGGTGTCCTTATCTCTCCAGTGGGTGTTTTTGCCTGGTGTCACTGCTTCAGATTACATTTCTCTATTGCTAGAATGTCAAATAAAGTCACCCCCATAGGTGTACTTAGTCATCAGGGAAATGCAAATCAAAACGACCCAGAGATTCCATCTTATACCCATCAGAATGTCTAAGATAAAAACTCAAGCAACAGCACATACTGGCAAGGATATGGAGCAAGGGGAACACACTCCATTGCTGGTGGGACTGAAATCTTGTATAACCATGCTGGAAATCAATCTGGAGGCTTCTCAGAAAATTTGGAATAGTTGTAACCCAGGCCACAACTATACCACTCCTGGACAGATACCCAAAAGTTGTTACACTGTCCCATAAGGACACATGCTTGACATTGACAATGTTTATAGCAGCTTTATTCATAATTTTTTTTTTTAACATGGGATTAGTGGAAGAAAAGAGTGTTCACTGGTGGTTTAGTTTACTCTTTACTCACTTTTGATGGGAAGAATTTAGTTAAATAAAGTTAGCCTAAAGTTATGGGTTCCAAGTAGAAACATTGAGGAAAAATCTTTCTATAGCTCACATACTAGTGTTTTGCTTTAGTAGAAGTGAGAACTTACGAAGTTTAAATTTGAAACCTCTTTAGTTATTATGTTTTGTACATTTTTATAGTATTTGTAGTTTGTGAATGGACCCTCATCAATTAGAAAAAAATGTCATTCGCGTGTGTAGCACTGTCTGTCTATATTCCTTATGCTTGGGATGCAGAAGCAAGGAGGATCACTGTAAACTGGAGATCAACCTGGTCTGTCTAGCAATTTCCAGGCCAGCTGGAGCTCTGTAGTGAAACCGCTGCTCCAGTAACACTATCACCCCAATAAGGGAAAAAGTTACCTGTGAATGCTTTTTATTATATAGTAATTAAGACGCAGTAAGGGTCTTTTTGTTTTGTTTTTCGAGACAGGGTTTCCCTGTGTAGCCCTGGCTGTCCTGAAACTCACTCTGTAGACCAGGCTGGCCTCGAACTCAGAAATTTGCCTGCCTCTGGCTCCCAAGTGCTGGGACTAAAGGTGTGCGCCACCACCGCCGGGCTCCTGCAGTTTTGATAGACCCATACTTGGGGTTTTTTTTATTCTTGGTGTATGGGTGGTCATTTTCATTTTTGGAGCAGCCCTGGTGGCTGTCCTAGACTCATTTTGTAGACCAAACTGGCCTCCCGGGTGCTGGGATTGAAGGTGTGTGCCACCATGCCTGGAGGGATGGTCATTTCAGGCAGCAAATATAATATTGAATATTGTTTCCTAGTCATCAAATGGTCAAGGGTCATTTTTCTTTCTTTCTTTAAAAAATAAGATGTACTTAGAGTTTATTCTTGTTAATAGGGGATTTGGTAATTTCATTTCAAATCACTTCTTTGCCTCTGGTCTAACCTATTTAAAGTTATATAGAAAGACTAGAAACTCTGGCAACTAAATTTGTTCTTTCTTCTTTGTTTTGAGACAGGATCTCTCTACATAGCTCTGGATGTCCTGGAACTTGATAATGTAGATCAGGCTATCCTCAAATTCACAGAGACCCTAACTCTGCCTCCCTAGTATTAGGATTAAAGGCATGTCTTAGCATGGTGGCAGACATTGTGCATATTTGAGGAAACATTTTACTTTCTTTAACATATTTATTTAGATTACTCTAGTAGGTATAGTAAGTTCTTAAAATAAATATTTTACCATTTATTTATTATTTTCAGAAAATAAATATAAGATGGAGGTAGAATAATAATACTATTATTTTTCAGGGTAATACAAAACTCAATATCTTATCCAGATTGAAATTCTTAAAAGCCATACATAGCTTAAAAGACACACATAGCTTCTATGTTTTTATCAAATCCCCTTTATTATTCTTTGTGGACTAATTGGTTCTTTTCTGCTTACAGTGTTTTAGTAGTACTATATTAGCAGTGATATTCTGGATTTGAGTCTAGTTCTCAGATCAACCAATGTAGAGAAATTACTCAAAGATTTCTTCCTTTTGGGCTGTCTGAACTAGGCAGGCTGACCTACTTCCTCATTTTCTTAACCTTTTGGATACCTCCTATATATCATGTACTATGATGGATACTGAGACAAAAGAGATGAGCTAGATCTTTTGGAAAAGAGTTAGTGAATGACTTGAAAATGTAATTATAACGAACAGGTGTGTAAAAGAGGTAATACTTGAAGATGAATCTTCATTTGATTAGGTATAAGGAAAGCATGAAAACATAAATTGAGTATAGTAAAGAAAAAATGAAGAGTAAAAGCTCTGTGATGAAAGGAAGAACATGGAAAACAGAAAGGTTTAAAAGATTGCATTGTTTTGTGATTTGTCTGTAGTAGTTTCTTCTCAGAGTTAGAGTGGCCTGATGTTCTCAATGCCAGCACTTGCTACACATCTTGTTAATCATATGCCTAAGCATTTTTTTGTTGGTCTAAAATTTGCCCCGAATATTTATTATTAGGAATCTGTTGTAACTTCAACTTTTACGTCTTATTTTAAAAGAGTATCATAAGCAATGTATATATTAGGTTTCTTTTATGGTACTAGTTATACAATCTCATGAGAGAATAGCTGCAGTGGTCTGAGCTATGGCTATTTTGTTGCTTTTAGATTGCAGGAGGACTCAGCAGTCTTCTGTCTATCACTGTCAACCATGGTAGCCCCAGTTGCTTTTAAATCCCTGATCTAAATAAAGCATGTGCCAGGTGGCTAAGGAGAAGCCAAGTACTTTGGGAACACTAAAAATGTAAGGCTTTGCAGGCAGTCCTGTCATTGAGCCACAAAATTTTGTTTTTATTTGGTAGTAAAGGTAATAGAATTTATGTCAGAGTTCTGTTTAGATTTAAGAAACTGTTGAGTTGTATTTATGCTAAGGAGCATAGTGCTGAGCATTCCCAGTTTGACTTACATACAGTATTGGTTATGACTTTGTTGATGTATTTACTATTACTTGTTCAATGGGTCAGTTTGTATTCCGTGTTACCAAGAGTAGCTTATTTACGTACAAGAGAATGCATTTTTTCCCCAAATGCATGAGCTATTTTTGTTATAGTTATGGATACTTATACTGTAGCAGAGCAGTTTTCATATAAATTGATAACTTAGGACCTTTACTATTCACCTCTTAGGACCTAGATGTATAGGGATAAATGTCATTTATTTATATATTTTTTTCTCTTGAAAAAATTATAGTATTTAGGACTTTAATATGTCATAGAACTATTATTTCCACATAATAAGATTTCATGTGTTATATTTTTAGCCTGATCTGTATTATATTGCTTGTGAATATTACACTTGAACTAATTTTTACACCTTGATTATATATTTCAAGATGATTGTGAACTACCATGTGGGTGTTAGGAAATGAACCCAGGCCTTCTATAAGAGCAGCAGGATCCCTAACCACTGAGTAATCTCTCCAACCCCCATATCTCTTAAACTTTCGAAAGTTAACTTTATAAATTTCCTGGCTATTACATGAATATTAACCCACTAATATTTAATATTAAATATACATACTAATATTTTATACATGAATTTTAAAATTAGATTTCCATTTTCACATATTGCTCTAAGAAGCCATCATTACATTTGAATGCATAGGTTTTTTTTTTTTTTTCTTTTTTTTGTATTCAAAACCTGCTTCTGCATGGCAGTTTCTCCTCAGTCTTTCTAGCAGCAACAACTTTCTAATTCTCTTTCCCTCTCCTTAAACTTGTTTGTTTTGTTTTACCCTTGCTTTATTTTGCCTTTTTTTTTTTATTTGTTTCAGCATATTAAGTAACATTAGATTTTTGTTTCGTTTGTTTTTTATTAATGTGAAAAGGGCTGTTATGTCCTTAGATTTTTGTTTTGAGGTTCATATGTATGCATGAATACATTGAATTGTATTGTCCTCAGGGTTATTGGATTTTAGGGCAGAATTTAATTTTAATTATTGCAAAATTTGTTTTATCATACATGCATAATACTGTAAATTTCCTCTTGTAGTGCATAGCTTGCTCTTTTTTCTAGTTGACTGTTATTTAGAGTGAACACATACATGGTAAATGGGTACTAATTTTATTTTATAAATACCTCCTTTATGGTAGAGGCTTTAAGATTAGATGTATCATTACATATTTTTTCAACATAATCAGCATTTAGGTGGTGATGTACTTGAAGGAAAGGGACTAGAGTAGAGTAGCAGGTATCAGGGAATTTCAGTGCATATAAAAGTTTTGTAATGTCTTTTAGATTATGTATCTAACTGGGTTTTATCAAAAATCCATTTGTTCTTTCGCTAATAAGCTTGCCTAATCACATTCAATTGTCTGTTTCTTTATTTAAAACCACCTCTCAATTTTAGAAATTTCACTAACATGTACAGCATATTCTTTAAAAATTAATCTAGGGGCTAGAGAGATGGATCAGCATTTAGGAGCACTTGATGCTCTTACAGAGGACTTTAGTACATTTCTGAGCATCTATATGATGGCTTAGAATTATCTATAATTCTAGTTCCAAGGTATCCAATGTCTGCTTTTGGCCTCTGGAGCTACCAGGTATGTATAAAGGGGTGCATACACATTAAACCAAACATTCATCCATAATATAGCTACATATGATTCCAGGAACTGCAAAATGTAATATTCTCTTTTTATCATATTACCAAACTTTTAATTTTGTTTTCTATTTCTTGCCATTGACATAACTTTAATTATTTACTTTGAGTAAATTTGATACCAACATTAAATATATTTCTCATTGTTGATTCTAATCCATAAGCCTACATTTAGGCTACTACTTTATTTTAAATAATATGGAACTTCTTTACTATTTAGAAGAATAGATAATAATGTTTCATATTTTTCTTGTTTCATGATTGAGATCTGAACTATTTCATTTGTATGACAAGATTTAGTATATTTAATGACATGCTTTATAAGGGTATTAGATAGTTTTTCATGCTTTGGTGGCTGTTGGCTGAGTTTTAGTATGCTGCATCAGGTTTCTAGTGTTTGTAAATTAATTTAAATCTTCAATAAATTTTGTCTTTTTTATAAGTCTTTCATTCAGATTGTTTTCTTATTACTATTTTGTCTTAATATTCACTGGGTTGTGTGCTTGATTCATCTCTTCCCTTTCCCCTTCTCCATCCTGCCCAACTTCATTTGATCTTTAATTCTAAGTTTTGGTTTCTTTTCCAGGTCTTTTTCTTGATGGATGTTTCTTTTAGTGTTGTTCTTCTTGTCTTTCCTGCTTCTCATGTTCCTCTGTGAGTGACTGCTCTCATGTTTATTTTAAGTATCTGGTTTAAAATTCTTATTGCTTCTGTTCTGGACAGATCTTACAATTAGAAACTAAATTCTGAAAGTTTGGAATACTGTTTTTTGGTTTCTTTGTGAACAAATTGGAGAAATTTATATGAAATGTTTGTAAGTAGTAACCATTTACTTTTGCTTTTAGTTGGAGAAAGTATTGTTATAGAATTGGATAAGTTTTACAATTGAGTTTGTATTATAGTGACCCTGAGATAACTTGTTCTTTGTATTTAGATTTTTCCAGTAATTTGTAAGATGAAATAAAAACATAGTTTGAAATAGGCCATTTGAACTTCTTACAGATTATGACAAATTAGTCATATCTTTTGTTGGCATCTACAAATAGTAAATTCTGGAAATCATTGATCCTATAATCATTTACTTTTCCAGATTTGATATTTTTAGATAGATGTTTCTGTTCTCTTGCTTATGTTTTTGTTATTATGGTCTTGAATTTGTTGTAAATATTCTAGAATTAATTTCTGGATATATTTAGTTAATCAAGTTTTAGAACTAAAGCAGCTCTCTGATCTTAGAAGTCACTGATTTTTATCTTCTGTTATTGTTATTAAACAAAACCTCCCCAATTCAGCTTTTGATGTGATCTTATGATTTCAACAATGCATCCTATAAAGCTATACAGATACTATATAGTGTCTTAGGGGTTAGATGGAGTGGTAAAGTGACCCATCATTCTGATACTAAATCTGTGAATATAATATGTCATAAACTGTGATATAATATAAATTTAACTTTAGACTGAGTGTAGTGGTTCCTGCTTGTAATCTCAACACATAGGGAACTGAGGGAGGGTCATGAGTTTGAGGCCAGTTTGAGCCACATAATGAGACCTTATTACAGCTTTATAAAATGAGGATCGAGTGGTTTATAAAGTGCTAGCATATGAGGCTCTGGGTTCAAACCCAAGCACCATATAGACAAAACATCCCAGAAAGCTAAACTAGAAATATCTTTTCTTTAGCTGGATTACACTGTAAAAGATGATCTTCAAATAATTGTGTCAAATTTGGACACACCTATGATACATAAAGTTACTGAGTCTTTAAAGTTATTACTATTTTGTGGTATCATTTCCTTTGATAACTATTTGAATGGCTTCGTCAGCATTTACCTTTGTTGTTTTTCCTTGTTCTGACTGATCTTTCTCCAGATAGATAGACTATATTTCTCCTTTAGATACGTAGATAGTTTAGCTTAAGCACTAACATGTTTTCATATTCTGCTTGATCTGTTCAAGAACTGTTCCTTAGGTAACTAAAATTTATAATGTAGATATCCCAAAGGTCTGATTTACTGCAGGAGAGGATAGAAGTTGTAGAATGTCTTTCCTTTAATCTTTGTGCTAACCGCAATTAATTGTGTTAATTTCTACGGTAAGAGAGAGGCAAGGATCTTTTTCTGGATTCTATTTTTCATCCTTCATACATACCAGCTTGATAAATGAAAGGGTTAGCTTAAGTACTGCCTTCTTTAACTCAATTTCAGTGTTAGAAAACACTGCAATTTGTTTTTTATATCATGGTATAAAAGATTCATAATACACTCAGAATGAATACAAAAGCCATATATAAATAATAAATTGAATATTACTAAAAGTATCACTGTAGAAAACTATCAGTAAAGACAGATGTGGTTATATTCTGTTGGCACAGCACACACCTACTACATAGCTTCATGATAGCAGCATTAAAAATATTTAAACTTGAAATATTTATTTGAAAGATGCAAAGCTTTACCATAGAATAGTGGTAGTGTAGGAGAGATTTAGTCCTAAGAATAATTGGATTAGACAAAGTTTTGTTCACATTTTACTCAGCTGATGGTATTTCACAAATAAAATTCATTTAATGAACTATTTTTAGTAAGGTAATGTGTCTTGTCTTCCCATCTCCTTCCTTCTTTTCCATATACATTAAAAATAATGATGTGATAGAGGTTGCCTCATACATCAACTAAATATACTAACATGTATTTGCTGTGCAAGAAATACGTACTGTAACAGGCACCAATTTGTTGGGAGTTGCTGAAAAGCCTTGACTCCTTCCTTAGTCCATCATGGTAACGAAAACAAGCCTAGCAATTCTCTATCCATTTTTCATTTGTCTCCTTTATTTTGTGTCATCTGTTTACTTGGCAAGTAGGCACGTTAATCATTCAAGAAGGTGTCTGTTTATAAGCAAGTGATACCTCAGGTACCACTTTAAACCTTCAGTCACTTTAAACATCAAGGTGGGAAGGTGAAACAGACTATTTTCAAGATGAGAGCAGGACTTGTGATGGGAAGACTGTACCCTGGAACAGAATGTCGTCTAGGAACCAGATTAGTCTCATTGGGAATGACAGTGATAAATAGATTATCAGCTTCTTGGGAGGTAGGAGTTAGTTGATAAAACCCTTAGTGAGTCCACACCTTGATGAAACTGCATGATTATATGTATATCTCTTAAGCCTCCCTAATTCTTCCTTTATTTAAATATACAGTTATATCAGAACTCTGAGACTAAAACTTGGAGCTGGACTTCTTTCTCTGTTAGTATTCTCAGTACTCATTAAGTTTATTAGAGAATTAGGTGTAGCTTGTTGTGGCTGCTTTAGCTGGGGTTTCTGTTCCAAATCCCCGGTCATCCTATTGTTTTTATTGGCCTCTTGTTTACATTATATTAGTTCTTGTCCACAGAAATATGCAAGTCATTTTTTTGTATAGTATGAATTTTACACATAGGCTTTTGTCTCTATAACTTTAGTTTATTTCACCAAGAAACAGTTTTGAAGTCTGTAGGA
Organism: Mastomys natalensis; assembly: GCA_021653895.1. Taxonomy (NCBI): domain Eukaryota; kingdom Metazoa; phylum Chordata; class Mammalia; order Rodentia; family Muridae; genus Mastomys; species Mastomys natalensis. The sequence continues at coordinate 884,327 of JAJTUV010001234.1, read as the reverse complement.
GAAGTAATTTCCTAAACCACTTATTGTCTTAGCTGCTCTTTCAGAAATGTTATCATTGCAGACTTGTTTTTAGTGATGTGTGTACTAGATAGGTCAGATGAAGAAAAGTGGATGGTTTTAATTAGTGATCCAAGTTGTTAGTATGTGACAAAAACAACAGAAATTATTAGTAAGGGTAATTTCTGGTATTTCCACATGGTCAGTAGCTGTGTATTGAGTGTTGAGAAAGCACTCATGGTTTTAGTGGCACAGGACTTTAACTCCAGCACTAAAGAGGCAGCCTGTGTAACTGTTTAAGATTTTACTTTGAACTTCCAAGAATTTAATTTTTGTAGAAAATAAGTTTACTGGTCCCCCTTTCCCTTTTAAGTGTGTAGTAATTGTTGTTTGCACTGCTGGATGCAAGTGTGTGTGTGTATGGGGGGGTAGGGCAGGTGGGGAGAGCTTTAGTTTTCTTTTCCTTTTTTTAAAAAATGTTGTATAGGAGTGAGCAGATCTCTAATAATGGAAAGGTGTTTTAAACAAAAACTTAAAGACCAAACTTAAGTAAGAAAAAGAGCAGTAAAATGCTAGATCATTCCTCCTTGTTAGTTAATTTTACCCTCACACATTTTACATTGTATCACTAGAGTTAGGTTGGCTCTGACTGGAAAAGACATCCTTATTGGAACATCTTAGCTATGTTAAATTGCAAGGAGTAACAAAATTTAGTTATTTTGAAGTTTGGCTAAAGATAAAATGCTAGACAATGTTCAGCTTTGCATTTTATCTTTATTTATTTATCAACTTATTTATTTTCCCAGCCATTGCCTTGCTATCAACTCAGGCTAGCTTTGACACCATAGTTCTGCCTCTTAATAATCCTGCCTCTTCTGCCTCCTGATGTTGGGTTAAAGTTGTGAGCCCCTATGCCTGTTTTTAGCGTCTGTTCTTTAACAGATACATTTTTCTTAGATTCTTTTTTACTCCATTTGTTGATGTGGTAGAGCAGCCATGGGCATGGTCTTATATTTTGTGAAACTCCATAGATATTAGAACTGGTTTTATTACTGCAGAGTCTGCTTGTACTGTGTCTTTCATCATTTAGCTTTTGACTACCATCAAGAAGTAAGCAAACAAACCAAAAACTTAGAGAAATTGATACAATTTAAAGAATATAGTGACTGAAAATATGCAAACTGTAACAGTCTAAGGATTTGTTTGCAGGAACTGAATACATACACACACACTCACACACACACACACACACATATATATACACACACACATATATGTATATATACTTGTATACATATCTTACATTTTATTTAATTTTTGGCTCAATTACAGTTTTAGCCAAAGTAGTAGCTGTTTCATTCTTGTTTTTCTTGGTTAGTTTTTTGAATCTAGAGTTGATTTCTTTGTATCGTATGAACAGAATTCTCTTTAATAATCATTGTAATCTCAGAGTTATACATGTTTCTGAGTTTTATTAATTTGTTGCTGAAACCCATTTTATTTTAAAATAAATTTTATTTTTATTGTCTATTAAACACAATATTATGACACATTTATAGTATATCTGTTACTATAATGGGATAAAATTACACATCAGTCATTTCAAGTAGTTAGCCAGATATCTCATCTTAGGTCAGTAGGTCACCTCTTGAAGTTGAGACCTAAATTATTTTGACTTTACTTCATTAATTTCTTCTTCCCTTGATTTCTGGCATTCTGATATATTTTCTACTCCAGATCTGGAATAATATACCATGTCTGCAAAAATAAGTGGTTGTTTTTTAGGCAGTAGTATCTAGAAACTTTATCCTGAGCCTTGGAAGTATTCACTGGGCTGGGGACAAGGCTGATGGCCTTGTTCTATTTTGGAAATTACATGGTTGTAGGAAAAACCCGATTTCCATAAGCTCTCCTCCTCAACTTGGTGTGGCATGTGCTTAAACACGTGTAAACACAGATAGAATAAATAATTTAATTAAAAAGGTTTTTTTTCTTTTCTTTTTTTTTTTTTTTTTTAAGACAGAGTCTGTCTGTTACATAGCTCTGGCTATCCTGGAACATCCTATATAGACCAGCCTGTCCTCGAACACCTAGAGATTTGCCCACCTTTGTCTCCCAAATGTCTTAATTAAAAGTAATTAAAAAATGTTTTACACCGTTGAGGCTCCATTATCTTTCAGTATTTTAGTAGACAGAAAGTTCTTTTGATAATATTTTTTATATTGCTATTTCTAATATAATTCTGAAATTGAAATTTTCACTTAAATTCTTTGTATCATAGAAGAGAGAGTTCCTCGATGCTAAAAAGGAGGGATCATGCACGTAAGCTCATACCTCATGTGCTTCCTTCTTACAAGTCCACTTACTCCATTAAGAGCACTGGCAGATTCACCAATCAGCACCCACATGGAAGCTCAATACTCTGTAACTCCAGTTATAGAGATCCATGGCACCAGGCATGTACATGGTGCACATAAATGTGCATGTAGGCAAAATACTCATACACATAAGGTAAAATAAATAAATCTTTAAGAAAAGATAGAGTATAAGTTTATATGATACTCATTGATTCAAAATAGACAAAAACATTAATAAGAAATAGCCAATTTTCATTTCTCTAAGATCATGATTCTTCTGTGCAGTTGTAGAATATGAGCTGTATATCATTCAAAATATATTTTTGTATCCTGATTAATTGGCAGGGGATTTTAATAAGGCTATATTTCACTTATTTCTAAAGTTTGCCTTTTATCGAGTTTGTCTTATTTTTGAAGTATTACAATGTTACTTTGGCATATCTGAAACTGCAGGACTCAAGTAATTGACCTGTGTGTCATCTTACCAAGTAGCCAAAGTAGGCAGGCTTCACCACACCCTCCTTGCCTTTAATTTTGATAGAAATTAGTTTTTTCTTAGTTATGAATAACTCTTACAGTCATCTTCATTTTGGATTCTCTTTCTGACTACAATGTCAAGAATAAATAATCATTAAAAAGCTTAGGAGAGTAGGCGATTGAGTAATTAATACAGAATTTTATATCATCTGGGATCTGTGTTTTTCCTTTAAATTTTTTTGGTGTGTGTGTGTGTGTGTGTGTGGGGTTGTGTGTGTGTTTGTTTGATTGGGGTGTGGGTGCAAATGCCATGGTACACACCTGTAATGGTCAGAGGACAACTTTTGTGAGTCAGTTCTCTTTCCCACTCTATGGATGTCTAGGAAAAAGGCATGGTATTGTTTTCGATTTGTTTGTTCTTGAGACATGATCTCTCTATTATGCAGCCCTGACTGTTTTTGAACTTGCTATGCAGACTAGGCTGGCCTTGAACACACTGAGATCCACCTGCTTCTGCCTGGGATTAAAGGTGTGTGCCACAACTCCTGGCTAGACTTAATCAGGTGAGTTGGCTTTGACCCCACTACAGATCAGTAGCTGAGAACTGGTCCAGTGGGTAAATACATACACTGCTTGTATTTGTCTGCTACAATCAGTTGTGAAATTTCTAAGTTTTACTTGCTTATCATTAACAGATATAATCCAGGGCCTAAAACAGCAGTGCACAAATTTTTCAAAATTAAAGTTAACCATTTACCAATATTTGTAAAGGAGAAGAGAAAACAACCAGGGGACCAAATGTCCTTTCCTTTCCCTTTTCTTATCACCTAACTGTTGATGCCATATGCCAGAGAAAGAACAATGGCTGTGAAATCTGTGGGCCTGGCCAAAGAGAATAAGCAGAGAATGACACATAGTGGGATAAGCCAATTTTACTTGGTTTTGTACATCTGTTAGCTTCTGTCATAGCAGAACAGCATAATAGTGGAAAAGAGCATGATTTTTGAGATGGAAGCCTTTCATTACTAGCCTTGTGATTTAACGTAGTTAACCTCTTGAATGAGTCTTTTTTATCTTTTAGTGTTACAAGTATTGTATGAAGTAATAAGTGTACAGTACTTTTAACAGTACCAGGTACACTGCTTCCACAGTCAGTAAATAGTGTGTGGTGTTGTTATTGGTGTTATTATTATTAATATTGTAAAGTTTTTGGGACTCAGGTATTTAAAAAGTTCCAATTATTTAGTCGTTGAAGAATTTCATTACCTCTAATTTTATTCCAAACAAACTAATGTGGTAAATACTAAAGTTTGCATTTTCCTTCTGAAATGACTATTAACACTTTGACTATAGTGTTACACAGTTGATTCTGTAAACTTTACTTTGGTCAAATCAATATATTAATTTTCAAACATTTCTTATATACAAAAATGGCATAGTACTAAGGTAAACAAGATATAATTAACAACTGGTGAGACATTATATAGCAGCTTATAAAGGTAGCATTTATTTTTGAAAATTAAATTAAAAACATTAATAATAGAATTTTTATTTTAAAGTAAGGTTTGGTGGTTTCCTTAGTCAGGATTTTATTGTTTAACCTAAGTTTGCCTTGAACTTCATTCTTCCTGCCTTACTTTCCAAGTGCTGAAGCTATGATAGTATGTGCTCCCTTAAAGGCAAAAGAACAGACTTTTGACATTAATAACTTGACTGGTTTAATGCCCTCTGAGGACTCAGAACATCATTAGATTATTATTATTATTTTTCAAATTAATGGAAATGATTTTAAATTGATAGCTGACAGTAAGCACTTTAGTATTTTTAAGAATTCTGTGTTTTATAAGTCAGTATTTTAAACCCAGTAATCCTATACTATTAGAGTTTTTCAATATCACTTAGGAATTCTTTTTTGTTGTTTTGGTTTTTTTGTTTGTTTGTTTACATACTCGTGCAGGAATGCTCACAAACATACATACTCCCCATTATCATTTTAAACTTCTGTGGTATAAATCAGAGAGACTCAGTACCTGTCTTTGATCACTGGTGTGGTTTGTTGTTGTCCATTTTGTATATCTTTTTGTGAGGTAATTCTGTTCACTACAATTACATAGAATAAATTAAGTGAAAAATAAACTAGCTAAGAGCTGGTAGATGTTTAGTAGCTGATTGTTCATAATCATTTGGTGTGGAATAGAATATTTAGGCTTCTTATTTAAAAATGGGGTATGCATTTAATATAAGTAGAACTCTGTATTACTAACAAATAAAGCCTTTTGTGCTTCTGGCATTTATCCTTTCATACTAGATTCAGTGATAAAAAAAGATTATTAGAATTCTGATAGGAGACCTTCTAACTTAATTAAAATGTATAAATTTAAGTTAGTGGGCACAATTATGTTTATTGATGTTAAAGTTCATGATAGGGCCAAACAAAAAATGAGAAAATTTGTATAACATTCAGATCCGGGCTTTGTTGTTTATCGTTTAAAAACCAATAGTACCTTGATAAAAGTGCATTAAGCAGATTGTCCACTCTAAAAGCAAATGGTTATCAAATATATGTAGTTTTCTCTCCACCATTCCCTAAATGGTTTTTAATTGGTGATGCAAGTACTTGTCATCTACCAAATTAAAAACTGAAGGTTATAAACTTGGAACTGAGAGAAGAAATAAGTGCCATAAAAGGAGTAAATGTTATCTTACATACACCTGCTCTCAAAATATAAACTTTTCCTATATGTTGCAGCTTGACAGATACACATCTTAAAAATACATTGAATGAAATGACTACCTGTATTCCTTTTTTTCTTCCTGTTTTAAAACAACACATCATCGCTGTGCTGTTATATTACTACTTGTATTTCAGCTAGAGGAACATGATTCTGTCTTACAGACATTCTTGAAGTCAGGTATAGTTAAAGATAATAGCACTCCCCAAGAGTGTAATGTTTTAATATAAATGAAAAAGTCATTGAAATATGGGCTTGACCCTTAATACCAATGAGGAAACAAAATTAATCTATTTTGATACCTTTAATAATTCATTTTATAAAAACTTGAGCCTGAGACACATTAATTTTTCACATTTATCACATCATGTCAAAATAATTTTCCCAGTATAGATGAGTATTAATAAAAGAAATTAAAATAATTATAAATTATTTTTAAAAGTATATTCTTGAATGAGAATTGCATTGCTCAGACACCTGAATGCTATAAATGAGTTTATGGAATAACTTAACTAAATCTTATTGCATGTAGTATAAAGTTTAGAACTCTAGAGTCAGGTCAGAAAATTTGTTCTTTGCACAGTTACAAAGTTCCCTTAAAATCAATAGTACTGTCTTATTTACATTTAGTTATATGGTGAAATCAAAGGTAAATCTAAGAATCTTTTTACTGTCTTCATTTCTTAAGATTTATATAGAAAATGTATGCAGATATATTGTATTGGTCCCTAATGTAAGACTTGAACCATTTATGTATGCATGCTTATTATTGCATGTTAATATAGAGAATCTTCTTATACAGTTATTTAAATAGACTCTTTTGGGATACCTTTTTGTCATAATTTGTAATTGTATGAATTAGCTTATTCAGAAATTAAAAAAATAGCTTTGAATTCCTTTATGTGATGAGTTGAACTAAAACTTGTCCTATGTATATAATCAAGTTTTTAACTATACATGCTTTAAACAACATTTACAGATTTCCCATTTGAACAAAAATAGTCTTCTAGTGTAGTTTGCGGTGCCGATACCTGCCTGCCTTTTCCTTTGCTGCATTGGCACAGGCGTTGTGCTTATTTTGTTGTAAGTGGTTCCAGTATTTTATCAGTTCACTAGGCTGGAACTGATGAGAGGTAATTAGGTGGCTGTATTTACAGCTTGAATAAGAAACTCGCCAGTGATTGAACACAAACTCATTGGGAGGGGGCACAGGATCAACTCTCAACTTGGCAAGACAGATCCCTACATATACATCTTCCAAGTGCAAACGACGGATACCTAAAGAAACCTTAAATATCTTTTCTGCCAGATCCCCAGAGAAAACATAGCCAGTTCCTGAGCAGAAGACAGGGTAGCGCTCGCTTGGGTAAAGGTCTGGTGGCATGTACCACTTGCTGTCTTTGTTTCTGTTCGGTGCATATCCTCTCATTAGATAGCCAGTAAAATAGTTATGTCTAGGAGGCATGTCTGGCTTTAGTAACTTGTGTATTAAGTATTCTGTGTTGACAAACATGTCACTGTCTGTTTTCATAACATATGGAGTATGTGGACAGTATGTTGCAACCCAGTTCATACCCATTAGTGTTTTAATGGTCAGATTATAGTATGTGTCTAAGTATTCCTGCTGAATTATATCATGATACTGTCTACTTTCTTCTTGAATTGCATGTTGAAGATAGCCATTTAGCTTAATACTTAAGCCCAACAAAAAAATCCGTGTGATTTGGATGCCAGGTGCTAAAGTTTCATTGCCCCAAGTTTGCCGTATAGCTCTTCTTGCTTCTATTTGTCCAGGTTCTGCAGCTATTAATAGTATTAAAAATGGACTTTTCTCTTGGCATTTTTCAGGCTCATTGATAATATATTTGAAGTGGTAAGAGTTTGGATGTCCAGTACCTTTTTCATTATAAATGCTTCCATTGGCACTGAGAGTGTTCTCCAGTCCTGTAACTCCTTGTGGTGATAGCTCTGTGTTATTGGAGTTAGTTGCTGTTTGAGGCCTCAAAGTCTGGGGAACTACTTCTTTCCAGATGTTCCGAAGGGAGCTATGGTTTGTCTCACTTTTTGTAGAACGAAATCCTCGGAAAGTGTATGTCACAGGATTTTCTTTGAATCCTGGTCTACCTGGTAACCAGTCATGATGATTGAAAACAAAAACATAGCAAAAAGAAACACTAGAGAAAGTATACCCATAAGGTGAGTCCGGAACAGAGACCTCTTAGCATTCCAAGTCATTTTTGCAAAGCAGCAGTGTCTTCTTCTCCACTGAAGCATGTTGTAAATATCCAGTAATAGTAACAGATGTATGTGGCCAGAAACACTGTTGTTTCCCGAATCAATGCTGTTCTTGACTCATCGTTTTCTGGTTCAGTTACATGTCCCTCGATGTCTTTCTATAAAGATGAAGCAAAATGGTTTACAAAATGTAAATTCTTGCAAACTGCCTTAAAAAGTCAGCTAATAAAAGGACCTTTTTAAGCTGAGGAAAAAAATAGGATAAGGCAACATAAAATCACATCAAGATTTATGTCTTTAAAAAATATTCTTGTAGTACAGTGAACACTCAGAAGTGATAGATTAATTCTACTTTACTCACTTGATGATCTCGGTAGCTCTGCTTGTCTGTTCCTTTAACCTAAACGTTTTAATGTGAGTCATGTAGAAAAATGCTTTTAGATTTCTGACAAAGACTCTGTAAGAGGGCCTTCAGAACAGATGGAAAATTTATTGACATTAATTAAAATTGATTTGACATACTATGGCGGTATGGTGCACAGACAGTGGCCTTTTTTGGAAAATGGACATGTATTGGTTTTGGGACAGACGGTGCAGGTTTAATTGTGGCAGAGTTCAGTTAGTCACAGTACACTGCTTGGAATGTTTCCAGTGCCCCCCCGCCCCCCGCCCTTGTCAAAAAGTGAGAAGATACACCTGTCAAAATTAATTTTTAGGGTCTAGTGAGTTCAGTGTGATATTTTAGACAGCAATAAATAATTAACGTTTTACAGTACTTTGCTAATTTTAACCATCCACCTTAAATAGGGTCTATCCAGGATATCAGTCTTATTTATCAATGGTTTTGACAAAGAGTATGTATTTTGCAGTTTTTCTGGACTTCTTGAAAAAAATAGACAACAGCTCCTACTATTGTGAACTGCTTTAAATTCCACATTCCACAAAAATACATTTTAAAATATTCTTGAATTACTTTTTTGCATAATCTGCAACACCAGAAATTAGTTTAATTTTAAAGTCTTTATAATAGCATAACACTTATAGTTCTAGATCTTTCAGAAGTTCTAAGTGGCTCACAAGAGATTAGTGATGCCTTAGTGAAAACTGGCTGTTTTGCAAGAGACTTTTCAGCATAGCATAAACTTATTTGTATTTGCTGATTTTTTTTTTTTCCTATTCATAGATGTTTCTAGATGAAGAAGTGAGGCTCATAGAAGTAGTTTAAATTCCAATAAATGGTGTTTTAAGAAATAGAGACACATATCCGGTTTTGGCTTTTTTCAGTTCTTTAAATAAAAAGAGAACAAACCCAAAGTAGAAGTCATTTATAAATCATTAATTTTGAGAATGCCATTATTAACAAGAAGTGATTTTTCTATTCACTGAAATAATTTCTTTAAACAAAGGAAATAAAGAATTTAACATAGCCACTAATTTCAAATTATATGTGTGAATACTTTTGCTTGTATGATAATGATACTTACGCTAGCAGTTTGGCTTAACATCGACACAAATGCATTTGAAAAGTAATAGAATTTACAAGTGAGTTCTAAGAAAAATTGAGTGATTGTAGCATAAAATTTACACACACACCTTTCAGTTACTGCTTGAAAGTGTTAGGTGGCTATGAATGAAGTACTATTCTAGTAACAACCACTAGGAGGAGCAAGTAGGTGGGAATTTGAACAGATTTCTAATGTGTAACAGGCACTAAGGTTTGATCTTGTTTCTGAAAATGAATGATACTTTTAGTGATTAGGCTATATCTCAAATCTAAAAAAGTATTTAATCACACACACACACACACACACACACACACACACACACACACACACATGAACAGTGGTTTCTAAAAAATCTAATATGCTTAGTTTTATTTACATGATTTTAAATCTTACAATACTATATAAAGACCAAAGCTATTACATTCTTTGCAACATGGTTTCTACATGACATGAGTTTGAAATTACATAGCTTTATGGCCTGATTTAGAAACGATTTTTCATGCTTGTACTTATAACTTATGCCATTCTATTTAAAGCAGAAAACTATTTTAAAGAGTGCATATGAAAATTACATTGTGTGGTAGATATTAATGACACATTCCAACTTCATAATGAGACTGTGGGTACTAAAGGGTTATGTATATAAATGTAAAACAAAGTTACTTTGGAAAGTTCATTTGATCTGTCTCATGTATTATAAATATAAACTTATCAGTTTTGTGTTGATATAACAATGCTTAGAACATGGCTGAGATCCAGTCATTCAGATACTTTAAAAGTGCAAACTTTGTTAAAGAAAAACAGTTCAAAATGAATTAAATTTAAGGTCAGATAGTTCAATGAACGTAGAAGAACTTAAAGGAATGAAGTATTGCAGTAAGATACATTGTTTACAAGAAAACAATGTCCCTGAAATGATATTCCAAAGTGTTTGAATATTACAGGAATATTACAGATTTCAATCTATAAGATATAAAAACACACTTAAATTATTATTATAACTAAAACAGAATATCTATTTTTTACAAAAATCTATTCAAAAAACGGCAAAATTTTAATCTTAGTTTTGTTCTTATTTTCAAGAACTAATATTCAACTATTTTATTGTAATTTATTTATTATACATTCATAAGTGGTTCTACTATGATTTTATAAGATAGAGATATGTCTTAATTTAAATTTTGTGAGAATTGTATGTTTGTAAGTATTAATCTAGGAGGGCTTGGAATTCCTGTACAAATACACCTATTTGATAACCTCCCATTGATAAATGGCATCTAGCCTTAAATTCATTTTTTTCTAAAGTTTCTCAGGATAGAGGTCTGTTTTTCTCTGTCTCTCTGTCTCTGTCTCTCTGTCTCTCTGTCTCTCTCTGTGTGTGTATATGCATGCTGTTAAAAAGAAAGTCAAATTGCTGCAACATTCCTCCTTTGTTAGATGATAAAATTATTGACAGGTTAATGCCTGTTGAATATTAGTTTTCAAAAATAAGAAAACTAAGTGTTAAAATTTTGCCATGTCTTTTAATAGATTTTTAAAAAAAAAAATAGATGTTTTCTATTTTAATTATTATAATTTAAGTGTGTTTTTATGTCTTATAGATTGAAACTTATAAGGATGTTACTCTTAAATTTATCCTCCTGTAGAGTTTCTGTCCTTTGACTTTTAAAAGTTGATATAAATATATTAGTTTTTAAAGAGAGTCCTAGATTTAAATGCTTTGATAAGAAAAACTTGTATACTTGAAATACTTAGTTTATAAAGCTTCTTAATTTCTAATAAAGATACCAAGAGAGGCTGGGATTTTAAAATCATGTTTGATTAGTTTCTGATTTTAATCTTTATCAGAATAAAGATACTTAGTTATGATTGGGAATTAATATTGATATGCAAGTTCTAATACATTCACTCATTCAATCTTAATTTTACAACACAGTGCTTCCATAGATTTAACATTTTTTTGCTTTTTGTGATTGTTAGTATGATAGTAAGTTTTATGAAAGTGAGAGGAAGACTCAAAATACTTAAAAGGTTTGTAAAATTTTAGTAATATCTTTGAGTCTCTGAGCCCTGAGTCCTCTAAAATTGATTGTTCCCAGGATAGTTTTTTCTGTCCTACAGACACATGTAGAGGCAGTAGGCAGGTCATTATTACATGTAAATACAGCTTAGAAACCTACTATTGATATTATTTGACCTTGTATTTGACCATTATTAATGGGTATTTCATATTAAACTATTTTATGATAGATTTCTAATTTCACTTTTATAATTACCTCCAAGAGCAGTCTTACACTTGATTATTTAGAATCACTCTGTTACTTAAAAGCTCCGTGTTTCACTAATGTTTAGAGCAACTATTGACATCTCTTTGTTTAAAGTTGTATTCATTGATACTGTAATAGCATGTGACTGACTACTGTGGTGGTGTTATATGCTTTGCATAAACTCACTAGCTTTTAATCTGATGGTTAATGTTGTAGCTTGTAGTATCTTCTTGTAGCTCAGTAACACTTAAAATTTGCTGATGTACTCCTGAATTGTGTTTGCTGTCTCTATCTGAAGAGATAAGATATTAGAGAGAAGATATTACTATGAGCTGTTAAGATTTTATTTGGAAAGGATTTTCCAAAAATATCTCAAGATATTAAGATCATATTTCATGCTATTTAATATAATTTTACTCCACTGTCTCTTGATAACCATTTTAAAGAACGTGCTTTAATTTATTAGATAAGGAATCAATTTGACCTAATTTGCTAGAGAATTGCTGTTTTTTTTTTTTTTAAAAGGGCTAGAGAACTCTTTTTTTTCTTTTTAGTTAATTTCTCAGAGAACCTTTTCAGTATATCTAGTTACTATTTGATTTTCCTTTTAATGTTACAGTCCTGCAGAATTACTGCCAGCTACATATTTAATTGAATAAAGCAACGACAGCTTGTCTAGTAGAAAAGGCAAATTTAAAATCATGTATTTAGAAACCCTTTCATAGTTTCAAGGGCAGTGAACTGTATGAACTTGTTTATCAAGTGTATTAGTGCCTGTAGGGTTATGAAATTAAAACACATTTAATGAACATCGTACACAAGACAGCAACATACCTTTCTTTCTTGGTCAGACCTTTAGATGGAGAGGATTATGTCTACTGAAAATACTTTTGGCACGCCATCACTTCAGCAAACAACGATGCTATCGAACATGCGCACATCCCCCAACAGTCTGCCTCCTGTGATTGCTTTTCACAGTATCCAAAGTGTCCATCTGTCGGGGTGTCTTCGAGTTACCCTTCTTGTTCATATGTCTATATCCTAGTCTTCAGAGATGTTTCCTTTCTTTCATTTTCTCTCTTTTATTAAACAAAAGAGCTGTAGTTGTCTGTTGTATTTGGTGCACAGTTGACTCTTTCCGACAGTTGATGCATTGAAGCTCTTTACATCTGCTGTATTCCCGGCTGGACAATGCAGTGCTGTATTCTCTTCTCAGTATCCATATTTCTAGTAATAGCGCTGAGCTGCAATGTTAAGCAGCAGAGCTGAGGTTTAGTGTTTCAGTTGCATTGGGGGAAAAAAAAAAGGCTTTGCCTCTCTCCGTCGTGGTTGCCTGGCAGCTGCAGGAAGGATTTTTTGAGCAGTTTTCCTGGGGTTTTAGTCTGTAATGTGAAATGCACGGTTCTTCTGTGCTGCACAGGCAGGCAGCAGTTTAAATGTGGGCTTGACAGATGCTGTCTCTGACAGAGCAGAATTTAACGTCACTGCTTGGCTGAGTCCCACGTGATTGTTTGCGTTCATTTTGACTAAAAACCCACGGTAGGGAAAAGCTTAGAAATCTTCCTTCCATGTGATACATTATATTTATTCAGAACAAATACAAGTATTATGATGAAATGGAGGTTATTTTTTTTAATCTTTATTTGAACTTATGCACAGGCTTTCTAAATATTTTCTGTGTTGAATGGAGGCTTTCATGTTTCTTACAAGCTTCTGTAGAACAGAAGTAATAAAAGCTTTTACATGTAAGTTGGTGTAAATTAACTCTTTCAGTGCATTCCTGCTCTTAAAGTTTTTGTCTAATTGTTCTGATTTTCTCGTCTAGTTAAAACTCATTCATTATCTATTGTCTGTAACTTAGATTTCCTCCCCTGCTTTCTACAGCTTATCTAAATCAGTTTCATTGGATTACTTAATGTTATGATACTTTTTTGCTCTGTGCAGTTTTTAGTGTTCTTGAAAGTAGTAAATTTAATTTTAAATCACTTTCTTGTTATCAACATTCAAGTATTTTTATGCAAAATATGTGTATCACAGAATTAAAAATGATGTAGAAGATATAACATGCATGTATAGATTTTCTTGATGATTGGTGAGTAGTTTTATAGGATTGGTTGCATTTTGACTAAAAACCTTAGAGACAACCTTGGAACTTTTGCTTCTTGTGTAGAAATAGTATTTTTTTATGTGTATGTGTGTATGTGTGTATTGCAGATGTGTGTTTAAAGAAGTATAGTGATGAGCTAGAATCATTGCTTCTTATAATATGTTTAATACTTTAAAAATGGTTTAGTAAAATGCCATCAAACAGGGTTTTTTTAAGCATTAGAGACTCTGAAATCCTTCTCTGGTATACTTATCTAAGTGCCTGAGCATTTGGGCATCTTTTTTTTTTTTCTAGGAGAGCACTGGGGCAGGTATTTATGTTACGTGTTTTTATGACCATAACTTAACATTTCTCCTCTGATATTCTAGAGACAGTAACTATATAGTTTTAGAGCTTATACTATATATATTAGGGTTACAGACTCTATCCATTTTCACAGAATATGACATATTATTTCAGGTGAATAAAAATTACATTTCCTCTAATAGTATTCAATTATTTGTCTTTATGTGTTACAGTGTGCTTTGTTGGTTTAGGTGTACCCTAGTTTGTGTCTTACACCCCCTTGAAATGATAGAACAGTAAAAAAGAAGAAACAAGAGAACTATAAGGAGAAACTTAAAGCTTAGAACTTTGGCTTTCCTTAGTTAGAAGAGGAATAAACCCCTGTTTCTTAGTATTTGGTTCTTAAAGCTCCATACTGTATATATTCTTTGCTGCCCTTTTTTTTTCCCTTGCCTTCATAGACAAATTATTGACTCTGCTTAAATTATTTCTCCAGAGTAGAAGTGGCCTTTTTAATATGTGTGATTCCTAATATTGGGGCTTAACTGAGGTTAGAGGTCTGTACAATTATTGTCTATTCCAAATTAGATTGAATGATAAGTACTTTAGCTGGTTGTAAATGATATTCTCTTATGATAATTTTATTATTCTAATATCTATTTTACAGATGAGGAACTGGTACCCGGAATTCTGTAATAATTAATCTAAATACCAGCTAATTACTGATGGGAAAGTGGATTAGTTCATAATTTTGAAATGGGATTATTTAAAATTTTAAATCTGAATTCCTGTAATCTGTTTTTAAACATTATACTACATGACTGCTGAAGAAATTGTGAATGTTCCCACCCAAATATTGACATAGTACTCCAGGAGTCATTAATGGAATACTGAATGTACTTTGACTTTTTTTCATTAAATGTTAACATCACACTACTATATGCTAACATGTACCTTAACAGACAGCTTATTAATTATTGGGAATATGAGGATGACTGAATACATTTTCCATCCTTTTTCTAGGGAAGGAGAGAATAATTACTCTGCTAATTATTTTTAATGTATTTTAAATTCATCTTTTGATGATACTTAGAGCAGTATCATCTGATTTACATCCCCCCGCAATGTCTTTCTTTAATGTTTATTAAAAAGTGTTTTTATTTTTAATTTACAGTAGTTACACATATTGATGAGGTGCCAGTGGGACATTTTATATAATGTGTAGGGATCATCCCAGAACAGCTGGCATAGGCATCACCTCTGAGATGGCCTTTTATGTACTGAATTGGATTTATTGTGGATCTCAGTTACGAAGGGCTTTATGGATAACTCAATAGTGATTCCTGTCTATGTTGGGTTCAAGCTTGAATTACCAACCAGTCAGATATATTTTTTTTCCTACTGCTTGTTATGAAGCAAGTGTTTATGACAAGAAGATTCCTACGATTGGTAATCAGGCACTGTGCATCAGGCATAGTAGTCACATACACAGTAAGCAAGAAATTAAATTATATTTAGTATCTGCATTTTTTTTTCTTAAAATTTAAGTTGATTAACAGGTTACGGTATAGAAAAAATAGTAGCAATGAGATAAATTTTCCTTTAGTGTGATGTTTTCTAAGAGCTTCAGGTTTCCAGGCAAGAGAAATGATAAAAATCTGTTATGTTGCAACCTTGTAAAAATTCTTTCGTTAGTCTAGTTTCTTTTAAATTCTGAATTCTGTGGTTAAACTAACTACATAAATGTGGCAGGTTTCTTTGTCTAATTCTGCAAACTGATTATTACCTTGCTAGGTTTTATACTTATAAGTGGTGTATAAGTATTGCTTACATAGGTCTGTTTTTATCTTTTATAACACTGGCCTAAGGGGGAGAAAAGATATCCATTACTTTGAATATTTTCACCCAATCTACCCAATTGGTTTTTGTTGTTGTTTATTCTTTGTTTTAAAGTTTTCCTAGACATGTCTATATTTTTTTTTTTTTTTTTTTTTTTTTTTTTTTTTTTTTTTTGGTTTTTCGAAACAAGGTTTCTCTGTGTAGCCCTGGCTGTCCTGGAACTCACTCTGTAGACCAGGCTGGCCTCAAAGACATGTCTATAATTAACTCCTAAGGAATTGAAATTTACAGAAGGGGTTTGGAAAGCTAGCTAACTTCTTATTTCTACTAAATACACAAAAAATATTCCTTTATCCAGAGTTTCTGATTCTGAGTGGTTTGCATGATATAAAAATAGCATTAACTTTGGGAATCATCTGTTTATTGTTGTAAGTTTTAAAATCTTTGATTTTAAAAAGATTGACAAGAAATGGTGGTAGAACATTTCAAACACTGAGCTATTGAAGTTGAGTAACATAAGAAGGGAGCCATAAATCCAGTCTTGCCTACATTGGTCTCTGTTCTGTTTGTGTTTTGGTGTGGCTCCTATATTTGACACTTAGTTCAGCTCATGACAAGAACTAAATACTTTTTCATTTCAGTACTATTTATGAAACAGGTCTGATTTTCATCAAGTTTATTTGAAAATTACTATTTTCCATAGTTATCTAGGGACTAGAAATTAATCACCACTAATTTCTTAGCTCAGCTAAACGTCATCAGTTGCCTCAGTAGTCCCTTCTATTTTGGACTCTAAATCCCTGACTACATGGCCTAAGTTCTACTGATTGCTGAGGCTGGAGCATAGCCTGCCTTGTTCTATTACATTATCACTAGCTCTCAGTTTTCCAAGTCCTTCAACTGTCTTAAGCTTGACTGTCCTGGAACTTGCTCTGTAGATTGACCTTAAAAGTCAGAGATCTGTATGACTTTGTCACCTGAATGCTGGGATTGTGTGTGTGATCACACTTAGACCTAAGCTTTTCTGTACTTGGAACTCACTCTGTACCAGGCTGGCCTTGAACTCAGAGATTTGCTTGCATCTATCTCTTTGGATTAAAGGCTTGTACTACCTTGCTGGATCTAAGCTTTTCATGACTACTATTCCTTAAGATCCGGATCAAAAGCCTATGTCCTCCATTTCTGGATAGTAGTTCATTCCAGATTAAAAGTCCAAATGAAAGCAATAACCAGCCAGATATAATAACACCTAGATATAATTATTCCTTGTTCAATGGCAAATGCATAAACACCCAGCTTATCTGGGTGACCTCTTATCCCAAAGTCACCACTCTCTTAATCTGTTTATCTCCTTGAACATAGCATTCAGCTCTATTCTAATTCTTGGCACAGAGCCCCTTTCTTCTTTGAACCATTTTGTACTTTTATTTTTGAAGCTTGCTCATTTTCACCAAAAGGCTCTTCATTAAAGCGAACTTTAGTAACCACATAACAGAATTTATACCAGGCTGTTTTGAGACTACCTTTGTCAAAGCAATTAATCTAGATCTCTTCACCTTAGCCTCAGGCAGACTCTTTGGGAAATGGCAAAAAACAGCCACATTCTTCACCAAAATAACATAAGAACAGCCTCTCGGCCACGTGGAAAAATTTTCTCCTCTGAAACCTTTGGACCCAGGCTTCCACAGTTCAAATTACCCTCAGCAACAAATTCTTCCATATTCCTGCTCGGATAGCCCATTAAGCCCTACTTAAAGATTTCCACTGCTTTCCAAATCCAAAGTCCTCAAATCCACAGTCTTCCAAACAAAAGCATGGTAAGGCCTATCACATTAATCCCCACTCCTGGTACCAACTTCTGTCTGTTAGGGTTTCATTTCTGTGAAGAGACACCGTGACCATGTTAACTCTTATAAAGGAAAACCTTTAACTGGGCTGGCTTACAGATTCAGAGGTTCAGTTCATTATCATTATGGCAAGAAGTATGGCAGCAGCCAGGCAGTTATGGCACTGAAGGAGCTGAGAATTCTGCCTCTTGTTCCAAAGGCAGCTAGAAGACACCTCCTAATAGTGTCACTCCCTGGGCCAAGCATATTCAAATCACCACAGTGTTATTACATCTTTTTAACTCGAGATTATGTATCATGTTTCCATTTTGGCATTTTTATAGGAAAAGTTAGGGTTAACTTTAAAATAGACTAGGATGTGTCTTATGTGTACATGGCCTTAAGCTTGATTTCCAGCCCTTCATTGAAAATTGCCTTCAAAAGTTAAAAAAGTCAAGTAGTACCATTTTTGAAAATACTATTTTTTAAGCAATTAAACAAATCATTAAAAATATTACTTCCCTTTAGTAGTTGTTCATTGGTAACACTGTTCATTTTCATTACTAAACCTTCTTTTAAAGTACTGTAAAAGATAAGGAGGGTTTTTGTTTGCTTGTTTGTTTTGCCTCATGGTTGTAGGGTCTGTTTTGTCAAGATAGTCTGCCACCACCAGCAGCTCTGGCTATGGCACTGGTAAATTTTTTAGGGATGGGGACTTTTTGAGACAGGATCTCATATGTTGCCCAGAATGGCCTACAACTCACTATGTATATAGCACTAGCTGTTTTCAGACACACAACAGTTCCCCTGTCTCAGCCTCTTACTAAATATTTTATTATTTAATTTTATTTTTTTTTAAACTTACAGGCCTTGGCCAAATGGGAAACTAACTGAATGGGAGAACTTTATGAGATCTCTTTAAAATGTTTCATTGTTATTTAATGAACTTTGATGTGATGTCATACATCAATTTTTATCTTTTAAAGGAAGGTGCATCTGCCCGTAAGACTCAAACTCCTGCAGCCCAGCCTGTACCTAGACCAGGTAAAAATATATATAATTTTGATTTTTTTTCTAGATGGTCTTGTTTTCGATGTGTAGTAATCTGAAGAAAACATAGTTTTGCTTAAAATACACCAAAAGACCATTCCTCTTCAATGCCGATTTAGTCATCAGCATTCCGTAAGCAGGTCTTAACTATGGTGATATACACAAAATGCTTATTAAAGTTTGGCCAGTATCCTTAATCTTTTTATTCAGAAAAACAAAGAAGTTAAAATGTATAGTTTTACAGAATCTTTAAAATCTATATCTTTAATATTATTTACTGGACTGTCTTTTCCTCAATTTGAGTTAAAGACTTGATTACTTATTTGTTTAATCACAAAATATCTGACCAAAGCAACTTATAGAAGGAAGGGTTAATTTTCATTCAAAATTTAAAGGTACAGTTCATTATCAAGGGAACTTACTGAGGCAGGAGCTTGAGGAAGCTGATCACATTGCATCCATGGTCAGGAAGCAGAGGGAGATTAATAGTTAGCTCCATTAGCTTTCTCCTGTTCATGCAGTATGGAATCCTAGCACCTGAAGTAGTGCTACCTACATTCAAGATGACTTCTCACCTTGATTAATGTGATTTAGATAATCTGTCACAGACATTTCCAGAGGCTAACATCATCTAGACAGTCTCAGACATGACTGGAGGCTTGTGTCTTAGGTGATTCTAGATCCTGTCAAGTTGATAGTCAAGATCATAGAAATCAACAACAAAGTAGTTATGTGACACTGTAATAGTAACATACAAATGAACACCATGGAGGACATTTTGAGTAATTGAGTAATTTGATGTAGTTGAAGAGTTAAAGGACATTTTTATGTTGATATTTTTGTTTTAGGTTAAGATTTGTTTCAAAAGCTATGTGTATTTCTTTATTAAATAATTCTTTGTCCTGTGTTCATAATATTCTATGCAAATTTGGATTTTTTTTCCTCTAGAAGTTCAGCATGTGCTGCTGAGCACTAAGAAGTTCTGTAATCACTTTTTAAAATAGTAGCTAGGCAAGGTTGCTATTGAAGTGTTTTAGAATTTGTCTTTTCTTCTTGGTACCTAAAAAATGATCCATGGTGATCCATGTAAGCACTAATAATATATGCCTATTGTTTTCTTTGCAATCTTTGCCAGAATTAGGATAAGCTAAAAAGCACGTTCTAGGAAGAAGGAAAAAAGAAAAGAAAGACAGATGACAGTGGATTCAGAGAATAGTGTCCATAAAGTATAGCTACATTAGAGAAGCAGCTATATACATTTTTTAGAATGGAAGGATATGAAGTTGTGGTTTGTCAGTCTAATGAAGATTATATAAGAGATTCAGAAATGACAAGGTAAAACAAAAAGAATCACCTTGAGGATCCTCTCATTTTATATTCTGTGAATTAATACAAACTCATTTTGTAGTTTCTCAAATCAGTATACAAAACAGGAATAGAAGGAAGTTATTGATCTGCAGTAAATTACTTTACTCAAGTGTATGTGTGTAGAAATGGAAGTTAAGGGGTGTTGGCATTTGAATGTGAAATGTCCCTATAGCTTTATGTGTCTGAATACTTGTTTCCTAACCCAGTGATGCTATTTGGGAAAGTTGTGGAAGTTTCACAAATGGAGGAAAGGCACCGGGGATGGACCTGGAGGCTTTCTATCCTGGCCCCACTTCATGTTCAACTCCTGCTTCCTTCTCCATGCTTCCCTTTCCCGCTGTCATGGCTTTCACGCAATAATGGGCCATATCTCTTTGGAACTGTAAGCCAAAGTAGACCCTTTCTCCCATAGGCTTCCTTTGTCAATTATTAAGTATATTTGTGAACTTGTGTGTGTACATTGTGCATTCCACAGAGCACATATATAAGAGAACATTTTCTCTTTTTACTGTGTGAGTTCTGGGCATTGAACTTAGGTTGTTAGGCTTGGCAGCAGTCACCTTTTTCTGCTGAGCCATCTTGTCAGTCCTTGTCTAGGATATTTTTGTCAGAACAACAAGTTAATTATGAAAAGAAGAGGGTTTTCACAATCAAATGTGAAGTATCAGGTTCTGAAATTTTCAACTCTTAGTGTCTTATGCTGCTTTTCCATGTGCTCTACCCAAGTACAATGAAGTTTTAACTAATAGAAGAAATTTAGTCTAAACTAAGCATCTTATAATATCTCAGATATGCCCCTTCTTCCTCCTTCCCTCTTTCCCTTCCTTCCTCCCTTCTTTCATTCCATCCATCCAAAGTCAGGGTAATTATTTTTGTGAGCACTTTTTTCTGTGGAAATGTTTGTCACATGATATTTCTCATTTGAAGGGGGGTATTGTTTAATATTTGACATGTTCATTTGCTATTTTTTGTTGGAGGCCAGCTCTGGCAGTGTGTTCAGCAATCCAAGGAGGAGATGTGGGTTTGGCGACTATTAAAGCAGGGACACATTCACACATACTTGCTGGGTGAAACATGGCTCTGGCAAATAGATTTTTTTTTTTCCCCACAGCTTATATCCTACAGGAAAATCTTTTATGCAGTATAAAAGTTACAATGTAGTTACATTCTATTTTTCTTTAAGTGAATGATTGCAATGAATATAAGTTAAAAGAAAAGAAAAACAGCATGTTCCCCTACACCCTTACATGATTAAACGTTTTACATTTTACAAGCGAAAATCAAATTAATCCTAAGAACCCACTACATTAGTGTCTAAGCAAAGTATAAGCAAGCAAGGTGTTTTTCTCAGGCAGTTCTCTTACTGGCAGGGTGAAACTTTACAAAGAAATGATCAATCATTTTATTACTTATCTTAAAAGGCAATCTTACAAAAATTCTAAAAGAATCACAAATCTAAACTTTTATACATATAGGAAGCAATCAGTTAGTTGTACTTTAAATCTTCAGGCTGTGTACCTTATTAAATCATATCAGGAAGTCAAGGGCAAAAATGGGTACAAGAAGTTAATCATG
The DNA here is from genome assembly GCA_021653895.1 of Mastomys natalensis. NCBI lineage: Eukaryota > Metazoa > Chordata > Mammalia > Rodentia > Muridae > Mastomys > Mastomys natalensis. The sequence goes on along the minus strand of JAJTUV010001234.1, from coordinate 862,707 downwards.
GCTTTGATCACTATCCCAGCTTTAGCAAGAGAGACATGCCAGCTAGTACTAGTCAGGCTGCCACTGTTCTTGTTCCCTAACCTCAAAAATCCTTCACTCAGCTATCAAGAGTGTGCCTTTCTGAGCTTTAAGTTGGTCCCCAAGATTTTCTACATGGAAACCACAAATGCAACCTAACTTTACTAGTAGTCTACATTTCTAAATTCTTTCTGAGGGTGGTGGTTGATTCATTAATCTGCTCCAGGAGCAATGCTTAAAAAAGATCAATCACTATTATTATTGTAAGTGCCAATGATACTGCCCAATGAGGGGGCTAGAAACCCTCTTAGAGTTGTCATACAACTCAGATTATGAGGGAAGTGGAGAGCTGCAGAGCTGGCCTTCTTCAATTTTTTAAACCTGGAGTTGGGGGAAGACAACCTGGGAATACACAAAAGTGTAATATGTAATATGTGGGGCCAGTATAGAATTGTACTTATTCTGTAAGTAGAGTTTGGAGCATATGGAAATGTGGAATGAACCACTTAGTCTTCACTTAGATTAGGGACCTAAAGGATAGAATTCCACTTATAAACAGTTAAATTTATTTTTTTAACTTACCTTTGTCAAACATGAATAATATTGTACCAGGCAAATCCCTAGATATAAAGCATTTAACTAAAAAAAAATTCATGTCTTTAAGAAATTTTGGAAAGCAGCTAGCTAACAGTGGTTGCATGTTTTCTAGCTCATCTAGAAATACAAGTCTTGAGTAAGTTACAAACCCACTGTCATCTCATTTTTATAGCCCGAGTAAATCACTTACCTTTCTTTTGCTTTTTAAATGCATTACTATCCATATTCAGCTTTTCCAGATTAAAATTTTTTATTTTATTATTTTAAAACAATTTAGTATTTTATTTTTATCTTTTTTTGTTATTATTTTGATATAGGGTCTTAACTGTGCAGATGTAAAACTCACCTGGCAGATCAGGGTGTCCTTGACCTTATAGAGACTCACCTTCTTCTACTTTATGACTTGGGATTAAAGATGTGTACACCACTGTGCTCAACCTTCTAGCTTTAAATTGCTGATAATTTAGAATTCTTAAGTAAGTGACCTATAGGTATAATGTGTCTCATATACTCCTGTGAGATTGAGAAGGTTACTTTTGTCTATTTCATTCAAATTTTTCACGGTAATAGTTACTCAGTTTGTAAGTGATGTGCTGGATGGAGGACTTCTATAAATATCCTCTAGCTTAAAACATATATGCTGAGCTGGGAGTGGTGACATATTCCTTTAATCCCAGCACTTGGAAGACTTAGGCCAACAGATATATGTGAGTTTCAGGACAGTCAGGGCTACACAAAGAACTCCTGTCTTGAACCCTTCCCTTCCCCTCCCATCCCCTCCCCAAGAAATGTGTATGTTGATGATTTCCAAATTTTTATCTTCAGTTAGTATCTTTGTCTAGCTTTGTCACTTGGTACCAAAAATAGTACCTCTGACATCTACATAAAATTAAATTATGGGTATTTTAAAACAAATGTAAACCTTACATTGTAGTCAGCAGACCACATTCTATGAGTCTAACTTTCTGTTCCTGCTCTGTCCTCCCAAAAATACATGGTAGAAACTGTCACGAGCATCCAACTATATATACAAAAATATAATCTAATTAATTCAATGAATTTAATAGTAATTGTTAAAAGCCTTTCCCATTTAACCATAGATAGGTGTAAACAATAAGGAAAAAGTCCTCATTTAAATCACACATAATCTGAGTACTTTCATACTAGTTCTTTTTTTTTTTTTTTTTTTGGTTTTTCGAGACAGGGTTTCTCTGTGTATTTCTGGCTGTCCTGGAACTCACTCTGTAGACCAGGCTGGCCTTGAACTCAGAAATCCGCCTGCCTCTGCCTCCCAAGTGCTGGGATTAAAAGTGTGCGCCATCACTGCCCAGCTTTCATATTAGTTCTAACCAAACTTTCTTTAGCTCCTCCTGTCCTAAAGCTCACTACATATGCAAGGCAGATTGCAAAACCAGGTATGCCTGCCTCTGTCCCCACCCACTGCTGGAATTAAAGGCATGTACTAGACATATCCCCTAAGAAGTTCTTTTAATTCCTATCTAAATCCCCTATTTTTCTTTTGCAAAAGGTGAAAATCAGATCTTGCCACTTCTGGCTTAAAAGTTACTGTTCTTTTACTTGGGGAAAAAGAAACAAACATTTCAATATCCTTTGCAAATCAAAACATGTCATCTGTGTCAGATTAGTATGTTATTCAAATGGTTGGTAGCACAAGTCTATAGTCCCTGCTAGTGAGAAATGGGAAGACCAGGTGAATCCAAAAGTTAAATTGTAGCAGGATTCAACCCACAAGGTTGAAAGCTCTGTGAGGGCAGATCTCACTTCTGTTTAATGACTATGTAAAATGTCATACTGAGTAATACTTTTAAAATAAGGAGTCCCAACATTTGTAACCAAGTAAATGAGCAATAATGTTTCTTTTGTTCTTTATTGGCTGGCATATTGACAATGATCATATTTGCTTTAGTAGTAACAGCAGGAGCAGGGCTCAGTAAATAACGTAAATATATGCCAGGTCTGTCTAAGGACTTGGAATACATCACTATTTTTAATTTGTTTTGTGACATTTCATAGGACATAGAATTATCTTTATTCTGCAATTGAGGAAACAGACTAGGCAGAGTGAGTCACCTTACTAGTTTAATTTGTTTAAGCAGTAGCAAATGTGAGTTATGAGTTAAATCATGAGATCAGACCCTTACTATTGATCACTGCTATTTTTTTATTTATTTAAAAAATATATATTGGGGTGTATTCATTGCAGAGCAGTTTCCTACTTACATTTTTGTTCCAGTGTATCGAGTGCCTTGATCATTTGAGCCAGTCAAATCCATCGACCATATATTCTCTACTTATTACTTTCTCTTGCTTCTCCTTAGCAAATTTCTTATGATGTATATAGGCATGTTTTTACATGTGTGTTTATTTTTTTAAAAATATCTGAGATTCATATATGAGAGAAAGCATCCTGTTTGTCTTTCTGAATCTAACTTATTTTTTTTTTTGTATATGTATTATATATATGCATCTTATATGTTTGGAGATCAGAAATTATCCATGTCTTTCTTAATGTCTCTTCTACTTCGTTTTGAAATCGTCTTTTGTCAAAGCTGGGATTCATAGATTAGGCTAGATTGGCTGGCCAGTGAGCTCCAGTGACCTACCTATCTTTTTAATACCCCTCCACACCCCCATGAGCCAAACTGTAGGTGTTACAGGCATGTGTCACTGTGCCTGATAATTTATGTAGATTCTTGGTATTCAAATACAGGTTTTTGTGTTTGCACAACAGACACTTTACTCACTGAACCTTCTTCCAGCCCATGCTTGTTTGTCTGTATAGTTGAATCTAACTCTATTATGTATATATCCTACATTTTTGGTATGAACTCATCTTTTAATGTATACCTAGCAGTGACATATAGTGGGATCTTGTGGTATTTCTGTTTCTGATCTTTATGATGTCTACCTTAAATTACATTTTGACATCAGTGTGTAAGTGTTCCTTTCCCCCCTTAGATCCTTTCCAATATTTGTTAGGTTTCTTTTTCTCTTTTCTTTTTAAAAAGATTATACTGAGGGGGAGGGAAACAGAAGGAGGAAGAGAGAGCCCTAGTGTACCATGTCATGTATGGAAATCAGAATGCAATTTGTGCCTTGGGGACTGAGCTCAAATGTCAAGCAAATGCCTTTACCTGCTGAGTGATTTCTCTTGCTCTATATTTTTGTAATGTTAATTCTCACATATGTGATAGAGAGTTGTGATGTTTTTATTTGCATTTCCCTAATTTTCCTGACATTTTTGTTCCAATATATAGAGTGCCTTGATCATTTGAGCCAATCAAATCCATCGACCATATATTCTCTACCTACAACCAGAAATATTTGTGTTTCATAGTGCAACCATAATTAATACTACTGAGGTCAATTCCACACTGTACAGATTAGATATTCAGATATAGTTGACTCACTGCTCTTGAGAGTTTTTTGCTGACCAGACCTCATTTAAAATTTTTAAAGAGAGAAAAGAACTTAAAAACTATTTCAGATCTTAATTCCCAGTAACTTCTTTTTCTTTCCTCAGTTTTTTTGTCCTACTGTGGTAGATGTTCTTTCAGTACCCTGGTTTTACATTTAAACAGCTAATCGATGTAATATAAAACAATTTTGTTTACCAGATCCAGACACTCATGATCACTGTATAGCGCTGTTACATTATTTGTTTCCTGTAACATCAAATTTTTGAGTAATGCTAAAACATTTTAATATTTGCAAAAAGCAGAGGCATAAAATGTGAGATGTTTTTGTTTCATCACTAGACATATGAATATCAGCAATGTTTAGGCTTCCTTTGTAAGTTATTTTTTTATAACAACTGTAATTTTGTTTTTCTTTCTTTCTAGTGTCTCAAGCAAGACCTCCCCCAAATCAGAAGAAAGGTATGATTGTACCTTTGACTTACTTTAAGCAGTAAATGTGGATGGATTAGATTATAAAACAAGTGGTAATATACTTATGTATCAGGTGTATCTGCTTGCTGTTTTTGGTTGTCAGGAAATATGCAATATAGTTTATTAAATATTTTTACCACTATTACTATTTTAAAATAATTTAGTGTAAAAGAATTAAGATAACATTTAAAATTACTTTAATAAGAAAGTAGTATCGGTAATGATGCTGATTTTGTTTTTAAACTTAAATTTTTTTATTTACAGGGTCACGAACACCCATTATTATTATTCCTGCAGCTACCACTTCTTTAATAACCATGCTTAATGCAAAAGACCTTCTACAGGATCTGAAGTAAGTAATTTATAAGTCCCTTCCTTGCTTCCTTTTCCCGAGACAGTGTTTCTCTGTGTAGCCTTAACTGTACTACAACTTGCCTCGACTCTGCCTCCTGAGTGCTGAGATTAAAGGTGTGTGCCAGTGCAGCCACCACCATTCATTTATAGTTTTTTAATTGTTTGTTCTCTTATAAGACAATCATGTCACTATAAAGTTTTAAATTTTTTTGCTATTATAATACAATTTATCATTTTCCCCTTCCCTTTCTTCCCTCTAAAGCCTCTGGTACATTTTTTTTTCATTGAAAAAAAAAAAAAAGTGCTTTAAACATTATATTCTGATCATGACTTTTCTCGCCAAATTCCTCCCAGGTCCTGCCTACCTTCTCACCCAATTTCATGATTTCTCTATCTGTCTCCCTCCTTTCTGGATAACAAACAAACAAACAAATCCACACAAAAATGGAAACCAGAATATACAGTCAAAAGACCAATGAGACAAAAATGCCTACATAAAGCAAAATGAGCTAGGAATCGTGCAAAATTACCTTCTTACTTCTGGCTAAGGGACCTATTCTGATGGGTGGTTAATATACTCAGTGAAACTCCATTGGAAAAAAATCAATTTTTCCTTTACCAATAGATATCATTTGCCTATAGCTTCTTGTTTAACTGTGGGAGCCCATATTCACTTCCCTCTCAGCATTGGGACCCCTTCTTTCTGGCTTTAACTTGTGCAAATCCTGTGTTTGCTCCTATGGTTTCTTTGATTTTATGTGTATACTAGAATGTTGTATGTGGAAGACAAGTTCCTTGGAGTCATGTATCCCCTAAGTTCTTAAAGTCTTTCCACGTCCTTTTCCACATACATCCCTGAGCTCTAAGGCGTCAGATGTGATAGAAACATCTCATTTGTGACTTATGCCTAGAATGGAAGGCTGAGAGGGTAGGGGAAAAGAGCTGAGCTGAGTCTGCACCACGAAGAATCCCGGTGGAATGGAGGTGAGCTGGGAGGAGGTGCTCCTACAAGCAAGCTGTTATAACACTGAGAGTGAGATTGCAGTGAGACCGCAGAGATTGTAATGGACCAGGAAGGATAGTAAAGGCTCCCTTTCCCAGCCACAGCCAGGTGTGGCCACTGGGGTCCCAAGTAGAAAATATTTCTAGGGCTTGGTGGATGGTGACACAAAGGAATAGTGATCAGCTAGAAGGAAAGGCTCATTGGACAGTACAGTTGTGATTTGGGTGAAAACCATTTTGCCTAACAAAAGCTAAGTAAAAATTTCCAAAATTTATAGTCTATTATCTGAATTCTTTAGTTCAATGCTTCTCAACTTGTGGTTCCTCACCCCTTTGGGTGTCAAACAACCCTTTCCCAAGAGCTCCCTCAAACCACCGGGAATCACAGATATTTATGTTGTGATTCATAACAGTAGCAAAAATGCAGTTATGAAGTAGTAATGAAAATGATTTTAAGGATGGAGGTCACCACAACAGGAGGAATTGTACTAAAAGGTTACAGCATTAGGAAGGTCGAGAGCCACTGCCTTAGAGACAGTTACAGAAACTTTTAGATGCAGCTCTTATGAAAAAGATACTCTTAGTTTTTAAGAGCAATTGCTATATTTTGATTTTATCTGGAGACCTTGAGGAGCTTCTAAAACAAATTCTGGTCCTTTCTGTGGACCTCCCTACCAGGAGCAAGCAGCCCTATTAGAGAGTGGGGCATAGACATTTGATATAAGCAGAAGTAAAAGCTTAAAAGGTACAAATGAAACGTATGTCCTATTTTAATTCACAGGTGTTTAGCCTTTTGAAAAGTTCAGTAGCTGCTTCCCAATTCCTTTTTAGAAAGACTACATATACATTTATGGTACATCTAATGAACACGTGCATCATATACGAAAAATCTGATCTTTTCTAATCAACTTCAATCTTAAACTTTAAGTATTTGGTTTATATATATATATATATATATATATATATATATATATATATAATTAGTTTTTTTTATTGGATAGTTTATTTACATTTCAGATGTGATCACCTTTTCCCATTCCTCCCCCCACCCAGGAACCCCCACCCCCCACCCCCACCCCCTGCTTCTGTGAGGATGTGCCACCACTCACCTGCCCACTCCAAACCCCCCAACCACGAATCCCCCGCACTGGGGCATCCAGCCTTCACTGGATCAAGGACTTCCTCTCCCACCTATGCCCCACAATGCTGTCCTCCCCTACATATACAGCTGGAGCCATGGGTCCCTCCCTATGTGCTCCCAGGCTGGTGGTTTAGACCCTGGGAGTTCTGGTTGGTTGGTATTGTTGCTCTCCCCATGGGACCGCAAACCCTTTCAGCTCCTTCAGTTTTCTCTCTCACTCCTCCATTGGGAACCCTGTGATCAGTTCAATAGTTAGCTGTGAGCATCTGCCTCTGAATATTTCAGACTCTGGAAGACCTCTAAGGAGACAGCTTTATCAGGCTCCTGTCAGCATGCACTTCCTGACATCCACATTAGCATCTACATTTGGTGACTGCACATGGGATGGATACCCAGGTAGAACAATCTCCAGAAGGCCCCTCCTTCAGTTTCTGTCCCACAATTTGTCTCCGTATTTGCTCCCTTGAGTATTCTGTTACTCTTTCTAAGAAGGACTGAAGCACCCATACTTGGTTTTCCTTCTTCATGAGCTTCATGTGGTCTGTGAGTTGAATCTTGGCTATTGCGAGCTTCTGGGCTAATATCCAATTATCAGTGAGTACATACCATGTGTGTTCTTTTGTGATTGGGTTACCTCACTCAGGATGATATTTTCTAAGAATTTCTCGAATTCATTGTTTTTAATAGCTGAGTAATAATACTTCATTGTATAAATGTACCACATTTTTTTTGTATCCGTTCCTCTGTTGAAGGATATCTGGGTTCTTTCCAGCTTTTGGCTATTATAAATAAGGCTGCTATGAACATAGTGGAGCATATGTCCTTGTCATATGTTGGAGCATCTTCTGGATATATGCCCACAAGTGGTATAGCGGGGTCCTCAGGTAATGCTATGTGCAATTTTCTGAGGAACTGCCAGACTGATTTCCAGAGTACCAGCTTGCAATCCCACCAACAATGGAGGAGTGTTCCTCTTTTTCCACATCCTGGCCAGCATCTGCTCTCAGCTAAGTTTTTGATATTAGCCATTCTGACTGGTGTAAGGTAGAATCTCAGGGTTGTTTTGATTTGCATTTCCTTAATGACTAAGGATGTTGAACATTTCTTTAGGTGCTTCTCAGCCATTCGAGTATCCTCAGTTGAGAATTCTTTGTTTAGCTCTGTACCCCATTTTTTAATAGGGTTATTTGGTTGTCTGGAGTCTAATTTCTTGAGTTCTTTGTGTATATTGGATATTAGCCCTTAATCAGATGTAGGATATGTAAGAATCTTTTCCCAATCTGTTGGTTGCCAGTTTGTCCTATTGACAGTGTCCTTTGCCTGACAGAAGCTTTGCAATTTTATGAGGTCCCATTTGTCAATTCTTGATCTTAGAGTATAAGCCATTGGTGTTCTGTTCAGGAATTTTTCCCCTGTGCCCAGGTATTAGAAGGTCTTCCCCACCTTCTTTCCTATTAGTTTCAGTGTATTTGGTTTTATGTGAAAGTCCTTTATCCACTTGGACTTGAGCTTTGTACAAGGAGATAAGAATGGATGATTCTTCTATATGCTGACCTCCAGTTGAACTAGCACCATTTGTTGAAAATGCTTTCTTTTTTCTACTGGACGATTTTAGCTCCTTTGTCAAACATCAAGTGACCATAGGTGTGTGGGTTCATTTCTGGGTCTTCAATTCTATTCCATTGATCTTCTTGCCTGTCTCTGTGCCAATACCATGCAGTTTTATCACTGTTGCTTGTAGTACAGCTTGAGGTCAGGGATGGTGATTTCCCCCAGAAGTTCTTTTGTTGTTGAGAATAGTTCTTGCCATCCTGGGTTTTTTGTAATTCCAAATGAATTTGCTAATTGCTCTTTCTATCTCTATATAGAAATAAGTTGGAATTTTGATGGGATTGCTTTGAATCTGTAGATTGCTTTTGGCAAGACGGCCATTTTTACTATATTAATTCTGCCAATCCATGAGCATGGGAGATCTTTCCATCTTGTGAGATCTCCTTCAATTTCTTTCTTCAGAGACTTGACATTCTTGTCATACAGATCTTTCACTTGCTTGGTTAGAGTCACACTGAATTATTTTATATTATTTTGTGACTATTGTGAAGGGTGTCATTTCCCTGATTTCTTTCTCAGCCTATTTATCCTTTGAGTAAGGAAGGCTACTGATTTGTTTGAGTTGATTTTATATCCAGCCACTTTGCTGAAGGTTTAGGAGTTCTCTGGTGGAGGTTTTGGGGTCACTTAAGTATACTATCATATCATCTGCAAATAGTGAAAATTTGACTTCTTCCTTTCCTATTTGTATCCTTTGACTGCATCCACTACTGACTCTGAGTCATTATTGAATCAGTGTGGCTCCATTACCCACCTTCTCATGACCTCCTCATGAAGAGTCTGGACCTTGGCACATTCCACAAAACATGGCTAAGAGACAGGAAACTTTAGGACACTTTTTTCTCTCATAGTGTTTCATATATAAGACAAAGAAAGTGGAAGATCTCAAAATACTGTGTTTGAGATGATTAAGAGGAGTGCTGTAATCACTGGCTGAAAATCAGTGGAACCATAATATGTTTATAGTGATTTTGTTCTGTTTTATTAAATGGAAATTGCACATGATATAATTGCATTGAGTACCTGGTAATTTAATCTTAATGGTTGCCATGGGTTTAGACTATTCTTTTCTAGTCTTTAATTCATATATATATATAAAATTCACATATACATGTGAGAGTTAGAAAGAATAAAATAATTTAGCATATAGAGTAAAGGATTTTATTATGACATTTCATGTGTATATGCCATTTTCTGTTTTGACCAAGTATGGTTAATTGTTAAGCCACCACATATGAGGTGTGTGTGTGTGTGTGTGTGTGTGTGTGTATTATATATATAATATATATATATATATATATATATATAATGTTGGCAAACATATACACACAAATCCTTAAATTTTTTCTCTAAAAACAAATTATTTAAAAATTAGTAACAAAACCCAAAAGATTGTCCCAAATGAGAATGTACAAGGCAAAATTAGATAAATGTAGGAGGGAGAATAATGAATAAAACCATGAGTTTTAAAGTATAGGAATTAAAAAAGGAAAAACCACATTCCTGTGGTTTATGCTGTGTTTAATGTCTGCTAAATCTGTCTTTACTTGGGTAGCTTCCCTTCTTGTGTAACAGGATCCTGTTAGCCATACCTAGCTTTATGGTCTATGTGCTGGGCCAGTTGTTTCACCCTCCATAGATTCCCCAGAGCATACTCTCTGGGCTTGCTAGTACTTTATATGGTGGATGCCTTCTAAGTGGGAAGCAATCACAGCACTGAGCTCAGTCTATATAGGCAGAGATTCTGAGTCCTCATTTTATAATTCTTAAATATTAGCCCTTTTGGGGTGTATCTCTTCAGAGATCCTGGGCTGTGTAGCAATGAAGGGTAGGTAGGTGGTACCAGAAGTTGATCTGCCTGCTGCTCTCAAGGTTGGTCCAGGGACTGGGGCATAGGACCATTCTTAGTTGGTAAGGTTGGTTTCCAGCCTCCAATGGCTGACTTAGGCCCTTAACTGCCTGGACCCAGTCTTCTCCACTTTTTAACTTATGAGATTCTATCCCTCCCTTTTCACAGTTGCTTCCTAGGACTGGCACTCAGTCTTGTAGCATGTTATATTTAGATTCCCTGTCGTGTTACTTACATATAATGTTGGCTCAATTTTAAATAATAGAGTTTCTCTTAAGTTAGTGCCTAGCTCTCACTCTGAGTGATGCAGAGTAGCAAAATGGGGTTCATCCCCAATGCTGACATGCCCTGAAGAGGAGTCACCGTCTCACAACTGGATATGAAGCTTTTGAGGGCTCGGACCTCTCCTTAGGTCAGGAGTGCTAAGGTAGTTTTTCGCTACCTCCACTCAACTTCCCTTTTAGATGGGGTTTCTATTTGCCCTCTTCCTGCTAGTACTATTAGGCTCAGCTTCTTTTCAACTCACTGCTCATCTTTTTAAGGCACTTTTTAGATGGACTATATAATATGTCCATATGTCCTTTTTTTTTTTTTACTGACTATTCATAAGGGGTCAGATGGAGGCAAAGGTTATATTTTGCTGTCTTACCCAGAAGCAGCAGTCTTCAAAACAAACTAACAACCTCATGAATCTGAACATTGCTTTAAGAAATTCTGGACTGAATGCATGTTCTTCTGTAGTGTTTGTATTTCTGCATGTGTGCCTGTGTCTGTGTGTCTCTGTCAGTCTGTATTTGCTTTTTAGATATTCTGATACTACCTAAAGCACTTAAGGATTTTTGGTTCATTAGGGTAAATATAAATTTAAGTTCGTCATGATGTTAGGGCTAGCCCTTGGCTGACATATTATCTATAAGCTTCTCCCTACCTCGACTATAAAGTCAGGCCAACATAGATAAATTTCCTTGCCGTTTGAATGAAAACAGTTTTTTGCCTAGTTAATCTTGTCGTTGTTTGTTTATTCTGAGATTCTGGTTGTACTCTTTTATGTAAATGGTAAAATCTAACCCACAGAAATATGTGCCTTTTTCTGGCAACATCCATGCACTTAATTGGTTGTCACTGTTTTGTTTGTTTATATTTGATCTAGCTTTTCTAACTGCTGACAGTGAGAGGACTGTATCCTGTAAGATATACTGTGTTGTTGGAACTGGAAGTTTGTAAGCATATATTTTATATTTAATGTGTTTTATACATACCATGATTAGTCTTGCAGATGTGCATTAATTGGTTAAGGAATGTGTATATTTCTTATTTGAATTGTGCTTGAGGAAAAAAGTGCAAAATATGTCATTAAGTATTTCCCACTTTAGCCATAAATAGAGTCTTCATTTTGGTGTACATTAACAATAAAAAGTATTAACCTTTATTTAACCAATACTGTTTGGTGCCTAAATTAAGAGATTAAAATTTACTGATAACTTATTTGGAAAGGTTGTTGTGTATATTGATTTTGTATATTCAAGAAGCAACTAACAATATAGAAATCAAAAGTCCAACCTTCTCTGGAAACTTACAAGATAGTGATAGTAATTTGTCAGGAATCATTATTTGCAAGTGATAAAACACTTCTAGCAATTAATGTAAAAAGTCATTTTCAATTTCCTGTTGTTATACTGTATTGTTACTACAGTGAAAAATACACACGAGTGACATCTTGATAGAATCAGAATCAAACCCATTATTTAAGCAACCACTAAACACCTTGCCTACCACTTCTCATATTATGTGCTATAAAAGGATGTAGTTGTTCTTAATGTTTTTTAAATGAAAAGAAATAGTTGAAATTTATTGTTTCTACAATTTTGTGACCTAGAAAGGATATAGAATATATCTAGTTTGACTCAATCAGGAGAAATCCTGTGATGAGGACCATGTGGGGGGAATGTATCTCTTTTCCACCTGCTAAATATTTTATTTATTTACTTGTTTGTTTAATGTATGTGAATACACTGTAGCTGTCTTCAGAGACACCCAAAGGGGCATCAGATCCTATTACAGATGGTTGTGAGTCACTGTGTGGTTGCTGGGAATTGAACTTGGGACCTTCTGGAAAAGCAGTCAGTGCTCTTAACCACTGAGCTATCTCTCCACCCTCTTTTCCACCTTCTAATATGCAAATATATTTCAATCTTTGATTTTCAACTCAATTTTGGATTCCTCACTGACCTGGTCTTGTTATATTTTGATAGCTAATACTATAGATACACTGTTTAAATTTAAACTATAGTATTAAGTAAATGAAGAAAAAGGGGAAGGATGGAACCTAATGGGAGAAATAGGGAAAATAGAGACTTGAACTAAAATTGAGTATTTGAAAGTAGTGCGTGTGTGTGTGTGTGTGTGTGTGTGTTTATGAGTGTTTATGAGTCCAAGAGTAACATGTATTTATCTTAACTTTTAAAATTTCTTGTTTAAGGTATAGATTGTAGTTCCTCTGAGGCTGGCTACCTTTTACTTGTTCTTAAGATTTTTTTTTAACTCTTTGTAATTTTGGATTAGTTATTTTTAAAATTCCTTCTAATTTTTATGTGGTATTCATCTTAGTACGTTCTAATATTCATATTTTAAAGAGATAACAAAATATTAACTTTTCCTTTTCTTATTAGCCTTTCTACAGAGAAGCCACACAATTAAATGGACCACACTTTTAGGATAGATTGTGCCCATTTTTTTTCTTCCAAATTCAAAACATTTTCCTCATTGTTTAATGACACATTGCAGTTGCTGCCTCTCTTACCCACTGAATCATCTGGAGGCTTCACCATGCAATTAATGCATAATTGAAACCTCCTTGACACAATTATAGGATTGGCTGTAGCCCATAGTTCAAATTGGCATAAATTCTGTTTGGTTTTATATAAAACTAAGGATTCTTTCTCTTGTAGCCCTTCAGTGATAAATGAAACAGAATCTGGAACTCAGCTTAATCTTTAACATCTTAACTTTTAACACCCCTAACAAAATGAAGCTAATATTGTAGAAGTGTCACAAATGTGTTATCTGTCAACATGTTTGAGAGAAGGATGGTGACACTACACGGTTATTTAGAGGACAAAGTGTTGTTCTGGCCATGGGATTCCTGGAAGGTAGAGTTCTAAGAGGAAATCTTGCACAAAGAAACACTCCAAAGATATATAAATGCAGAGAGTAAAATTTGGAGTCACTAAATGTCCTTTCACATCTATCTGTAAGGAAAGTACTTGGACCTGGGCATTAATTTTTGTGAATGAAAATAGACTTATAACTGACCAATGATGAATGTGCAAAATGTCTTGGTGGAAAGAGTTCTGTTTTGTGTATCTGAAATGAGAGTTCAAGAGCACAGAGACTCAGCTTTGTGTGTGTGTGTGTGCGCGAACATTTAAGATAATGTGTCACACTTGTACATGCAGATTTACTAGATACCTTCATTAGTTCCTTTTGGTTTAGAATTGTTTCCAACATTATATAAATACAATTTTATACATATATAAAATATATATATGTGTGTGTGTGTATGTTATATAAATTGTATTATATAAACACAACATTATATAAATACATTTTAAAATAATATTTTATCCAAAGTATTGCTATTAAAGTTGGCATTTTCCATATGTGTGATTAACTAAAAAATAGCAAAAATGTACAGTAGCAAGTGATTAGCAAATGTTAAATGGATATGAAATCAAGTCAGCTTAGACAGTTCTGTCCCATTGCTGGAATCAAACACTAAAATCTTTCATGACCTCAAAATTAGCATTATTTTATGAAAAATTTCAAGGAACCTTACCCACTATAGACATCCATATTCCTTTTTAGCCCTTTACCATTTCACCTTTTCTACCCTTTAGAAGCACATACTCCTTCTGCTGTGTGGACCATGCTTGTCAGCAAGTGCTTTCTGCTGAACCATTTCGTGGCCCTCCCTCTACAGGCTGTCTTAGCTTCTCAGAGCAATGGCCACACTTAAGCAAAAGCAGCATTTTTAGAAATATTATTATATCATTGTTGTAAATTGAAAATGTACCCTAATGTCCACACACAAACTCACACTCTAAACAAACTAATTATTTATTGAAAATCAAATAGTAAATAATGAATAGTGGGTAAGTGTGGTGTCAAGTTACTGGCATTGGCCTTCTCTATTTTATGCTACTGGTTCATTGATGGATAAATAAACAATATTGAAACATGGGGGATAAAGAAGTACATAATCAATTTCCTAATTTAATTGGAGGGCCTAAGCCTTGAAAAATAGATCATATGTTTGAATTATTTTTATTTTAAAAATCAGAATATTTGTAAATGCTTACATAGTAGTTTTGGCAGTGCTCTGACAGAATACTTGACAAAGGCAACTTGGGCTCTTTTTGACTTCCAATAGAAGGTGTCATGGTAGAAAGCCATGACATGGTAGAAAGAGAGGAAGATGCTGTGTTTGAAGTCACGATGCAGGGAGAATAAATGCTGATGTTCTGCTTACTTTTCCCCATTCATTGTCTTATGCGCTTACATTTGAGAAAGTGGTGTCCATCTTCCCTCAGTCAACCTTTCTGAATTCCTCTCATAGACACATCCAAAGGAGTGCTTTCAGACAGTTCTAAATTTAGTCAAATTTACAGTTAATGTGCTAAACTATTATAGCTTGTAAAACACTATCAGGTTCTAGAATGGTAGTATCTCTTCAGGTATATCTTCTGCTGGGAAGATACAGTAGAAAAATCGAACTACATAGAGTTGGTAAATACTATATGATTGTATGTGGTATTTTTTAGAACAGATTTGCTATTTGCTGATTTTTCTACTTTAAAGTCTTAAAAGATAACATAGAAGTTTGATGTCATTTTTCTAATTTTTCTGAAACAAGTGTAAAATATTTTCAGATAGCTCATGAAAGTTCAGTTGAGTTGAATCACCAGTGAACAGTCCTACCAACCACACAATCGTCTTCCTTTCACATGATCTTTTGATTTGTCATTATGTTCTCTAATTAATAGCATTTGAGAAATGAATTAGTGTTACAGCTTCTGAGTGCTCACTAATGACTACTAATTGTTTATATACATACATAGGTCACACATGAAATCTTGATTCATTTTGGTATACAAAATAAAGATCCATACTCTTCAATTATAAGAGCTATACATAAAAGCAAACATTTTAGCATAAAATATTAAAATTTTAAAAGTTATTTGAAAATATATCTTCCTAGTTCATTATATTGTGTACTTTTTCTCTCCTTTTTCAAAGATTTGTCCCATCAGATGAGAAGAAGAAACAGGGTTGTCAACGAGAAAATGAAACACTAATACAGAGAAGAAAAGACCAGATGCAACCGGGGGGCACAGCAATTAGTGTCACAGTGCCTTACCGAGTAGTAGACCAGCCCTGAAACTTATGCCTCAAGACTGGTGAGATACGCCCTTCCTCACGCTCTTGTCTTTCTTCCCTCCCCCCTTCTCTCTGCATTTATGTTTTCTTTCTAAATGGTTTTGAATATTTATGTTGGACATATGCCTATGATACTTTATGATTGCAGGGATCAAAGAACAACTTGGAAGAGTAGCTTTTCTCCTATCATATGTGTCTTGGATCAAACTCAGGTTGTCAGGTTTGGTAGCAAGCACCTTTATGTGGTCATCCATCTTTCCTGCCCCTTTTTAAAGGATATAAACAAGTATCAGACTTTATAAAAAGAGATTATTTTGGAAAATTTATTAATCCATATATGAAGATCTAATTTGGATATCAGTAATGCTGACATTTTAGTAATGTCTTACTCTCACAACTATTACAGTACATAAATTACATTTAATTTACTGTGTATTGCTCTACTGAAGATGTTTTAGAAAGTTCAGGTATATAGTATATATAAGGAAATATTTTTCTTTATTCTTTAATTTTAAACTCAGAAACTTCTGGAATAGTAAGAATTTTAAGTTTGCTGTTTTTCTCAGTGACTTTGGGTACTTGTGTGCATATGCATGTGTGTACGCATGTATGTGATTTTGTGTGTGTGTGTGTTTGACCTCCTTGAGGCTTGAACTCACAGAAGTCCTCTTGCTTCGGCTTCCTGAAAAACTAGTTACTGCATTAATTCTATACTTGCCTTGAGCAGCTGGTTAATTGCTTTGTGAGATGTATAGAACTTTTGTCTAAGACGGTGATTGTTAATATGTAGCATGAAGGTTTTTGAACATTCTGAAGACCTTTAAAAAAGGTAGCCTGTTTCCATAGTAATACCGAGGTGGCTATTCTCTTTATGTATCAGTCCTTAAACACAACTTTTCTTACTAGTGCCCAAAATTAACCATTATTTTCATTCCTCCTCCACTTCCTTTTTCCTCCGTCTCTTCCTTTGTCTTCTCTTTAATGGACTGTTCTCTAACATATCCATGTATTCTGTCTCCTCATCTGAAAATGGGCTATAGTAGTATTTACCTCACCTGAGTGTTTTGAAAATGAAATGTGTTAATATGATTATTTATAATTTGCTTAAAACAGCATTCTCATATAGTAAATAGTAAATGTTACTAATGGTAAGTAGCCATCATTGTTTTGTATGCTTAAACTGCTTAAGGTGGTACTGAATATAATTTTTAATTAAATATTATGCAAAATAATGAAAGATGAGGAGCTAAAAAGAGATTTATTCCTTCTTGGAAAACTAGTTTTTATAGCTGAAGAAATGAATTGCTTTAAAAACCAAACTAACATTTAGGGTTAAGTAGTTATCTAAAGCTTAGAAAAATTAGAAAAGTTGAGCTTTTTTTTTTTTTTTTATACTCAGATTTTTTTTCCCCCCTAAGGAACTAGAAGATAAGAGATTGAGTCTTGGAGTTTCATAATGGTTAGAGAGTTCCTATAATTTAGTGTTTTAATTAAATTTAAATAATATGTATTTGAAGTTCCAGTAACTTCCATTTAAAACCATTTTGTTCAGTTAATCTACTGATCCCTATTCTTGTCATCTTTAAGTACATTGTTTACTTAAGGAAGAAAAAAGATTACAAAGATGACCTGAAACTATTATGCTTGCAGCTATTTCCAGAAGACTTAGGTAGGAGTGGGGGTGCATATAAGTGTGTGTGTAGCATAGGAGTCATTAAAGTTTATATCATAAAACATATGAAAAAGTCAAGTTAATTATGTTTGTTTCACCAAGAAGAGTGTTAGCAAGACTGCCATATGAATGGCCAAATGAAAGACCATTTTTTAAAGATTTGCAGTGGTTAAAGCTTGAGTTTGAAGTGTTCTTCTCTCCCCCATGTCCTCCTTTCTGCTGGTAGGGATCGAGTTGTAGCTGTTTTTGTACAAGGTCCTGCTTGGCAGTTCAAAGGTTGGCCATGGCTTCTCCCCGATGGATCACCAGTTGACATATTTGCGAAAAGTAAGATTCTCCATATACTTTTTGCTTATTCAATATAGAATTGATTTTTAAGGGAAAAAAAAAACATATGTAAGTCACCCTGCATATGACTGTATTAAAGAATTGCCATTAAGTAAAATTCTGTGCTAACCTTTAGCCACCTGTATTTTTAAAGCCTTTTGTACATTAATATTTTCTTTGTGGTTGTATATAAAAATAAGTGACATTGCCAATATTGATGATTTTCACAGCAGAAGCCAATCTATATGAAATTTGGTTACTACGTGATATATGCAGTTATAGAAATATCACAGTGAAAATCATTAATTTATACAATGTACATTATGTAAATATGGTTACAATCTCAAAGAAAAAGTACAGGCATATTGAAATATTAATGATGTAAAAAAACCTAAAATACTTAGCAATGTATCATATAGCCCCCCAACTAGATAATAGTTGGAATATCCCTTCTACCTAGTAGATTACATAATCTATTTTTATCAATTTAAAATGTATGTTCAACAGTAGATGTAATGTATATAATTCATTCATAGGATATTGAAAGTCTCTGTGTGCCTGGCATTCTTATATGCTGAGAGCACAAAGGTGAGTGAATGAATAAAAGGCTGCTCCTGCTGTGGTAATTGCATTGTTGCCAGGCAGATTATCTAATGAAGACATAAAAATTAGAAGTTCCCAAGAAACAAACGCAGAAGATAAAACACTTGAGCTGAGAGAACTGAATGAAGAGGAAAGGCCAATCTCAATAAACATCCCAGATGGGTTAGCTGATAAATGTCTTAGACTTTTTAATTCAGCAAAAGTCAACCTATATAGAATTTAGTTATTACTTGATATATGCAGTTATAGAAATATCACAGTGAAAATATATAGAGGGAATGGAAATTTAATGAAAGTGTTAATGAATGCAAGTACTTATTTTTTTTAAAAACTTACCTTGTGGCCTATTGTTTAAAAATAATTAGGTTAACTTCAAGATGTAAAGACTGAATTTTCTTAGAAACTTAATGCATGTATTTCAATTGTTAAGATTATTATTCTTCCAATGTAGATAAGAATGTAGAGAACTTAGCAGTGATCAGTGATTTTCTTCTACATCTTATTCTTTCTCTTCATTGCTGCTTTCATCCTGGCTCCTTTATGGCATTGGTTAGAATTATTTTTCCATATTTAAAGGAATCACAAAACCAAACCATGGACTTGAGCTCACACCTTCTTTGTTACAACTAGTCTTTGAAACAATCATCTCCGTGAATGCTGTGCTCAGGCCTTCAACCACTATAGCATGGCTATTTCACTAAAGTTGTTGTTCCCCATCTCCCAGTATTGGATAGTCTTGACTTCCTATTAGAAGTCTACATTGTTGACTCTCCTTACTTTTTAAAATGCTTGTTGTCAAGTATTGGGCTTTATTTGATCTTAAGGTGGTTGGTTTATTTTATTTTGTTTTTTTAGTAGGTTTTTTTTCTGGCTGTTAGCTATACATTTTAAATTATCATTTCTCTTTAAATTCTGAATACTATATTAAGGAAATCTTAGATTTTCAGTTTTCTGTTTATTATTTATTTATCCATTCATTTCTTTATTTTTGGTTTTTTAAGATGAGATTCTTTGTGTAGCCTTGGTTGTCCTATAAGTCACTCTAGGCTCAAATTCTCAGTTTTTATATCTATTCACTTTATAAAATTGTGTCGCTTAACTCAAGATTGTGGGATTATCTGACTTACTGCCTGATAAGTACTTGTTAATATTCTGATGGAATATGACAGTTTGTTACAAGCAACATCAATAATTTGTCTTACTCTCTTTAGGTTCGTGTAGTTTTTTTCAGTGATCTTCCTAAGCCAGAAACTTAGGACTATATTGTCTTTTAGCTCTTAGTGCTTCTCCTAGTATCATTTGTGTTGCACAAATAAAATACATTTACAAAAAAAAAAAAAAATACATTTACAAAAAGCAGCTTAGGAGGAAAATGTTTATTTCACCTTACAATTTTAGGTTATAGTTCATCATTGTGGGGAAGTCATGGCAAAACCTTCATTTAACTAGCCATACCATACCACAGTCAAAAGCAGAGAGAAATGAATGCATTCATGCTCAACTTCCTTGCTTACTTGTGCTCATCACGGATTTTCTACTCTTAGACAGCTTAGGACCTATTGCCTGGGGAGTGGTGGTGCCCCTAGTAGGCTGGCTCTTTCCACACATGCCAACACAGTGTAGAAAATTCCTCATTAAGACTCTTCTGAGGTGATTCTAGTTTGCTTCAAGTTGATAAATTATATTTTACAGTGCTTTTCTCAGGTTTTCTGAGCTCTACCCTTTTCCACAACATAATGCACAAAGTAGACAATTTAATTACTTGTGTAACATAAGAGAAACCTGAGAGTTGTGGGGGAGGGGGGCATTCTCATGGGCTGTAGTAAAGAGTAGCTTAATATTGCACAATTATGATGCAAGCAATCAAAATTCAGCAAGATACCAGACTTTTATATATAAATTGAGTTATATAGTTTCCAAATAAAATGTTTCAAAAGTACAATGAATTTTATTTTGTAGCTTGAAATATTTTACATTTTGAGTAACTGAGTAGTTACACACTTTTTTTGATTAAAATTCTTTTTCCCCCCCTTTTTTAGGATGCTGGGATTGAATTCTTGACTTTTTGCATTCTAAGACAAACATTGTATATTCAGTTCTCAAGATTTAAAAAAGTTTTAATTTTTTAAAATGCATATTGGTATTTTGCCTTCATTTATGTATGTGCACCAGTGTGTGCTTTCTACCCTTGACATCCAGAAGAGGGCAATGGATTCCCTGGAGGTAGAGTTTACAGATGTTTATGAGTTGCCATTTTGGTACTCGGAATAGAACCCAGGTCCTCTAGATGAAGCAGCCAGTGTTCTTTACCTCTATGGCATCTCTCCGGCCCCATTTTTATGATAGTTTCTTCAAATTCTTGCTGATTACTATTACATTTTTAAAATCTCTACAATATCTCTTCATCATAATCTGGCTATTATTATATCTCTTCTTCAAAGGAAAGAACATTTTACTCTATGCTGAAAATGTAGGCAGAATTTATAAATTTTCCTAAAGATGTATTCTTTTGATGCATATGAAACTTTTTTCATTCATTGTGTCACTATATAACTTCCTTTGTTCTTACTTGCAGAAGCTTAGGAAACTTTGTCTTTTCTGAGTCAGAAATATATTTAATGGTAATATGCTGGCATATTTGCTTTGTATTATCGTTATCTGCAATAGAAATATTCTGTCTGAAGAAAACCTTGTTTTTTAGTGTGTTACCAAACTTTAATTTAAAAAATCTAAGTCAAAAGTAAATGACAGAAAAAAATTATTAATTATTAAAGAGATTTAGGTAAATTAGAGTGAATCCTTTTATTTAAATACAGCTTAATATGTATTCAGTGGGTATGTATGTATTCAGGTAGGTATACACATATGTATATGCAAATGAGTTTATAGGTGGAGGCTGGATATTTCGTTTGAGATATTTTACTCCTTACTTTCATGTTGTTTGTTGTTTGTTATTGTTGTTGTTGTTTGGGTTGTTTTGTTTTAAATTGTGTGTATATGTGTTGGGGGGTGTATATTTTATATGTATGTGATATGGAGAGACAAAGAATTGGTATGTATGTATGTTTCCACAAAGTCTTTGACTCATGAAGTCCCACAGCTTCTCCTAGAGAGTAGAGAAGAGGTTCTCCGCTTCCACTGAGGGTTCTGGGGATCAAACTTAGTTGTTAGGCCTGTGCAGGAAGTACCCTTAACTGCTGAGCCTTCATGCCAGTCCCACTTCATTTTCTGAGATAAGGTTTACCATTGAACCAACCTTTAGTTCATCATTGTGGTTAGATTGGCTGGCCAGTGAGCTTCAGGGATCTGACTTTGTCCTCCAGCGTTGGGGCTAGAGACACAAAAGTACCATGTCTGAATTTTTATCTGAGCGTGTGGGCTCTTGTGGCAAGCACTGTACTGACTGAGCCATCTCAGCAACCCCTGCATATGTAGTTTAAGCAGCTATTTAGAGCAAACCAGTTGACAGATTAGAAAAACAAAGAATGTAATAAACAGATTGAAAAGTATCTTAAAATGTTAATTTATATTTAATATAATAATTTCATAATTTTAAAAATGCTCAAAAAATTGTTACTTACGTGACACATTTGAAAATGGGTTTTTCAGATCTGTAATACGAAATCCCTTAATGAATTCTTTTAATTAAATTTGTATATAGTAAATTTTATTTTTTTAAAAGGAAATAGCTTTAAAATAAGATTTATTGACCTTCCCAGCTATTCATTTTAACTTCCTTCGAAGAATTGAACCTTGGTTAATTACTACTGTCACAAGCCAGTGTGTGAGCTAGACATGTCTCAAGCCTGTATTCCTGGCATTTGAGAAACTGAGGTGGGAAGATTGCTGTGTATTTGGGGTGAGATTGGGCTACATAAATGAGATGTTATGTCAAGAAAAACAAAAACAACAATATGCTCACTTCACTGTTTGGATATTGCCTATGTAGTGGCTACTAGAATATATATATTCTGTGAAGGAGAGCTCATGTTGGTCACTGTTGTCCTCTTACCACATAAAATAGTTCACCTTATATGTAAGTACTTTATGTACTTAACTAGATTTTAGCTATTTTTATCACAATTTTTTCTTTTTCTCTATCTTTTCTTTAACCCAAATTTTATTAGTTTTCTTTTTATTGCTATGACAAAACACCATTAACAGAAGACAGTGGGGGAGGAAAGGATCTATTTGACTTCTATGTTCCGATTGCAGTTCATTATTGAGAGGCAGAAACTGAGCTGGAGCAGAGGTAGGAACCGTGGAGGAAAGCTGCCTCTTGGCTTGTTTTTTGTGGCTTTCTCAGCTTGCTTAGGTATAGCACTACCTACATTGGACTGGGTTTCTTCACATCAGTCATTAATCAAGAAAATGCTCCCACAGACTTGTCTCTGGACCAGTCTGATGGAGTTTTCAATTGAGGTTCCTTCTTCCTAAATTAACTGAACCTGTGTTCTGGTGACAAAAATCTTACTGGCATCTGAGTCCTGTTAGTTTCATGACCATAGTAATTTCCCCATTTTGACTGTTTCAAGATCATTGGTTACAGTGCTAGTATAGCTTCAGTTGGTAGTAGAAAGATTGGAATTTTTGTTTGTTTAGATATTTGTGTTTTATATATATTTTCTTTGAATAAAGTATTTCCATAATTTTGGCTATAGATTTGATAAGAATGCTGTTTTTTTTTTTTTTTTTTCCTGTTCCCCATATAGTTAAAGCCTTCCATCTCAAGTATGATGAAGTTCGTCTAGATCCAAATGTTCAAAAATGGGATGTAACAGTATTAGAACTCAGCTATCATAAACGTCATTTGGATAGACCAGTTTTCTTACGTTTCTGGGAAACATTGGATAGGTAATTATGATTCTATAATATACTCACTTATGCTTTATTATAGTGATTTTTTTAAATCAATTTAAAGTTTTTAAAGTTATGAGCTATATTCTGTAATCCCTTGCTTTGAACATTGTCTGATTTGATGCCAACAAAATAACTGATGATTGACAAATACTTTGATTTATTGACTTTATATGTAAATGTATATATGTAAATGTATACATGTAAATGATAGTTTAGAGCCTGTTAGAGGCACAGTAAACTCTGAGTGAGAAGATAAAGATTGTGTGATCTTGCTCTCATGAACTGTTTTCTCTTCTGAACTTCATTTTCTGTCTGCTCAGAAAGCCTGGAGTCAGGTGACCCTTGGGCTTTGCAGACTAAAAGCTTGTGAAAGAAATTTAACTTTTACAAATACAAGATTAGCAAATTATCATAATTAATATTATGAAGTCAACTGCTGTTTGTGTTGTTCCCTGAAACTATAGCTTGCTTGATACTGGGTTGTATCAGTTTTCTGAAAGTCATGAGGTAACTTTATAGCTGTAATTGATAGTGTGTAAAGGCAAATGTACTTTCAATAAGCCGGTAGGTTATAGAATTTAATGAGAAGTATGTTTCTTTTGCTTACTAGTTTTCAGAAGGTACAGACTCAAGTTTCCAGTTATAAAACAGTATTTTGTCCCTTAGTGATTTTAAGTTATAAGAAAGCAGTCATCCCTTTTTACATGTAATATTTTAAAAATGTTAAAATTTGTGTTGTCATCATAACCCATTACTGTATTTTTTTTTCCCCAGATACATGGTAAAGCATAAATCCCACTTGAGATTCTGAATCATTTAATTCCTCCCGTTCTGAAAACTTGGATTAAGAAGCATGGATATAGCTTGATCTACAGACTGAAACCAAGCTTTATGAATTCCTCAAGAACTTGTAAATGAAGGACACAGAGTAGTCTTTTATAAGACCTTGTTTGATGCTGTGTGCTTCAAAGAGGCAATGCCTCCCATCCATACAAGCAAACTTTTTTGGCTTACAACTATTTTTTTAATATTAGCCTTCTAGTCTGTAATGGAAATTGTATATTTTGATAGAAGTTTTTTCTCTATTGGTTAAATTAGCATTACTTAAAATTTGTTTCTTTAGAAATAAATACAGGTTATAAATGTGTGTATATTTAGGAGTTATTAGGCTCTTCAAGCCATCTTGCTTCTGATTTTTCATTGCTCTATGGTTCCTTTTACTGGAAAATACTGTCATGATGGTAATAAATTTTAGCTATAGAACTTTAAAACCCTATCGAAGGGAAGTAACTATTAAATCACTTGAAAGTCAGCCTGTGTGTATACTATGTCTATACTAACTCATGTTTAAAAAGGAATAATGAAAAATCAAGAACAAGTCTTCAGTTTCAGTTGAACTGTTCAGCCTTTTCAAGATTTCTTTTGTAAATGAATACATTTAATGAATGTACATTCTCTTTGTTGACTTTGATGATTTTAAACTTAAAGTGATATATTTCTATTTGGGATATGTTTCCACTTGAAAAGAAATCTTAAAAAAAAAAAAAAAACAATAACAACAACAAAAAAACAAAGATTAAAGTGAAATAGACTGTAGTGATTTTTACTCGGGAAGCTGAAGTATGATTTGGGGGAATGAATATGTGTCAGCGTAGTTACAGTGTAACTTGAACCTCTTCTAAGTCTGACTTTGATTCTTATTTTATATGCGATAAGATTTTGAGTCTTCTATTTGTACACATGTTAACTTGGGACTTCTTATCTTTCATTATCCCTAAATATTGATAAATTCCCAGGCACCAAAGAACACATTTGCTTACGTGTCTGAACAGAAACAAGATAAAAACACTGGTATTTTTATGTGTGTGTGTTCAATGTGGTATAAAATATAAAACCTATATTTTAACTTAGTAAAATATTTTACTATTCCTGTTCTTTAGACAGAGTGTTGCATCCAAGCTGCAATGAATGACCATGTTCCTTGAGTCCTGGTTTTGTCTTTTACTACTTAAGGGATATTCATTCCTTGAAACTGGTTTTGTCATTGGAGCTGTTGTTGACTGTCCACCTTGTATCTTATTTTCCTCAGTGACTATCTCTTAGGTTATCAAATTGGGGGAGCACAGTAAAACATTTAGTTCTTGCTTTTATTCAGGTGAATTTATTTACTTAGTAATTTTATTTACTTAGTAAATAAGCAAATTTATTTACAGAGCCTCTGTAGAATTTAATGCTATTGTAAAGATGAGAAACAATTATTATTTTATTAACTTCCAACAAAAGTCCATTATCAGTAAAAATGGAAAAGTATTTATTCAGATGGAATTCAGGGGAATCTCCAGAAGAAAAGCAACTAATGTTTTAAATGGCTTCAATACTTTTATAGTTTTAGTAGGTTCTGTCCACAATTGCCCCTTCTTACATTCTTTTCTTGATGATAAAAGAAAATTCACTTTGTTCACAGAATTTCTCAACATACAAATTATTCTTAAATTATGTATTGAATAAACTTTCTCCATAATGAAATAGTCAACGACTCAGACCTGTAATACTTTAATGTAAGATTACTTGTTAGGACTACGCAAAGGACATGGACTACCACCTTTCCAAAAAGATGTTTGGCATTTGTTCTTAATAACTGAAGTTTAATTGATTGCAGAGTATGGTTGAAATTAATATCCACTTTGGATACAGTTTGTCTGTTTTATATTTGCTTTGTGTATAGGCAAAGGCTTCTGGATATAGTCTTTAACATCAGTAAAGTTATAACTATGCTTTACAATTATCTTGAAATCAGATCCTTTGTACTAGAATTTCTTGTTTTATTTTTATGATTTGAATATTTTTCAAGGTAGCAAGGTAATGAGTTTCATGGCAGCATTTTGGGATCTATGTCCTCTTACATTGTTCTTTTCCTAGCCCAACTCTCTTGCCTGCATTTCTTTTTCTTTGCTATCACATATATCTATTTTTTTCTCTTTTTCTACCTCACCTTTTCTTAGTAGCTCTTCCTTCTGTATCATAGTCTTTGTTTCATTAGCTATACATAGACTTGGACATAAATTTAAAAAAAATTAGTTTCACCATTGTGGACCTTTAAGTAGGTTTATGAAATTTATAATGGATAGTTATAAAAATAACAGGAAAAAGGAAATGAAAAAAGCATCCACTATGCTCTACCAGTCATTCATTATTCAGTTCTACAGCAGCACCTAACACAGTGCTTTGCACTTTAGGCATTCAGTAGTTAGCTATATGTGTAAATGGATGGTATATTTTCAGCATATGTCCATTAACACAGTTTTGACTTTATTTGATCTTACAATTTGCAAATACAGAATTATAGGGCATGAGAAGAAATAGATAATTTAATGAAAATGAAGTACGCATTACTAAGTTCAGCTTCCTATAAGTTACTAATGGAGGTGCTCCTGCCAGCTTTACCTAAAGGAAGGTTCTCTGTTATTTATAATCTCCTAAGTAACAGTAAGTAAGAAAAATTATGTAGTTTTTAAACAGAAGCTCACCATTTGGAGACATTTAAAAAATATTAATAATTTTCAAAAGGTTTTCAAAAAAAAATGTTTTTGAGTAAGGGGTAAGATTCACCTATTTACATTGTTACTGGAAGTAGTGCCAACATTAAGGGTCTTGTTTTTTTCTCTTTTCGTCTATGTATGTTTTGTGTGTGTGTATGTAGTTTTTGAGGCCACTCTTTGCACTAGACCATCTCTTACATTGGTGATATTGGCCTATATCCCCAAATGACAAATTCAAATCTTATTTATTTAAGGATATTTTGCTGTTTAATATTTAAACAACATTTAATATATTTCATTATTAGTATTATAGCTTACAGTTTGTTTCTTGTTTGCTTATTGCTTTACTAAGTATTTTTTACCAGAGACAGAAAGCAACTTATACAGGAATAAGTAATTCATGGTGACAAAAACCTCAAGTTTTTAAGTTCAAGGAACTATTATTTTCTTTGCTATGCAGAGTAGGATATAATTTAATTATGAAAAGAAAGGCATAGTATGAGTTAGTTTACACAAAGTTTTCACCTAAAGATTCACTATGTAATAAGCATTGAAGAGACTTTTACCTAAATGAAAATTTCTGTGACTCTTAACACAAAGTGATGACGGTGTTCCTGTTTTAGAAAGCGGGCAGGGATTATTTATGACACTGGTGAGCTATGCAAGATTTTTTGACATTTTACAGTATCTTACAATATGTAATACAGTAGTGACTGAAGCTGGTCAAAATTAGTCGTTTAGAACGTGGCTTTACATTATGTTGGGTTTTGTTTGTTTTATTGTTATTTGTTGGCTTGAGAATAAATTCAGAGCCATCTGCCTTTTAGGCAACCACTTCGACCACTGACTTACACTACACTCTGAACCGTGAATTGGGAAATTATTTAAATTATAGCTAAACTAGAGAAGTTTAATTTGCTTTTAGTCCCCTACCCCAGGGAAAGTTCTTAAAGCATGAATGTGAATGCTCACACATGTACGCACATAAAAGTCAAAAGAATTGCCATTCTGTCGAGTTCAAATTCACGTAGAATGTTGAGGAAAAAAATAAGATAAAATCTGAAAAGCTGGTGGTGGTTTTTAAATAAATGAAATTTAAATTATATTCACTTTGAAATTACTGAACTGAATGTTCATTATCCACTTGTATTTTATTTTCACATGGCGATTCTCTTTAATTTTATAGTAGAATGGAGAATTGACTAACCTTGACTTAGAGAATTTGATTAGGGATTTAAATTAGGTCCTAAATTTTCTGGTGTATTCATGGCCGTGTTTAGAAGTAAGTATGTGTTGGCCCTAACATAGTTTCTGCACTAACATGTTGGCAGAACAACTAGTGAAAAATTGAAAATGTACAATAGTTGTATAAATAATTCTTTTTAATAAGTGCACAATAGGTTAATTATGCTTTCAGGTCATTGATGTGTTTGGGATTGTGTATTAGGAACTGTTCCTAAGAGTATCTTGGAAGTTATAATTTGCCATATACTGAAATGCAGTAAGCACTTTTATATGAATAAAGTTTGTGGACTACAACTAGTTTTGTGCCAAAATTAAAAAGATGGGATTATATGTCAAAATTAAGCAAACGTTCTTTCCAAGTATATGATGTTAAATTTATTTCTATTTTAAATGTAAGTAAAGCTACTTAACTTCTAACTTGGGTTAGACTTCTGAATAGGTGACATTATTTCCTTTCATGGTAGTATCCACTGTAACTGCTTGCTTAATTATTAACTAGTGATGTTTGTGAAGCAGAGCAGTTCCTGAGTAGAGCTTGCTTTGAAGCCTCTGTTATCTGCTGAAATGTCCTCATTCTTGTTTCATTTTGGGAGCTTTATTTTACATACAACAGTTTGCTGTTAAAAAAATCTTGGGAATATATCTACTGTCCCCTAATTTCCCCCAAAAGACCCAAACAAAACAACAAAAGAGAGAGGAGAAAGAGACACACACACACACACACACACACACACACAAGAGAGAGAGAGAGAGAGAGGAGAGAGAGAGAGAGAGAGAGAGAGAGAGAGAGAGATTGTCTGTGTGTCTGTGTGTTCATATACCCAATGTATACCTACCAAGAAGGCAGAAGTATTGAGTTTGGGATGTTGTCTTTATGTAAAATGGGATTTGTCAGGCATAGTATTTCTGTTCAGGAAATAAAGATGTTTACATTTTGGAACCAATGAGTTAAATCCTTTATTTTTTTTCAGTTAATAAGTTAAATAATTTCTAGAATTCTTCATAAAGGCAGCAGATTTTATGGTCTACTGAATTTGTAATTGAAGTATGTCAAATTTCTTATTATTGTAATAGTATTAAAAGTATATCCCACTATTTTACATATAAATATCCTGATTTTAACAAATTTCTAAACCACATTCCTGTATAATTAAAAAATTAACATTGTCATACTGGCAATGCCAGAAATAATATATGAATCATATATGACAGGTTTTTTTTTTTTTTTTGATATGACAGTCTTCTAATGAAGGATTTAATGGGCCATATTTAAATCTAATTTTTGTTTTTTTTTTCATAAATGCTCAATAAATATGAACTTCTCTTTCCATCTGCTCTTAGATCCATGTCTTTCCAACTAAAATAGAAAGTGAATATGCTGTTGAGTTATTTATTTTTTTAAGGCTCAGAGGTGAACATATTAATAATAAATACCATTGCTAGGTAAGGTTTTTTCTTTGATATTTTCCAAAATAAGTCCCTTTTTTACTTAAATGTATAATGATCAGCCTTTAGGGTGAATTAAAAGCTGAACAGCATTTTTTTAATGACCATAGAAAACGTAATCAAGTAGCTCTGAAGTTTGTCTAGTGGTTACCTGCAGAATTTTGTCCCAGAATTTATAATTTGTATTTCATTATTATCTGAAGAATACTGGACTAATGTACATAATGCTGAGGGCACAGACTGAAGCTGAAAACATCTGAGAGATTGTTACTACGTTTTGATATTTTATTGGACTCGGCTTCCTTTGCCAATGAATTCCTAGCAGAGAACACAGTAGGTCATTCACTATGGTAAAACATGGTTATGTGTTCTTAGAGGACTGCTTTCCTAGAATTGCCAGTATTAGGACTAAATGTGATGTCTTTTTTTTTTTTTTTTAATTGTTGGATAAAATACATGTTCTTGAAATGGAGCAGTTTGAAAGTTTTATCAGGACTATCACTAAAAGTGAGCTATATGGCTCATTAAGTTGTTTTCAGCATCATCATATTTCTGGTAGTTTTGACTGTAAAATGCTTTGAAATGTTTTGTTTTTAGGTAATGTATTTTTATTCTATAATGAATAACCTATTACAAAAACAAACGTAAAATCACAGGTAAAATAAATAGAGCTTTAATTTCGGAATAAAGGAAGTTGATGTTGGTCTTTGAAGAGAAGTTATTTGAGAATATATACTTAGAAAAATAATAGAATGAATTTGGGAGCTAAAAGAGAAAAATAATAGAATGAATTTGGGAGCTAAAAGAGAAAAATAATAGAATGAATTTAGGAGCTAGATAGACCTCTGATGTGATTTTTCTCTAGCAACATTTTAGCTGCTAATTGCAAATGTGTAGAGAATCAAAGTTAGATTGATTCATGCATGTATTTACTTATTGATTGATTTAGGTGTTTTTGGTGGAATTAGAAGCAGGCCAAGGGGTTGGATTTATTTGCTAGGATGGTATGAGTTGACAGCAGGTAGAATCCAGCTTGTACAAAGAGTAAATCATGGAGAAGAGCCAATGCAAGTGAGAAGATGGCACTTGTACACTCAAAGCTTCTATAAAGTTGATCTTGAGAGAAGAGGAGGAGGATTGAGTGGGATGTATGAAATCAAGATTTTCATAAAGTGCCAGTACCAAAGTCATTTTCTTTTATGCATCTCTTTTACAAAGACTAACTTGAAGAATTGAGAGCTGACTGCTGGGTGCTAGAAAAAAAGGCGTCCCTGATTATACTGATGGTAGGAAAATATTTCATATTCAGGAGAACTTTTCTTTGACTTCTCTGAGCTGCTTGTTTACTCAATTTGTTCTAGACTTGGAGTAAACTTAAGATGACACTAACCTTCTTTTCTGACAGGTTAGTTAAATGCTATTCTGATTCTTACCTAAATCTTCCTGTGTCTCTTTCATTGTTAGCATGAAGTGGTTGGTATGCCTTATGTTTTTGGTGGCCAGGTTTTTTTTTCCATCTGATTTTTCCCCACTTTCCTACCAATTCTTTGATTATGCAGCTGCAACCCATTATTACTCCATTTTCTTCCCTTAAGTGACCTTACCTTTTCTTGATAGAGGAAACAGAAGCCATGGACTTCACAATACTGTATTGTTGAATACACATGGGAGCATCTTTTCTTTCTATTGGTCTAGTGTCCAACTCATTAGGGACTTGTATTTCTCTACAACTTTTACATTTTTGCAGGATTTGCCATCTTTTGTCTCATGCATATTCATTTTGTCACCCTGTAGTTGTACGCATTTGTTGGCATCTTTTGTCTTAAACACCAGTGGTGTTCTGGAAAAGGCTTGATTACTTTCACTTACTCCCCTCTTTCTGCCAGTCATCTTTCTTAATCACTAGACAAGTGGCGGTGGCACTAAGGACAAGTTTACAGTTTGTTTGGTCTATATGGAGTTGGGGCTCTAAAGTCTTGAGCCTTTCTTTTAAAGACTTAGAGGAAAACTGGTGGTGTCCACACTGTGCTGCCAAGGTGTACTTCCAGTGTACTTTCTGGGTCTCATGGGGAGCTCAGTTTCATTATGCTTGGAGAAGGCAAGTCTTTAAATAGTGGGGAAACTGGAAATTGACAACCTGCTGGTTAACAGGCCATCAGCTCACAACATAGAGGTAATTCGCTTCTTGTCTATGATTATCACTGATTAGAATATTTCATGGTATGATTTGTGCCAAAGTTGGAACCAATAGACAAAGGAAAGTAGACCAAAAAGGAGAAACAAAAAAGCCTTGTTGGTTGAGATGGAGGACAGTTTGAATAGCGCAAAAGAAAAGCACTAAAATGTTAGCCAAAGTTGGTACCAGATTAATAACTTACTAAGAAAGCAAAACTTGAAAGATACATAAAGGTCATAACCTCTAGGAGACAAATACAGAATATTGAGTGAGGCTAAGAAGAACCAACCAGCAAATGCAAGATGTATTGGGCACAACATGTAGCTATTAGAGAAAATTTCCAACAGTTGAAAAACTTTGTTTCCAGGAACATTGAGGGGAAAGATAGGTCTAGGCGAATGCTTCATTTGAACATTTATTGTTTTAATTTGTGCCAGTGACAAGTTACTGTGCTAATGAACAAAAACTAGCCACACTCCCGCTGGGAGGGAAAAAATAGATATTAAACAACTGTTCTCTGTAGTCACAAATGATGCATTAAAAATGAAGCAGAGGAAATATTATTTTGGAATAAAATGGTAGAAGAGATAACTATTTTACAGCACTAAGGATCAATCCAGGGCCTTGAACACTCAAGGGAAGGGTTTTGTCATTGAGCTACATCCTTGGCCCAAAGTTAACCATTTTATATAGATAGCCAGAGGCAAATTAATTGACATTTGTTCAATAGGTGAAGAAGTTACCCTTGTGAATATATGAGAAGAAAGTACTCCAGATGGCAAAGAGTTCCAAAGCCGTCAGCTAGGATATTTGCTATTTTAAGAACTGACAAGGAGGCCACTGGGCTTAGTGAGGCAGCAGGGATTGAAATGTGAGAGCAGATGCAGCAGGGAACAAGATTCTGTTGTCTTAATGGGTTGAGTAAGATCCATTGGCTGTGGCTTTAATGCAGAAGCTGTTACAGAGGTTTTGAGAGGAATGGGACTTGATTTAAGAGTCACTCTGACTGGTTAAAGAGTAGGCCATCTTTAGGTAAAAAGGGAAAACCCAAGAAGACCAGATCTTTAACTACTGCAATAATTTAGTCAAGGAATAAAGGTATAGGCTACTGTGATATTGGTGGAAAAATGAGAAATGGTTAGATTTTGGAGCAAATTTGAAAGTACAGAGATTAGTTGTATAAGACAGTACAGTCAGCAACACTCCAACATTTTTGATTTTGTGTGAGGAGCTGAAAAAATTCTAAGTAAAGTGGTCACAATTATGAAAGTACGACATTTGGGAATGGTAACTGAGAGGATCAGTTTACTTTTGAAATATTTGAAATGCCCATTAACTGTGCAAGAAGAGGTGTGGGTCTTTGGGTTTTCAGCTAAAGAGAAATGTTTAAAGGAAAAAGAAAAATGCATTTCTAGATCTCTTGTCATAACAAGGTTATTTGCAGATACATAGGCAATGCCTATAGCTATCTGAGGAAAATTCCCCTAAATTTTTTTGAAAGTAAATTAATAAAAACGAATGTCCTGTGGTACAGTAACTGAGTATTTGTAATATGTGACATCTCAATTCAATAAGCCCTTTTCTATGGGAAATGACACTCTGTCAGTACTGAGCTGTTTTTGGTAAAACCCAGAAACATGAATGAAGAGAGTAAATATTCTGAGGTTTCGTAACCCCTGTGAAGAAAGGTGTGGCTTCTTGGAAGATTACAACATTTGTTTTAGCACTTAGTCCAAGAGCCACTGGTTCTTTAGAAAAGGCTTTCTAACGTTTACAGAAGCACTTTGGACTATTTTAAAAATTTTTTGTATTGATGTTTTGGAGATTTTAAAAATAGGTTTAGACATTATTTACAAGTTATTAAATTGCGAATCTTGAAATTTTTGCTAGGTAGTAAGCTAGGTTTTCAGCCACAAAAGCACAAACCAAAGTATTTTAAGTAAGCTTTTCAAAATATTTTCCTAGTAGCACTTTTTTTTTTTCTAGAAAAATAACCTTGGACTTTTGGTTATCTGTTTTCATAACTTTTAACCTTGTAATTTAGCAAAGAGCAACCTTAGGAGAAAGCTCAGTTGTGTCATCATTTTGAATTATGGCTGACTGTCATTTCCCCTATAGAGCCTCTTGTGCTATTTTACTGTTTGTGAGATGTCTGTAAATTGTTGGTGAATGAGGGAGTCAGGACACCACTGTCAGGCTTGTTCTTAATTCACCTTGTATCCAGATCAAGTAACAGCATCTGTATCAATATATCTGTTATCTATTAATAAAGCCTAATTTAAATACAAATACTCATTGTCCTCCCCCCCCCCCCCAGCACTTCAGTGAATCATCTTGCATGCTCCTTGAAGTATGTTGCTTAGATTTGGAGACCTGTAACACTGTATTGGTTACTTTCTTGTCGATGTGACAAAATATCTGACATGAAATAAAAAGGAATTATTTGAATTCACTGTTTCAGAGGGCTCATTCCATGATGCTTGTCTCATGTGCCTGAAGGATCAATTATTGGAACCCATTCTTCATGTCTGGGGGACAAGATGCACAACAGAGGCCACTGACACTAGACTGGCTTTCCCTTTGCCTCCTGTTATCTTGCAGACCATGCTCCTAGCCAGTGGGCTTGGTGCCACCCACATTCAGGGTGGCTCTTCCTCTTCAGTAGTCCTCGCTGGAATTACTCTTTAATTCTTAGTTGACTATTCTTAGTAAAGTTGGCAATGAACAGTAACTATCACCAACCACTAGATTTAAAAAACAACAACAACAACAACAACAACAACAAAAAACTTTGTTCGAAGCATTAACTTGTAGTGATAGGGTGGTTGTTTGGTAGTTAACATTCATATGCTTGGAGTTTTGTCCTAAATTTTTAACTGAGTACTCTTTTCCACTATGGCTATGTGAACACCATATAAACAGTTTTGGATGAGTACAACTTGCTACACGTCACTGCTACAATGACATCCTGCATATACACACATCTGTGTATGAAATATGCACAGCTGTATGTATGAGTATATCATAGAGAAATGCCTGAAAGATAAATACACCACTGGATCAGAGGCAATTTTTAAATAATGTTTTACTTTGAAAGACAGCTGTGTTGGCTAAAGCCTGTAATCTCAGAACTCAGGAGGCTGAGGTTGCAGGATCACCAGGAAATTATGGTTTCCTTTGGCTATGGTATGTGATATATGACACTGTCTTAAAATAGGGGAAAGGACAATTTATAGGTAAAGATCCATGTAGTTTCAGATCTAATTTTCTATGCCACACTCTCCCTTTGAGTATGGAGATTATAAATGTTCACCACACCTTTTTGTTTATTTTTTGGCGTGTGCCCTTCATTTTGAGTGTGTGTACTTCCTTGGAGTTTTATCTTTTCATCATGAGTAGATTTATTTAAGTATCATCACAGGTAGGACAGAAATATTACATCAGCACAGAAGTTCTGTGTGTTATCTCTACTACTAATACCTCCATCCTAACTCTGGCAGTCAGCTAATCTGTTTGGCTTCTTCATAGTTTTGTCATTTTGAAACTTGTATGACAGTCTACATCAGATAGATTCTATGTCAGATGAGTATTTTTTCTACTCATAATCTGGAAACTCACCAATATCAATATTTTTCTTTAATTTTTGAGTAGCTTTTCATGGTATGAATGTGCCACAGTCTGTTCAAATACCTACTGAGTTGAGCATGAGAAATATGAGTTGTTTCTATTTGGGGGCAATAAAGCTCCTAGAGCAATCATCTGCATATGTATGTGAGGTTATAATTTTACTCTGGTAGGCAGGCCCTAAAGTGTGGTTGTTGGATGATACAATAGCTGTGTATTTTTTAAAGCTGGGAAACTATTTTGCAAAGCACCTCTCTAAATTTTCTTCTTGAGAGGTGAAGTATTTTCAGTTCCTTGCCAGCCTTTGATATTGTCTTGAATAAAAATAATATTTGGATGTTTTAGTAGATGCAAATGACTATTGTTGAACATATCTTTAGGAACAAATTTTTCTATCTGTACATTCTTTTTGTCAACCTTTCTGCTCATGCCTTTCCATTTTTACTTAGTTTTTTTTCAGCTAAAGAGTTCAGAGAATTCTTTGTATAAATGACACTGCTGTTGCATGCCTTTCCCTTCCTTGTCATGGTTTAGGTAAACCACATAGCTCAAATTTCAGTTAGTATGGCATATTACTTGTGGTTGCATAAAGTACAAACCTTGTTGCCAGTTCTCCAGTTCGCAGAGTTTAACATAAGCAACAGCTTGGTGTCATAGTCAGTGAGTAGTTGCTTCTTTTAAAACCTTCAGTAAACATTACAGACCTTCTATTCAGTTAGAAATCAAAGTGCCTGTTTTTGTGGCCTCCTTGTCTCTTGGTGATAAATTCCTATGTCACTTTACACAAACAAATCACTTAAAATGGAATTGTCCAACAAAGATGAAAGTGAAGCAATAAACAAAATTTCTAACAGGAAATAAAATTCTAATGAGGCACAAATTGTTAGTGTCAAAGAATTGCTGAATGAAGACTCCAGACTAATGGCAAAGGCAGAGAGCGATTAGTCTGTAGAAATTACCAGCATACAAGGGTCAACCATCAAAATGGTGATGACCTGAGAGACTCCCAGGCCCCCTTTTATGCAGGGCACGAGGAATTTTACAGAAGGATTAGGTAACCTCAAATAACCTCTAATATGGTTGGTAGGGGCAAAGCAATAACATTAGTACAATTTTGATTGGCTGCTATATTCTATTATTTTTGGTGAGACCTTGAAGAATTTTAGAAACCAGCTCCATTCTGGCCTTGTCATTTCCTCCAGCTAGGTGTCCCAGGAACTAACTCAGCTCCAGACTCATCCTCCCTAAGTGAGGGCCATCACTGATGAAAGATCCATTGTCAGTGGCTCCTCCTCAGGAGCTCAGTATGCTTCCCGAGGAATTGAAAATGTTATTCCCAGTGGTTTTGTACCTCTCAAAATAGGATTCTGTAGTAAATAGCTGATAAGAATGTTAACAGTAGTGCATTTAGAAAAGTAGCTATGCAGCCAGTAGAATTTGGTGGTGGTAAACTTCACAACATATCTCACAAAAAGTGGTAAAAGTCTTCACTAAAGGAACCTAGGGGACATTTCACAGCATTAAAATGCATCACTAAAATGTTAAAATGTTAGGAGCTGATCAGCTTAGACAGCAAGTGACCATTTAGGAAAGACATCATCTCTGTATCATAAGTTATGTCTCCACAAGGCACTGTGCTCAAAATTTCTAATATTTTAAAGTATAGTATGCTAAATATAACAGGAGACTTACAAAGATGACTTTGGCTTTTACAAAGTGTTGTTTAAAGTTTCCGTGCAAAACAGTGGATTTCACTTATGACATTTTCATACATGAATGTCATTGTACTTTGCTAACTCTCACTCTCCTAATACTCCGGTCTTCTTCTTCCTCCCTCATAGTACCTTTCTTGCTTTCATGATAGATGGATAGATAGATAGATAGATAGATAGATAGATAGATAGATAGATAGATGAATATATAGGCAAGCAGGCATATTGATTGATTGTATGTATGCTTTTGTTATCTTAAGGCAGTGATTCTCAACCTTCCTAATGCTGTGGCCCTTTAATAGAGCTCCTCATGTTATGGTGCTGCCCCCATCATAAAATTATTTCATTGCTACTTCATAAACTATTCTGTTTAGAGCGCATACTCTCTCTCTCTGCCTCTCTCTCTCTCTCTCTCTCTCTCTCTCTCTCTGTCTCTCTCTCTCTCCATCTCTCTCTGTGTGTCTGTTTATAGAAGCTAGACTGTACAAGAAGGAAGACGCCTTAAGCCAGTGGATCTCAATCTCCTTGGAGTTTGAATGACCTGTTCTCAGAGATTGCATAAGACATGAATATTTACATTATGAGTCACAACAGTAGAAAAATTACAGCTATTAAATAGCAATGAAATAATTTTATGGTTGAGGGACCATCATGACAAGAGAAAATTCTGTGGTTAAGAGGACATATTGCCTTTTCACAGGACCCAGGTTTGATCTCCAGAACCTACCTCAGGCAGTTCATAACTACCTATTATAATTCCACCTGCAGAATATCTGACCCCCTCCTGATCTCCAATGGCACTCACACACATGTAGCATATACATGCATGGATACACACATACACATAAGTTTTTAAAAATTAATTAAAACAGATACTTAGTATACTTACAGTTTGCACCTACTAAAGGAGAGCAAATATAAATGTTTTAAAAATATTGTTCATTGGTTAATAAAAACATTTTTGTCTTAGAAACAAGATCTCTCTATATCATAAAGTTGACTTGCAACTTGAACTTGTGACCCTCTTTCTAAATGCTAGGGTTATAGGCCTGTGCCACCAAAATGTATTTTAAAGTAGAATTTGATTGAACATTGCCATATATCTGGTCTTTTCATATATTTGCACTCAAAGAAAATTCCATGTCTAAAAGTCTTGAAATTAATTTAGATTCTTTACCTCCTATTTATGTGAACCATTTGTGTAATGATTTTACAGCAAATGTACAGGGTCTTCTTAAGGTTCTTCATTGTGCTTTTTTTTTTTTCTTCTTACTTGGCAAAATGCCTTGTACATAGCAGCAAGTACAAGAAATCAAATTTGGGGAATTCCATAAGAGGGGCTGACCAGGTGAGAACTGCTTAGTGTAGTCCCTTAGGAACTTGTCAGAAGTAAATTTTTGGAAACTGTGTTTACATAAGAGTACTCTCCAGCTAGAAAGTGATTAGTATGATCAGTGTTTTAAGGAAGCCCGGCTTGTGACACTGGCAAGTTGCAAGTTTTAAACATATGCTTTCTCCAGATGAAAACTTCTACACACCCTTTTCTGCTTTCTCTAAACTATACTAAATTCAAAGCTAGACTAATTCAAAGAATTAGTCTGAATTCAAGTATTGAAATGTACAACTAAACAAGCTCTGAAGCTGTATTTTGTGACATATTCTGAAACCTCTTTTCCTGCCTGAAGGCAGCACACACTGGGGAGAGGCCGTGGTTGGTTTCTGTTTTTTTCTCCTCCCTTTGCATGCTTAAACTACGAGGGAGAAATGGTAAAGAAGTAGGAGTTCTTATGTGAACAAGTTACCCATGAGAGCTGACTAAGTACTCCTTGAGACCAGTGAAGGTTTACAGCAATTGGTGTTTCTTGTAGATGTCTTTTGTTGACTGGAGATTTCCTGATGAGTGTCTCTCTTTGGCAGTTCAGAGGCTCTGGGAAATCGACCCTTCCTGGTAGCTTCTTGAAATGACTTCCTCCACTACCAGGAAAGCATCATCCCCAGCTTTCTTTTTCTTAAGGTCAATATGCTTCTTGAAAAAGCCTTGGATAACCCACAAACATCTCCATAGCTTTGCCATAAGCTGCTATCATTGTTTGGTTAGAGACACTCTAGTTTTCCTCATGGTTCTTGGAAACATACTCCTTGTGTTGGAGTCTGTACTCTACTCTTCCTTCTATTCTTACAAGGCTCCATTCAGCTTTGCAGCCTGCTATCTTTAAAGTTAATTATCTGAAAAATATCTTTTCTGGTGTTTTTTTCTTTAAGTAGTTATTCTTTTCCTGAATGAGACAGTGCCAGACTCTGGGTATAATCTCTTTATGTTACTTTTATAAATTATGAAGATAGTGATTTGATTTTAAATATTCACACAAATTGTATCTTCTGTCTCAAAGTTTTAGTTTTAACATCTTACTACATCTCTTTATTATCAGTCTTGCTGAAAAAGAAGTTAACAGAATTTCTATATCCATAGGCAATAGGCTCTCATCTGCAGTCTGCAGTATGACTACAGTAAGGGAGGCATATGATTCAATCTTATGGGATACAAGTGAGAGAAAAGTTCTTTTCTTGTAAATCCCAGGAAGCACTTTCATACATGCTTCTCCATCGTCATGCTAATGTCCTGTGTGGATGCGTTGGAAATTTATTTATTTCCTATTCCCATTTAGGAGAATCTCCCTAATTTTGTAATTGTGTAGAGTCCACAAATAATGAGTAAACATGCTAACCACAATGTTTTATTTTTCTCCAGATGCTGTAGCATGACAAGAATAAAATTTTAGTTTTGTAGCTGAATTATAAAGTGAAAATAAAAAATTTATAATAATGACTAAATATTATTAGAACTACTATTGTTTTAAATGGCCATATCTGCCCAGCTGAGTTAAGCCAATTGAACAAATTTTTGAGATACACTGTTGAGTGTTCTGGATACTGAGAACATGTGTGGTAAATATGATGAATGATGCTACTTCCCATGTGGACTTCAAAATCTGGAACACTATGAAAATACCAAACCTAAGAATAATAGGAATAGAGGAAGGAGAAGAATCCCAGTTAAAAAAGGAAAGAAAATATTTTCAACAAAATCATAGAAGAAAATTTTCCTAACCAAAGGAAGGTGATAACGATAAATCTACAAGAAGCATACAGAACCCCAAATACAGTAGATCAGAAAAAAAAGCCCATTTAACACATAGTATCAAAACATTAAGTATACAGAACAAAGAATATTGAAAAGATACAAGGGAAAATGATCAAGTACTGTATGTAGGCAGACCTATTGGAATTACATTTAACGTTTCATCAGAGACTCTGAAAGTCAGAAGGGCCTGAAGAGAAAGGCTGCAGTTTCTAAGGGACCACAGATGCCAGCCCAGACTACTATACCCAGCAAAACTTTTAATTACTATAGATGGAGAAAACAAGATATTGCATAGGAAAGTCAAATTAAACAATATCTATCTACAACTCCAGCCCTATAGAAGGTACTAGATGGAGAACTCTAACCTAAGAAGGTTAACTACATCCATGAAAACACAGGAAATAGGTAATGTTACACCAGCAAAATAAAAGAAACACATGCATATTACCAACAGCAGCAGCAACAACAACAAAATAACAGGAATTAACAATCATTGGTCATTAATATCTCTCAGTATCAATGGTTTCAATTCCCCAATAAAAAGACACAGTAACAGAATGGATGCCAAAACAGGATCCATCCTTCTGATACATACAAGAAACACTTCTCAACATCAAGGATAGCCATATTACTTCTGGGTAAAGAGTTGAAAAAGATATTCTCCCTCTGCCCCACCCCCCACCATGGACCTAAGAAGCAAGCTGGTATAGCCATTTTAATATAAAATAAAATAAAATAAAAAATAGATTTCAAGCCAAACTAATCAAATGATATGGGGAGGTACACTACATACTCACTAAAGAAAAAATCTACCAAGATGACGTTTTAATTCTTAACATTCATAAGGACACCCAAGTTTGAAAAATAAAACCCCCAGAAAACCTACTACTGAAGCTTAAATCACATATTGACCCTCACACACTGATCATGGGAGACTTCAATACCCGACTCTCACCAATGGACAGATTATATATACAAAACTAACCAGAGAAATACTGAGCATTACATGTTATAAAACAAAATGGACTTAACAGATATTTTCAATTCACCCAAACATGAACAAATATATATCTTTTTCTATGCACGTCCTGGAACTTTTCCCAAAACTAACCACATACTTGGTCACAAAACAAGTCTCAAGAGATAGAAGAAAGCTGAAATAACTCCTGCATACTATCATAGTACTGCAAATTAAAGCTGGATACCAACAATAGAAATGATAGAACATTTACAAACTCATGGAAATTAACTCTCTACTGAATGAAAAATGAGTCAAGACAGAATCAGAAAGAATTTCTATAATTCAATGAAAATAGATACATAGCATAATCCAGACTTATGGTATATAATAAAGATGATTCTAAGAGGCAAGTCATAGCACTGACTAAAAAGAAATGTAGTAATCTCATACTAGCAACTTAGCAACAGACCTGAAAGCTCTAGAACAAAAAGAAGTAATCACACTCAAGAGTAGTAGATGGCAAGAAATGATCAAACTGGGGACTGAAATAAATAACTAGAAAACAAGAGAACAATACAAAGAGTAAATGAAAGTGTCAAAAGCCATCTTGGAGAGGCCCAAACTAACAAATTTTGCATGGCTATGATGGGTAAGCTCTGATTTGCAGAGCCTTCAGAGATCTTATCTCAGGATCTTCTTGTAGTATGCCTTTTCTGTCATTATTAAATAGTCTAATGATTCCTGGGCATTACTGTTAGCATTCTGTTAAACTCCACCTCCACAGTTACCTAGCAACAGCTAGGTATACTCCTCCCCAAAGCTACCTGGGAATGGCCAGGTAGCCCTGCCCACTATTATAAGAGGGGCTGTCTGGCCCCTCCTCTCTCTCTTGCCCTCTTGCCCTCTTGCTCTCTTGCGCCTGCAGGTCGTATCTGACCCTTTCCCCTTCCCCTGCCCCCTCCACGTGGTCATGGTGGGCTGCCTCTCTCTGCTCTCCCCTCTGCCCTAAATAAACTTCTCCTCCTGGAACCCTCTGCCGCTGCCCTGCCGGTTTTCTTTTTTTTAAACAATTACCCCACCCTACTGAGCAGATTTTCTGCAGATCAGTGAAGATGTACTCTCTTGTAGTAATTCTATGTAGACAAATTAATGATTTCATAATGCCTAATAATGATTCTATAGAATTTCTAAATTTATATAAGTAATTTTGAGCCCTCTATGGTATGAAAGCTTCAATTAGAGTTCTGTAAGCCTTCACATATCATGGGCTAAATGCACTAGGATAAGAAAGCAAGCTTGAAACAAATTTATGATCAGGGAAAACTGGTTATCTGTGAAACCATTATTTGGTAACTAAAGGTCATAAACTGGGAATGGATGGTTTATTGCAAGTGCAAGGACAGAAAATAAAATATTGATTAATTTACCTATCTGTACAAAACTTCAAAACTAATGAAACACAAGGCAGATGATTTGCCTTTTGACAAAACTGTGCTGACTTGCAGCACAAAAAAAATTATTGCTTTAAACTTCTAATGAATTTATGGATCTAGAAGATAAATAATGAGTGTTTAGTTATGTACTAGTCTTAGTCGAAACACACATAAACATTTCTGCTGTAATTCCTTATGCATTTATGACTTAAATTAGAGGCTTAAACTTGGTACAAACTTTTGAAATATAAAGATGCATAGAAAATCATGTCATCATTTATCCTGAGAAAGTATAAGAACTAAGAATGACTTTTTCTCTCAGCAATAAAGATTCAAGCCTATTTTCCGAGTGTTTTTCTGCAAATGTAATTTTCTCTGGCTCTCAAAGAGTTAAGGAACTCTCAGCCTTTTTCTTGACCAGTGAGGGGTCTGTGAGAAGAGAATAAAGAACCAGAGTAAACACTTTAAGTTAATTCCCCACTGCTAAACAGCAGGTGTTAGTCTCCAGAAGCCAGCAGTTTTTAGCCCCAAAATAGCAAGAGAGTGTTAAGTTTCCAGAAGCCCTCAGCTTCTAGCCTCCAGTACACTTAGAGAGTTACAGGGCTGGAGATCATCAGATTTTGGCTTTCGTCTGACTCTATGTCCCACTTCAGCCTATTCCCCAATTGGAGCAGGCATCTGGCAACATAGAGTTGGTTCTTTAAAGAAATGAATAATTATCTTGATAGTTACCACTTTGCCAAAATTAAATCAAGATCAGATAATCTATTAAATAGACCTATAACTCCTAGTGAAATAGAAGCAGTCACTAAAAGTCTCCCAAACAAAATTGTCCAGGGCCAGATGACTTTAGCACAGACTTCAACCAG
Source organism: Mastomys natalensis (assembly GCA_021653895.1). Taxonomy (NCBI): domain Eukaryota; kingdom Metazoa; phylum Chordata; class Mammalia; order Rodentia; family Muridae; genus Mastomys; species Mastomys natalensis. Next base: position 819,179 of record JAJTUV010001234.1, on the reverse strand, counting down.
ACTTTAAAACAAGAGATAACACCAATGCTCTTCAAATTATTACACAACATAGAAACAGAAGGAACATTAACCAATTCATTTTGTGAGTCCTCATTTACCCTGCTACCCAAATCACATACTTAATAAAGAAAGAGAATTACAGACCAATATCCATTACGAACATTGATGTAAAAAACTCAAAAAAGAAATTTTTTTTTTGCAAACTTAATCCAAGAACACTTTGAAAAGATCATCTACCATGAACAAGTAGGCTTCATCCCAGAGATGTGGAGATGGTTCAATTTACAAAAATGAATAAATGTAGTTTATTCATATCACCATATCAACAAATTGAAAGAAAGAAAAAAAATGATCATTTTATTAGACACAGAAAAGGTCTTTAACAAAATCTAACAATCCATTCTGATGATGTTACTAGAGAGATTAAGAATACAAGGAACATGCCCAAATATGATAAAGGCAATTTGCAGTAAGCCTATTGCCAACATCAAATTAAATGAAGAAAAACTCAAAGCAATTCCACTTAAACTAGGAACAAAACAAGGCTACCCACTCTCTCCCTATCTATTCAATATAGTACTTGAAGTCTTAGCTAGAGCAATAAGACAACTGAAGGAGATCAAGGGGATACAAATTGGAAAGGAATAAGACAAAGTATTGTTATTTGTAGATGATATAATAGTATACATAAGTGACTCTAAAAAAATTCACCAAGGAACTCTTACAATTGGTAAATGCTTTTATCAAAGTAGCTAGATACAAGATTAAAAAAAAAAAATAGTAGCCCTCCTATGTACAAACAAGAAATGAACTGAGAAAGAAATAAAAAAAAATAGCACCATTCACAATAGCCTCAAATAATATATCTTGGGGTAACTCTAACCAAACAAATAAAAGACTTGTATAATAAAAACTTCAAGTCTTTGAAGAAAGAAATTTAGTAAGGTATTAGAAGATGGAAAGATCTCCCATGCTCATAGATTGGTAGCATTAACATAGTAAAGATGGCCATCTACCAAAAGCAATTTGCAAATTCAATGCAATCCCATCAAAATTCCAACACAGTTCTTTAAGGACCTTGAACAGACAATTCTCAACTTCATATGTAAAAACTAAAAAATCCAGGATAGCTGAAACAATCCTGAACAATAAAAGAACGGTTGGAAGTCACACTATTCCTGACTTTAAGCTGTATTATACAGCTATAGTAATAAATAGCCACATGGCATTGGCATAAAAACAGATACATTGATCAATGAAAATCAAATAGAAGACAGAGACATAAATCCACACACACATACCTGACTATTGATAAATAAATGAGAAATATACATTGGGGGAAAAAAAAATCTCAGGATCTTCAACAAATCATGCTGGTCAAATCAGAGGACTGCAAAGAGGTCCATATTTATCACCCTGCACAAAACTTAAGTCCAAGTGGATCGAAGACCTCAACATAAAACCAGATACACTGAACCTGATAGAAGAGAAAGCAGGGAATAGCCTTGAACATGTTGGTGTAGGAAATTACTTCCGAACAGAACACTGAAACGCAGGCACTAAGATAAACAATAATGGGGACCTCATGAAACTGTAAGGCGAAGTGACAGTTTACACAGTGGGAAAAGATTTTTACCAATTCCATACCTCATGATAGAGGACTAATAGTTAAACTATATAGAGAACTATAGAAACTTCATAACAAAACAAAACCCCCAAAGTAAGAAAACACCAAATAATCCAATTTAAAGATGTAGTACAGACCTAACTTTGATTGCTCAATAGAGAAATCTCAAATGTCTGAGAAAGACATCAGAGAAATGCAAATCAAAACTACTTTAAGATTCCTTCTATCTTATACCTGTCAGAATGGCAAATATCAGTAACAGAAGTAGCTCATGCTGGCGAGAATGTGAAGTAGAAGAACATTCCTCATTGCTGGTGGGAGTGTAAAATTGTACAGCCACTTTGGAAATCAATATGATGGTTACTTAGAAAGTTGAGAATTGATCTACCTAATGATCCAGATTTTAGCACTCTTGGTCATATACCCAGAGAATTCTCCATTTTACCACAAGGACACTTGCTCAACCATATTCATGTGGCTTTTTGTTAATAATAGCTAGGAACTGGAAACAACTTAGATGTCCCTCAACAGAAGAATGGATAAAGAAAAATGCGGTACATTTACTCAATGAACTATTACTCCACCATTTAAAAATATGAAATTTTCAGACAAATGAATAGAACTAGGAAAAATCACCCTGAATGAGGTAACCCAGACCCAGAAAGATAAACATGGTATGTACTCATTTATAAGTACATACTGACTGTAAAGTAAAGTAAAAAAATGTCCATGCTACAATCCACAGACTTAGAGAGGTTAGATAAAGAAGAGGGGTCTAAGGGAACATGTGGATCTCACTGAGAATGGAGATTAAAATAGATTTTGCAGAAGGACTAGGAATGCATGGCAATGGAAGTGGTAAGGGTAAGGGAGGGAGATAGAGTCAAATTAGAGGTTACAAGGAGAAAGAATTAGAATTGGGAGCCATTTGAGGGATGGTGTAGAAACCTAGTACTGTCATTTGGGGAGTGGTGTATAAATTTGTCCTGCTTGTAAAATGTGCTAGGGCAATGGTGGCACACAACTTGTAGGAGTAACCAACCAAAGTCTGATTTGATATAAGGCCCACTCCATGATAAGGAACCCACATCCTACACTCATTGCGTACCCAAGAACCAGAGACTAGATACCCTAGAGACATAGGGTAAAACCAAAGACTACTGGCCTAAAAAAAGCATTATTAAAATGCCTCTTGACGATATTCTGCTATAGCCATAGATTGGTGCCTTATGCAGTCATCATCAAAGAGACTTCCCCCAGCAATAGGGGGCACAAATGCAGAGACATACACCCAAGAGTAGGCAGGGTTTGGAGAAACTATAATCAAGAAATATTGTATAAAAAAAAATCCATTTTTTAAAAAAAAGCTAGAATGGGAAATAAGGGCAGGTAGAGCTGCTCAGCTGTTGTGTGTAGCACATAGCTTGCCCTGAGAGCCAGAATCCCTTGTAATCCCCATGTGTAGGGTTTGGTCATATATTCAGTACATTGACCTCTAGATGGTTTTCCTGCCCCGCTCTGGGCTCACAGGACTTTTAATCAGTGGGATGTCAATGACTGTGAGTGACACAAGCAAAGCTTGAAGTGTTTTCACAATAGCACTTGCTTGCTTTTATTATTCTGTCATCACCATGAAAGAGTGCCCGGCTAGCACACTGGGGGACAGAATCACCTACCAGCCCCACATTTCTTGTCAATGCCATGAATTGACAGGTCTCTTGCAAGCATGGGGGTCCACCCCACCAAAATAAGTAGAACCTTTTTTTTAACCCCAGTTTAACACACGGAAATGAAACATATCTTCTTAAGGTACCGAGGTTTAGAATAGTTGATTAAAAAAAAACAAAACCGAGTGATGCAGAGAGGAGCTGATGGATACCTATTTTAGGCAAAGTTATTTTCAGTTCTTTTGTCATTATTCTCAGGACTCAAATGCTATAAATAAAGAGATAATTTGGCCTAACTTTTGTCATATGCTCATACATTGGCTAGAAAATGAAATATTATTACCTTGTCGTTTGCACCAGCTTCTATTTATGGAGGGTGTGCTAACTCCCTTTAAAAAAGAAACGCAATTAATTTTGGCTTACCAAATATAATTACAGAATCCTTTACTAAATAACGCTGCGTGTTTTTATTAAAAGTATTTTGTGATGTGTTGACGAATATGAATTGTAAGATGCTTGAAGGGAGGAGAATTATTTCTTTTCCTGAGTTAGCTTAGTTATGAATTCACTTATGCACTTAATAAGCATGTCTTGACTCACTCCTGTGCACAAGGTACTGTGCCAGAGCATGGAGATCCAGAAATAATAAATTTATATTTTCCCTGTGCTCGAGAACATCACCATTTGTAGACATTGACAATAAATCTTGCCAATTATTGGATGATTTGGGGTGTGGCTTCTACCTCAGTCCAGGAACAGAGAGTGCCTTGCTTTCAAAGACTAGACAGAATGGGGGAAAGAGGTAAATTGAGGGCACTATTTGTATGGACTATAGCTAGAGTGATGGAAACTGGATAAATTAAATGTCAGTATCAAATGAAAATGGATAAATTTTGCATCTTTCATCTGCTGATGGACATTTAGGCTGTATCTTTTTACTGGTTATTATGAATTGTACATCAGTGAACATGGCTGTACAAATAATTATAAATCAGTGAACATGGCTGTACAAAATAAACATTAGTGAACATAGTTGTACAAATTACACACCAGTGAACATGGCTGTACAAATTATACATCGGTGAGCATGGCTGTACAAATTATGCATTGGTGAGCATGGCTGTACAAATTATTTTAATAAAATGCTCTTATTATGGTGGGAGAATAGACTGAAGGATTTGTACCTAGATGGGAGTAACCAGATGAGGTAAGTTCTAAATTCACATAATACTGTTTGTGGGGATGGATACCCTGTTTGTGGGGATAGACTTGAAAGGAGGGAAAGTATACAGAATTTTAAAGCTTTTTCAAAACCTAATAATACACTGTGCTGAGAGGGGAATGAAAAAAAAGAAGAGATAAAATTAGCTTTGTGGACTGAAAACAAATGAAGCCGTTTGACACTGAAGATTATGTCATCCTAGAGAAAGATTTGTGATGAGACTCTATGCCCAACTAAGGAAGAAAGCACTGGAAACAAAGGATACCCACAGGAACTTCAGGATCCAAATGTCCAGGCCTAACTGAAACACAGAATAAAGCTTGTCATGAGAGCTGAAGGGATTGTGTGTGTGTGTGTGTGTGTGTGTGTGTGTGTGTGTGTGTGTGTGTGTGTTATCACAGAAGTAATGGAATGCCAATAGCTCCTCGGCCAACAGTGGGATGTCATACCCACCTTCCTTTCTTCCTCTGTGCTGGGATCTTGTCTGGCTTGAGCTTTTGTATACCAAACAGTTTTGGTGTAAGTGCCACTGTCATAGGATTAAAGACTGTATGTGATTCCAAAGAAACTTAAGGTTCATGTGTAGTCCTGAAGCTTTTAAAAGTCATCGTATTGTATGCTGAACCCATAAAACAAGAAATTTCACACATAAAACATATTGCTGTTAAAATCATATGTGACTACAAGTGAATACTTAGTTTAAATGTAGCGCTTAGAGAAGTTGTCTAAAAATATTCATTTTAAGATTTATTTTTAATTATTAGTACCTGTGTTGCTCTGAATATGTTTGACCTATGGAAGTGGCTCTATTAGGAGGTATGGCCTTGTTGGTGGAGGTGTGTCACTATGTGGGTGGGCTTTGAGGTCTCCCATCATGCTCAGGATCTGCCCAGTGCGGAAGAAAACCCTCTTCTAGCTACCTGTGGGAGAGAGTCTCCTCCTGGATGCCTTTGGATCAAAGGACTCTTGGCTCCTCAAGTATCAAATCTACCTATATGATGCCATACTTCCCACCATCATGATAATGGACTGAACTTCTGAAACTGTCATCCAGCCCCAATTAAATGAGTCCCTTCTATAAGAGGTGCCTTGGTCATGGTGTCTCTTCATAGCAATGAAACCCTTACTAAGACCGTATGTGTATGTGTTTCTTTGAGGGTGTGTGCCTGTGAGTACAGGTGCCCAGGGAGTCCGAGATCCCCTGGAGTCGAAGGTAAAGGAGATAATAAGCCACTGGATGTGGGTGCTGGGAACTGAGAGTTCCCTGCAAGAGCAGTACATACTACCATTTTGATATTGTATCTTTTTTTTTTTCTGTTTAACTTTAAATGCCAATTTAGTGTTATTGAATTTTACATGGAAAGAAGTTCATATTTACTGGAAATATACAAGAAAAATACTAAGAAATCCATATAGCCTGTATCCAACATGGTTTACATAGTGTTAATATAGTTCAACACTGTTAACATTTATATACTGTCAACATGCAATGACAGTACTATTTGCCTTTTCTTTCTCCCGTTATTTCAGTCCTCGCTTCTCTGTGAGCATTCACATCACAGGTACTTATTTGAGAGTATGCCATATATGTTATTGTCCTGGTGCATCACTGTAGATTTGTACAACCATGATGATTTATCAAACCAATACACTTACCATTGTTTCAGTACCTTGATCCACTGTCTATGTTTACCAGCAGAGCCAGTAATGTAATTCTAAGGCATTTTAGTAGCAATATATATTGCCCCCAGTAGCTATATACATACATATATATGTATGTGTGTGTATAATATATATATATATATATATATATATATATTGTATGTATATATATGACTCTAATCTTCTTCATTTTGATACTTTCTCAGTCTGTTTGACACTGAAATTTCTAAAGAATATAGTCATCTTCTTTGGTTAGGATATTCCGATTTGGAGTTTATCAGTTATTTCCCCATGACTAGATTCTCGGGTAGTTTTTCTTTGTTCTCATCTATCTACTTATTTATATTTGTTTTTCTTTCTGAGTTGGGTGTGGGTGCATATGCCACCATGAATGTGTGGAGGTCAGAGGACAGCTTGTGGGAGTCAGTTTACTCCTTACAACATATGAGTCCTGGGGATTGAACTCAGGTTGTCAGGCTTTGTGTGAAGTACTCTGACCCATTGAGCTTTCTTTTTTTTTTTTTTTTTTTAATTAATCATTTCATTGTTTACATCACAAATGTTATTCTCCTGCTTGGTTATCCCTCTACAAAACCCTCATCCCACATTTACCCTCTCCTCCTTCCCGTTTGCCTCGATGAGGGTTTCCTTCAGCCTTTCAAGTAGTATTTTTGATGAGAATGCCACATAGGACTTAAGTCCTTCTTGAGATGCCACATTCATGAAAACATGACAGCTACCTCTTCTTTGATGGCATTTCTGATTACTTGGTCAACGTATTACCAATGCCTTTATTATTACATTACATACTTTATTACATTACATACTAAAATTTCTATTTAACAATTTGTAGAAGGACACCTTTTTAGTAACCTTTATATTGCTAGTTGACATAACTATATATATGGTATTCAGTTCACCCAACAGGAACCCACAGCTGTGCCCACGCATGAGCTAATCATCCCCACACCATATGGTTTGTGGGTTGTATCTGGGTATTCTGAGCTTTTGGACTAATATCCACTTATCATTGAATTTATACCATGTGTGTTTTTTTGTGTCTAAACCACCTCACTCAGGATGATATTTTCTAGTTCCGTCCATTTGCCTGTGAATTTCATGAAGTCATTGCTTTTAATAGCTGAGTAATACTCCATTGAGTAAATGTACCACATTTTCTGTATCCATTTCTCTGCTGAAGGACATTTGGGTTCTTTCAAACTTATAGCTATTATAAATAAGGCTGCTATGAACATAGTGGAGCATGCGTCTTTGTTATATGTTGGAGCATCTTTTGGGTATATGCTCAGAAGTGGTATAGCTAGGTCTTCAGGTAGAACTATTTCCAATTTTCTGAGGAACCACCAGATTTGTTTCCTAAGTGTTTTTACCAGCTTTCAGTCCCATCAGCAATGGAGGAATGTTCCTCTTTCTTCACAATCTCACGGGATCTGCTGTCTCCTGAGTTTTTTACCTTAGTCATTCTGATTGGCGTGAGGTGGAATCTAAGGGTCATTTTGATTTGCATTTCCCTGATGACTAAGGATGTTGAACATTTCTTTAAGTGCTTCTCAGCACTTACCCTATTTTTTTAATAGGGTTGTTTGGTTCTCTGCAGTCTAATTTCTTGAATTCTTTGTATGTTTTGGATATTAGCCCTCTATTGGATGTAGGATTGGTAAAGATCTTTCCCCAATCTGTGGGTTGCCGTTTTGTCCTGTTGACAGTGTCCTTTGCCTTACAGAAGCTTTGCAATTTCATGAGGTTCCATTTGTCAATTGTTAATCTAAAATTACTGATATCAGAGACCTTTGTTGGTGTTATTTTAATGGATATATCTCTTTTACTCATTTATTAGGCTGCAGTTTAGAGGTAGTTCTTCTGAGAGATGTATCTTCATTATGAGTATTACTCTGTCAACTTTGTTCATAATATTCTGAGTGATGTTCTAGCCATCTCGGTTAACAGACATGTGATAGTATACTCTATTAATACAGTTTAAAAAGTTAATTGAAATATTATAAGGTGCTTGGCACAGTGTTATTTTGAGTATTTACCCTTGGGAGTAAGTCAATCAATCAATCAGTCAGTCTTTGGATCATATGCCAATCAAAAAGAGTATTAAGAAATAGTTGCACTGAATTCGATTTTGAAGTAAGGCTACTATTTTGATAGGGGTGTTTTATTAGGATCATCTGGGGTGCCCTCATCACCTCTTGTTCAGTAACAAAGTGGCCTGAAGTGTAGTAGTGTAACAGAATCAATAATTGGCTTGGCTTGGTGGAGTACACCTTGAATCCCAGCACTGAGAAGACAGAGGCAGTCAGATATCTGTGAAGTGGGGGCTAGCCTGGTCTACATAGAGAGTTCTAAGCCAGCTAGGACTAAACAATAAGTCCCTGTCTCAAACAAGAACACTAACAACAATAACTAACATAAACAACAAATAACAACAACAACAAAGGTTCTAACATGCACTTACGAGGTACCCACATAGTGGAAAAAAGAAAACTTCCTAAAGTTGTCCTCCATAGGTGTGCGTTGTCCCGCTTGCACCCACCCACATATACACACAGTAAAATAAATGAAGAAAATGCAAAATGCTTCGTGTCTAGTGCGCCTTCTTTTGTTAAAGACACTTTGAAAAGTAAATCAGATGCCTTCACATCTTGAAATAAATAGTCTTTTCCAATTTTTCTTGAACGACTAAGTTGTTTTTCCTCTCTTTTCTCCGCATCTGAGAAATACAAGTAAAGAAATAGCTCATCGACACTGACAAATGGCAACTGACACTTCACTTTGAATTAAAGAGGCGACAGGGAATAGTAGGGACCGTGACAAGACACTTTTAAGGAAGAAATGACTTCTCAGTTTCTGCCCGTAATTTCCACAGAGAATGTAGGTCACATGTAGGAAATTCTATCTATTTCCCTGCAAACAATATGATTGTGTTTTTCTTTATGGATGAATAATATTCCACAGTGTTTTATGCTATGTTTCCTTTACTCTCTTATTTGTTAACAGGCCTCATGGCTGAATAAATAGTGCTATAATAAACATGGATACATAGCTGTCTCTGAGGAATGAGAATTAATTGTTTGGTATACACACGCACACACACACACACACAGGAGTGAGAAAGCTCAATCATGTTATAGTTTTTTCACCATCCGTGTGATTTCCATAGTGGCTACACTAGTTTTCAATGTCACAAGTGAATAGGGTTCCCCTTTCCCATATCTTTTCCAACATTTGCCATCATATAGTTTCTTTAAAAATATTTATTACATTTAGTTAGTGTCAGTGCATACACATGTATGTGGCACACATGTGTCATGGTGCACATGTATGAGGTCATAGGAAATCAGTTTTCTCCTTCCACCATGTGGTTCTGGGCAGTGCACTGAGATTAGCAGGTTTGGTGGCAAGCCACCTCTAGCCATCTCTCTGGTCCTCATCATGTGTTTTCAATGCTAGGCAATTCTGTCTGGGGCTAGATGAAATCTCTCGGTAGTTTCATTTTTGCCTTTTCTTGATAGAAAACAATATTGTACGTTTTAGAACCTATATGTTGTCCATTTGCAGTCTTTTGAGAATTAGCTGTTCAATGAATTCCTGGCGTAGACTTTCTGCAGTTGCGCATAATATCTTTTCGCTGTGGTGATTGTTTCCTTTGCTGTGTTTCTTAATTCTCATCATAAAGGAGTAATTGGAGCTATTGGAACCTCACCATTTCTACTATTCATAACTCCAGATTTCTAAGGCCCAGTTCCAGTGTGTAAGTGTTGCTTATTCTCCTGACTCCCCAACCCTAGCTGGATGCCTGCCTCAGTGAGGAGACTCCCCCACCCCCCATGTCTCTGATCTGAATCTGGTGGCATACATCCTTTAACGGGCTTGTTTCAGTGGTATTTTGCTGCGGCCACACTAAACTACAAGAGAGATACTGACTGGCTAGGATAACATTGCAGTGTTTGCTGTGAGTTCCAGCAGAAAGGAAAAGACAGAAATCTATGTTTTCCAGAGCGGCAAGCTTAAACTCGAACTTTCAAGATGACTTCCTCTTCCATTATCACACAGTGACTTTGACAAATGCAGAGCACTTCTCCAATGCCAGCTATTGTGCAGATCCCTGCTCACACATTTGGCCTGCTTTTCTGTTTTGCATCTCTTTCTGTGCCAGTTTGACCCATAACACCTCTCTCTCTTCCTCTTCTTTTACTGCGTACCTGCACTGTGACACTGAATTGCTGGGGGTTTGTCACTGAGAACTCTTTTTTGTTCTTAAGAACCTTCTGAGTTTCTTCAAGTCACCCTTTTGAAGAATGTTGGAACCTTTCTTCTTATCCAAGCTGCTGAGAAACTGGCTTCCGGCTGGTTTGATTCAGAGTCAAAAAGATGCTGAAAAATATAACTTACTCCTAATCTACCATCTTAGTTACAACTCTAAAAGTTGCTTTTAGCCAAGTAAGCGACACTGGGCGAACACTGGATGAGGAGTTTATCTCTAGACTGCACTTGGTGCATTGACAATCATGAACAGAGATGCGTTAGTATAGAAAAGATAAGCCTGGGGACCCCGAGGCTGCTGTATACTGTGATGATTTGTGTAAGTTGGTGTGAAGTAAGTGTGATGTGGCTTAGGTCCAGCCAGACCATGGCTCAGCCAGGGTGACACAACTGCTATAGGAAACTTTGAGTGTCAAACTGTGACAGCAAGTCATGATGGAAAGTAGGCTCGGCAGACTCCATCTTCTCATTTGGAAAGGTAGACATCAAGGTTGGTTGGGCATCAATGTGCCTGTCTTCTTTAGAGATGATTGCTCCCTAATGATGCTGGTGGGCCCTTGAGTAACTGATGGAAGACAAGAAGACAGTCAAGTTATGAGTGTTATAAACATGGGAGGAAAGGGAGAGAAGTCATGGCAGGAAGTCCAGACCTGTCTAAGGGTCGGAGAAATCTCCCTGGAAAGATTAATTAAGCTGACATTTGAATAACAGAGACTGGCAGGGAAAGGGCTTCCAAGGTGAGGGGATGTCCGATGTCCTGTGATGTGGCCCTGATGAGGGAAGAGCTGTGACTGCATTTGGAAGAAGCTACAGCATGTGGAAAGGGAAGGTGATTTTTTTGAAGCAAGAGCTGTGTTGTAAAGGTCTTGGAAGGCCCTGTTAATGAGGCTGGCCTTTAGTTCCATGGCTGGTGTTAAGTAGGAGCATGCCATGATCAAGTTAGTGTCAGCTTTTTTAAGTAGATTTTTTTTTTTTTTTTTGTATAATGTATAATGTGTGGAAAAAACAGCACAAGTCATAGACTTGCAGTTTGATTAAATTTCAGAGTGAAAATGTAACCAATAACTAGACTAAGAGCAGGTGGCCCTTTTCAGTCACTGTCGCTTCTTGGAACATCAGTGTATTAACTTCCAGAGCCACAAAGTCATTTCCTGAGTTGTCAACTTCTTACACATGGAATTATAAGCATTTACTTATATTAGAGACATCCCATGGTCCCATGGAGACATCCTCTCTCCCCCTGGAGGTTTGCTTCGCTCAACATTGTTTGTGAGACTTGCTCACATTGTGCTGCCTGTAGTTAGCTTAGTCTACAGTTTTGGCCACATAGATCACCCCTTTCACTGTTATGGGTTTTTGGGCATAAATCTGGACACTACAGGAAATAATGTGGCAGGGACATTCATGCACATGTCCTTTGTACATGTTATATACATGTTATGAATTTACATGTTATGAAATGTTATACATTACATTTATACACTATGGCTTTATACACTATGGTCAATAGAGGAGTAGACTCTAGAGGTGTAGAGAATCTATTGGAGAGATCTAGGCACTGATGGAACTGTGGCTCAAGTGAATGATTAGCATTCTCAAATCATGGACCCATGGGTTCCAGAGCTACTTAAAAGCATTGTCAAGACTTACTGATTGAACCTATGGGATGACTGAGGGGCAAATATTTCTGAATTGTTGATATTGAAATACACTTCTCATTAACCATCATTAAGCTACTCTGGTCTGCTGACCTGAAGACTGTTTGTGGATGTGTATGGTAAGTATTATTGTTTGAATGCAGTGTGAGGATTAAAACAAGGGCATTCAGGCTGTTTCTAATTACTGTCTATTGTGAATAAAGTGGCAATGCACATGGCTGCTCAAGTATCTGTAGAGATAAGTCCTTTGGGCATATGCCAAGAAGTGGTATAGCTGGGCCATATAGTAGATGTAGTTTTAGCTTTTTGAAGACTCTGCATACTGAGTTCCATAGTAGATACATGGATTTACAATTCCACCAACAGTGAATAAGAGCTCCCCTTTCCTCACATCTTCATCCTTGTTTCTTGTTACAGACACACACACACACACACACACACACACAGGAAACAAACATGGAATCTGGGATATGGTTCAATTGACAAAGTACTTGCCCTGCAAACATGAAGATATATGTTTGGATTTTTAACTCTATCTAACCTCTATGTAAAGCCAGACATAGTAGCACAGATCTCTAACCATAGCCTTAGGAGTGAAGGCACAGATGGGTGGATCTTTGGGGGGCTCAGTGGCTGACCCACCTCAAACTGAGGGTTTCAAGATTAGTGAGAGAGACTCCTCTTTTTTTAAATTGGAAATTTTATTTACATATCAGATGTTCTCCCCTTACCCCATTTTCCCCCTCCCTCCCAGGAACTCCCTATCCCTTCCCCCCTCCTCTTGCTTCTATGCTAATGTACCCCCACCTACTCACCCCCATACCTCACCTCCCCACCCTTGAATACTCCCCCCCCCCCCACGACGTCCTGCCTTCATGGGACCAAGGATCTCTTCTCCCCTCCCATATATAGCTGGAGCCATGAGTCCCTCCCTAAGCGCTCCCAGGCTGGTAGTTTAGACCCTGGGGGCTCTGGTTGGTTGGTATTGTTGCTTTCCTCATGGTGTCGCGAATCCTGTCGACTCCTTCAGTCTTCACTCTATCACTCTATCTTCTCTATTGGGAACCCCATCAGTTTAATGGTTAGCTGTGAGCATCTGCCTCTGAATATGTCAGACTCTTGCAGACCTCTAAGGAGACAGTTATATCAAGCTCCTGTCAGCATATACTTCCTGACATCCACATCAACGTCTACCTTTGGTGACCGCACATGGGATGGATATCCAGGTGGAATGGTCTGGAGACGGCCCCTCCTTCAGTTTCTTTTTTTTTTTTTTTAAGGTTTTTCGAGACAGGGTTTCTTCGTGTAGCCCTGGCTTTCCTGGAACTCACTCTGTAGACCAGGCTGGCCTCGAACTCAGAAATCCGCCTGCCTCTGCCTCCCAAGTGATGGGATTAAAGGCGTGTGCCACCACCGCCCGGCTCCTCCTTCAGTTTCTGTCCTGCACTTTGTATCCATATTTGCTCCCTTGAGTATTTTGTTACTCCTTCTATGAAGGACTGAAGCCCCCTCCCCCCAACTTGGTCTTCATTCTTCATGAGCTTTAAGTGGTCTGTGAGTCTTTAAAAAAAAAAAAGTGATAAAGGCAGAACCCTGAAGAACCAAAGTCAACCTCTGACCTTTTATATACACATGTACTGGGAATTTCACTGATGCATACATACATTTGTACACACACACACACACACACACACACACAACATACACACATAATCACATACACACACACACACACAAGAGAGAGAGAGAGAGAGAGAGAGAGAGAGAGAGAGAGAGAGAGAGAGAGAGAATGAACAAAAAAACAAAGCAAAAACTACGTGGATCTATAGGGACAGGATTTCTATTCCGGAGGGAATGCAAGCATTTTTCACTTTTGTCATGGTTTGATAGAGATTGAATTATATCACTCGATGGCTGGATATTGTGTAAAATAAATTGTTCTCAATCCAATTTCTTATAGACCAATGCTTTCATTGCCCAAATTGCTATTGCAATAGCTACCTTATTGGCAGTCTTAGCAATAACAGGCTGAGCTGAGTGAGCAGAACTCAGCCACTGATTTATCTCTGAGCATGGATTTAGATACAGGTTGAGATATATTCATAGAAAGCAGTGCAGAAAGTTACAGTACCTTGATTGTTAAAACAAGGACTTTAAAAATATTTGTGCTTATATTCTCAGATAAGTGTAGTAGTCCTCACCTCTCATCTGGGAAATGTCTCTTTGCAATAGAGAATATTATAGGAAACCACAATCAATAAAAATGCAGAGTTGTGGAGTCCAGTCCCAGTAGTTACATCTGCAACACAGCTCCCACACCTAAGATTCAGGGATCATTGTGGAAGAGGGAGTGAAAAATATTAAGAGTCAGAGAAGGTCAGGAAGTTTGCTGTGAAATTGTATTTCTTAAGAATCTCCTAAGGTACACCCATAAAGTCTTAGCAACATGATTGTTGCTTAAACATAAACCAAACAAGGACAACAATAATAGACATGCTAAATGGCAAGCCCAGGAAGCTTCAACCCTACACAAAGAATTACAGGAAATTAAGCAATGTTGAGAGTCGGAGAAACTGTCTTGCCTAGGGAAGAGTGTGCCAATTGGTTATCCAATACCAAATTATCAGTCCTGAAAACATACATAAATACAAATAACATTATACAGACTGGACAGGTTGTACTTATTAATTTGGAAACACACACACAGACACACACACAAAGAGACACACGCAAACACACGACAATTAATGAAATAAAGAGGCCATGAATTTGAAAAAGAGCAATGAGTGGTCTATGAGAGGGTTTGGAGGGAGGAAAGGGAAAGGGGAAATGTTATAATTTTATTATAATTTCAAAAAGAAATAATAAAGATTTCTATATAGGAAATCAGAATAGTCTTTCAAAGATAATTTATAGTGTATTTGTTATGGTTTGAATCCTAAAATTTTCCCAGAGCTCACGTGCTGAAGTCTTGGTCCCCAGCTTGTGAGGAAACCTTAAAGAAATAGGAACTACCTGTATACAGTAGGTGATTGGAGACACACTCTTGAAAGGGATAGTGGGGCCAGTCTAGTAGCTCTTCCTGAAGAACAGCTTTGTTCTACCCATGGGTGCTTCCTGCCTTGATGTCTCGTTAAAGCCCACAAACAACAGCATCACCCATCCAAGGGACAAACACAAATCAAGACTGGTGCATGTTTGCATCCAGAAGGGTATGAAACAAAAGTCTAATTACCAGGGCTGAGAATTCAGACAAGATTACTAGAGTTCTAAACAAGTAAAGACTAAATAAAAATTTCACATTCAATACATATCAAATCAGATGTGTATTACATGGCAGATGAGACCCACTGGTAAGAAATTGTTGATATCTGGCTGACAGAGCTATGGCTGGGACTTATTCATTGGATCATCCAGTGACTGAGTTCTTTGACTTCTCTTCCTCTATAGTCCAAGCCTCCTACCTACCTCAAGAACCTGTCATGTGACTTATCCTAGGGAGAGACAAAACACACATATTCATCCCAGATAGGGCATGAAGAACCAAATAAATGATTCCACCCAAATCAGTTTTGGTGAAGCAATGCATTTATTGGAAGTTCTTTATTAGAAACACGAGTAGCAGGTTATTTATTGTAACATAGGGGATTTAAAGGCAACTATTGAGAGATGCAACTCAAGTAGTTTGGCGTTTGCTTCATACCTTTCTGGATGAATTTTGAGCACAAGTATATCAGTGTCCCTAGCAGCTGGATTGTGTAGCCCTTGCAACCACCATTTTTAAATGTATGTCATGAAGCAAACATGCACTGTTCCTTGCATGGGGAGTGCTACACTGTGGGCTGTGATGAAGCTAAACATTATGGATGGGGAGGTAGCTATGAGCTCCTACCCTATCACCAGCAACCATTGTCAGTTAATGGTTGTTACAGGAGAGAGTGACATTGTTTTTCAGCAGTGTAGACACTGGTGAGTCCTTCTTGCTGTAGTAAATGGCCACTACTCACGCATATACAAGCTCAGTGGATTCACAAAAAGAAGTTGGGAAGAAAAGGGTTCTGAAGG
The DNA here is from genome assembly GCA_021653895.1 of Mastomys natalensis. NCBI lineage: Eukaryota > Metazoa > Chordata > Mammalia > Rodentia > Muridae > Mastomys > Mastomys natalensis. Next base: position 802,988 of record JAJTUV010001234.1, on the reverse strand, counting down.
AGAGAGAGTGAGGATGAGAGGGTAGTGTGTGTGTGTGTGTGTGTGTTGTGGTGTGTGAATGTAATCGCAATACATTTCATATATGTATGAAATTATAAAAATGAAACAAACCAAAACCAATATCACTAGTCCACAATGGAGCAATTAAAATAAATCATCTTCCTGATGAGCTAGATGTAGTTCTCTATGACAACACAGCAAGATAGCTTCTTCAAGGTCATCTATGAAGTAGGAACCCAGAATTTAAACCAAGGCAGAGTTACATTGCTGGTTCTCTCCGACTGTCTTTATTAAAGCACCCAGGAAGAAGAATTGAACATGATTGTGAAAGTATTAAAACATTGAGTTCTAATCTTCTTCTGTGTGATAATTTGCCCATTCATCTTTTCTGACAGTGATAAATGCATAGATAAGGCTTGATTGGGAAGGAAGTCTTTTGGCAGGAAAGATGAAAGTGAAATTACATTTGAAGTAATTTAAAAGTAGCATTTGAGGGGTGGAGAGAAGAGCTGTCTCATAGCACAATGCTCCTTAAACTGCCTGTCATCGAAAACCTCCACAAGTGACATGTGAGGGAGAAAAGATGGGGTACATAAGACCTGTGGTCACTCTAACTCCTTTGCTCAATAAGAAATGGATTTCGAGAGCTGTAGCATATCAGATACTTGTCAAAATATCAGCCCAGGAGGGAGCGTGCCATGGAGGAATTTGACAGACTGTGCTCGGAGGAGCATAGGAGCTAGAGGTTGTCATGCATGAGCACGCAGACAATTACAGGAGATTTGGAGAAAGCCCACATGAAAAGCAACTAGACAGTTTGCACATCTGTATACACAGCCCCAGATGAAATAATATCACCAGGTATTATATACCAGTCAAGATGAATTTGAAAGAGCTGAGAAACTCGTCTTGTTATAAATTATTAGAGATAACATTCGGTCCTTTTCTACTTTTCTTATCAGTTTGACATGGGTTTTGATCTGTGTTGAAAGACCTCAGTTTAGAAATGCAAAGGGCACATGGCAATACAGGCTCCCCATTCCTTATGTGCAATTCTGAGAATTTTGGTGAGGTGAATTTTTATGTAGAAACTGATGTGAGGTTGAACGGTATGTATGCTTTCAGCCTATCACAGTCTTATTTAATGTGAATATTCATATATTTTTGTTGTAAAAACATTAATGTGCTTCACATGTGGATTGATTCCAGACTGTACAGTGGGCATTATATAAGAGTGTACATAACATGTTACTTTCTTTTTTGTGTGTTTGTGTGCAGGTGCATATGTGTGTACAGGCGTACATGTGTGCATGTGTATGTGTAGAGGCCAGCGGATAACCTCAGGTCTCCTTCCACAGGTGCTACATATCATGCTTGTTTTTTGTTTGTTTGTTTGTTTGTTTTTGAAACAGAGCTGGCTGAGAATAGTCTCACCTGGCTGGCCTGCAAGTCTCCCATTTCATGTACCTCTGCCTCCCCAGTGCCAGAATTCCAAGTGCATCACTGTACCTGGCTTTTTGGGTAGCTTCCGGAGATTGAGCTCAAGTTCTTCTGCTCGCAAGCAACTGCCTTCTGACTCAGCCACGTGTGCCCAGACCGCATAATTGCTTTTTGCAAGTATAAATTTTTTTTTGAATTTCTAAATGATTCTGGGCTAAGACTTTCCAGGGAACAGTTATGAACCTGTGCTGGCAAAGTGAACAGCCAGTAGATTTCCCATTTCTAATTATGTTATGCTTCTAGTTGCTTTGAAAATGGACATTTTACCAGGGGTTAAGATTTAAGGGCTAGGACTGAGAGTTTCTGAAATACTGTTCCAAAAAACTGATTTCTTCTTCTTTTTTTTTTTCCAGTATGGGAGAGTTTTCTGAAGAAGAATGTTTAGTTGAAGATGAGATATCCAAATTTTAGTAGGATGAGTGTAAAACAAACAAACAAACAAACAAAACAAAACAAATAAACCCAGAAACCCATGAACGTAAATTTCTCCAATACATACATTGGTTCTTACAGGACAACATTTAATTACGCTCTTAAAGAATGAGTCAACAGAAAGAGAAATAGAACTGTTTTTCAAATGGCATCTAAAGTGTAGATACAAAATCATAGTTTACTTAAAGGTGTTAAATTGTACAGACTGAGTGGCTCATATTTAGGAATATTTATGTATATATGTATATGCATATAACAATTAAGGAAAAGGAATTTGAAAGGGAGAAAGGAGTGGTATACAGGAGGGTTTGTAGGAAGAAAAAGAAGGGGGAAAATGATGTAATTATATACTAATCTTAAAAATAAAATAAAAAAGAATATTTCAAAAAAGTATTAGATTTGGCGTCAGATGGCTATTTAGATGTTCCAGTACCCGGAAAGGAGAGACAGACATCTCTGTCAGTTTGAGGCCATCCTTGTCTACACAGTGAGTTTGAGGCCAACTATTGCTACATAGTGAGGACCTATCTCAATGCAAACCAAAGAAACTATTAAGGGATACAATGATAATTGTACTATTATTGGTGTAGACTGTGGGCCAAATGCCATTATGAAATACACATTCTCATATGACTTCAAAGCCTCATCTCATTACTGGATTCATTCATCTTCATCAAATATTAGCCTGTCTGTCACTTGCCACCTGCCACTTGGCCCTAACAGTGACCCCATGCTGAGTTTTCCTAATGAAAACAAACACTGCCAAGAGTGAGGTTGTCCACTCACCAGTCATTTTCTAGAACTCTCCATTTACCCTCTTTCTCTAGTTATCACTTCCTCCTTTCTACTCAGCTCCTGTTCTTCCCCGCCCCTCACTTTCCATGGCCTCCCTTTGCTTTCTTTGTTCTTACTTTAAAATCTTCAGTCACCTTTGTTTTAGTTGAAATTTTACCCAATGTACATTGGTGTCTCTTCTTCTGTTGCAAGTCTCCATCAAAGCTGGCTTGCTAGCTTTAACTAGTATCTGGAAATGTTCTGATACAGCCTGTAAGGGGCTTAGAATTTGGCTCTCTATGTCAACAGTAAGCAAAATGTTAATCAGACCAATACCAATCTCTCTTATATCTGTCAGTAGTTAAGGTAATAAATTTTCTATGGACTCAAGATTGGACAGGCTGGCACTGAGATCACAGCTTAGTAGAAGCAGAAATCTCCATACAAATGAGAACCACACTAGAAAAACAGTCATAACTGAGGACCTGGATAGAGGTTCAGTGGGAACAGATGTGAGTTACACCCCAGGGGCCATCGCTGGCAGTGGCTACATTTGCCTATATTTATCTTCAGAAGGCCAGCAGTATCTATCTCACCTTGAAACTTATTAGAGGGAAAAAAAAATCCATGTTTCAGAATAATGGAGAAGAAATAAGATACTTGAAAATATGTCCAGAGTGTTCTGTCCTTCTAAACTTGGTCTGTTTTAGGAAACCATTTATTTTTTAATACCAAACTACACTCTGGGTTTTCCTCAAGTCCAAACCCTGGGAGAAGGGAAATGCCTTATCTGGCCTTCTTCAGCCTTCATGCTGGGAAAGAAATAGTCAACACTTGTCCTATCTAGCTTTTCTGCCTCACCTATAGGGGACTGGAGACTCTGAGGTCATGAGAATGTCACAATTCAGCAACACTGTCATTGTAAGATCAACTAGAGATGGTACCTTTCTTCATCTACCTTACTGTCTTGTCATTAGAGGTATATTTGACACAATGTCTTTCTACACAGCATGTCTGGCTCACACAAAAATAAGTACAAGGTATACTTTAAAAGCAAACAAAACACATTCCTTCCCCCACAAACACAGTTTCGAGAGAAAGAGGATGCAGGAGACTTAGAACCATATATGGCAGGGTTGCTGGAATTACCAGGCTGAGAGTCTTCTACAGCTGATTTATGTGCTAAGAGCTCTAGGGGAAGAAGACATGCAAGGAGAAATACAAAATAAACAGGTAGATGGAATTCTAAGAATAAAATTCCAGAGATCAAAACTCCATTGTAACAAAAATGAATAATACTTTGGTGGCCCCAGCAGCTCTTTCAACAGAAGGCAGAGGCATCTTGATAAAGAAAGACTGTCTTCTCTACATATGGTACTGAAATGGTTGGACATTCACCTACGAAAAGTATATTTGATGTATGTTAAATAAATGGAAGTAAGTGTGTGTGTAGGCTATGAAACTAGAGAGTAGACTACAATGAAGAAAAAGAGGTCTTAGGAAAGAGGTCAGTAGGTCACAAGATACACGAAAATGAAAGGAGTTTATAGATGGGGGCAGAAGGATGGAAGGGGAGCCCAGAGGGAGAACAGGAAAGGGAAAAATCAACAAATACACATTTTGCTTGAAAGTGCTGCAATGAAACCTAATACTGTGTGTGCTTGTTAAAAGTTGATTTTAAAAACTGACTCTAGATATAGACTTTGGACCATTTGTAAAACCAACATCAAATGGATCATAGCTCTAAATCCAAAACACAAATGCAGAAATCTGCTGGAAGACAATAAGGGAAAATTTTGAGATGACTTGTGCTTGGTGATAGGTTTTTAGATTCAACAGTTTGATCCCAGAAGGAAAGGCCTTTATATATTTCATTAAAATGAAACCGTTTGTTGTAAGAGAAGTACTGTCATGAGGAAGAGAAGACAAGATGAGGAGAAAATGTTTGCAAAAGATATACTTTATAAAGAATTGTTCTATAAACTAAACAGAGGAGTAAACTGAACAGTGAGACAAAAAGAACCATAGGAAGACTGTAATGGACAACTATAGCAAAGAGGACACACAGGTAGGAAATAAGCATGTGAAAATATGCTCAAACCACAGGATATATGAAAAATAACTACACACTTACACACGTATTAGAAAGGCTTGAGTCTGGGCACACAAACCCAGTTAGGCTGGGGTACCTTGGAAATTCTCGTTTCTTACCCATTGCAAAAGCAATTTAGGTATTTCATTAACAACTTAACATTCTTTTTTACTTTTGTTTTTTAAATTTAATTTTTGTACTTATTGACTTTACATTCCTCTCACTGTCTGCCCTCCTGGTCATCCCTCCCACAGTCCTTCCCCCATCCCTCCTCCCCTTCTACTCTGAGCAGGTAGGAATCCCTCTGGGTATTTACCACCACCACCACCACCACACCTCCCCACCCTCAGTACTTCAAGTCTCTGCGAGACTAGGCACTTCCTCTTCCACTGAGGCCAGACAAGGCAGCCCAGCTAGAAGAACATATCCCACCTATAGGCAACAGCTTTTGGGATAGCTCTATTCCAGGTGTTCAGGACCCACATGAAGATCAAGCTGCACATCTGCTATATATGATCAGGGAGTCCTAGGTCCAGCCCATGTATGTTCTTGGTTGGGTGGTTCAGACTCTGAGAACCCTAAGGGTCCAGGGTAGTTGACTTTATTGATCTTCCTGTGGAGTTCCTATCCTCTTTAAGCCCACAATCTTTTCTTCTTTAAGAGTCCCCAAGCTCCATCTACTGTTTGGCTGTGGGTGTCTATATCTGTCTGAGTCAATTCAAAAGACAACATGTTCGTATCTGCAAGCATAACAGTATCATTAGTAGTGTTAGGGATTGGTGTTTGCCTATGGAATGGGTCTCAAGTTAGACTGGTTATTGGTCAGCCATTCCCTCAGTCTCTGCTCCCTCATCCATGCCTGCATTACTTGTAGGCAGGATAAATTTGGGAGTGCAAACATGTACAATCACTTTGGAAATAAATTTGGCATTTTCTCAGAAAACTGGGAATAGTTCTACCTCAAGGCCCAGCTATACCTAGCCAGAAAGGAACCCCAGTGGAGCAATAGAGACACCAAGCCACCCACAAAACTTCACATAAGACCTGGTGCATATATCTAAAAGATACTCCACCATCCCACAAAGACACTTGCTCTACTATGTTTATAGCAGCTTTATTTGTAATAACCAAAAGCTGGAAACAACCTAGATGCCCCTCAACTGAAGAATGGATAAAGAAAATGTGGTACATCTACACAATGGAATACTATTCAGCTATTAAAAACCAAGACATCATAAATTTTGCAGGCAAATGGGTGAAACTTGACAATATCATTTTGAGTGAGGTAACCCAGTTCCAAAAGGACATGCGTGGTGTGTATTCATTGATAAGTGGATATTAGCCATGAAATACAGGGTACCATGCTACACTCCACAGACCCTAAGAAGCTAAACAAGAAGGAAGGCCCAAGAGAGGATGCTTGAATCTCACTTAGAAGCAGTAACAAAATAGTCATAAGAGGCAGATGGAGAGAGGGAACTGGGAGGGATGGGAGATGGGGAGGGAAATATGGGAGATTCAGGATCAGGTGTGGGAAGGAGAGGCAAGAATGCTAGATGGCAGTGAAAATGAATGGAAATCTGCAACTGATGGGGGAGGGGAGGGGAGGAACATCTCCATGACAAGACAGAGACCTGGAATGAGAGAAGTAGGCACCCAAGAATTAATTGGGGGGTGACCTTAGCTGTGATTCACTACACTGGGGATATGGAACCTGAAAATGTCACCTGTAGCCAGACAAGAACCCCAGTGGAGCAATAGAGACACCAACCCACCCACAAAACTTCATATTCTTTTACTGTAAGATCCAGCATGAAAAGTCATTTGGAGTTAACTAGGTCTTACAGAGCTATTTGCTCCAGTTTTTATTACAATACAATCTTTAGTTTTTACTAGAATGCTGCAAACAATACTAACAGAACAACCAAGAGGCAAAAAAAAAAAAAAAAAAAAAAAAAAAGTTTGCCAACCATACTCCTGTGTTGTCTTTGGATTTCTCTAAGAAACCCCATCAGTCTGACTTGCTGCTCTATTGTATTGTAATTCATTCTCATTATACTGGCGCACTGTTGAACTGGAACTAGGGTGGAAAGGAGCTGTGTTCTATAATCTTGTGATTAAATTTCCATCTTTTAGTGATAGACATATAACTATTCGTTTATTTCCAAAGCCATTTGGGTGGAGGAGGAAAATAAGGCCAGTGAGTAGGCTTCAGTGAAATAATTTGTCCAGAATAGCAAGGCTGTTAGGGAAAGGGCTCTTGGTCTGTTTAACATGTGAAAATACCCTGGGTCTATTCAATGTGATGACTTTCTTCCTTCCCTAGTCTGAGTTCCATTGCAGTGCTTGTCCCTCAGCTGGAGATTATCTCTTAAAAGCTTTTCACCGGAGAGCCAGTCAAAGTGAAGCAGCAGAAGGCTGGACTCCAGGTGTCTCTCAAAACTAATACAGGTTCTGCCTCTCTAGCTCAGTGGTTCTCTACCATCCCAATGCTGTGACCCTTTAATATTGTTTCTTATGTTAACCATTAAATTATTTTGTTGCTACTTCATAACTGTAATCTTGCTACTAATGTGCAATGTGTAATGTGTAATGTAAATATCTAATGTGCAAGATATCTGATATGCAACTCCCAAAGGGGTCTCGACCCACAGGTTGAGAACTACCACGTAACTCTTCTTTGAACTGAATAATCGCATGTTCCTCTGAGAGTGTAGCACCATCAGTTTGTGCTTTGTAGGTGAGCTGATATTGCTACTATTTTCTATATTTGATTTCTCTGCAGGGTTCTGGGGTGGTAGCTTTCCTGTGAACTTCTTTCTTTATTTGACCAAAATGAAAATATTGAATTTTCATTTGTTCGACAACTATTGTTTTGTTGTGAGGATCAGAGTTGAAATGAAGTGAGAAATCTTCTGGTATACTTATATCACACACAAAGGGTTACAATCCATGTTCGTAATCTCAGCTCTTTGGAAGGCTGAGGCAGGAGGATCAAAACTCAAGGCTAGTTGGGGCAATGTAGGCTCAAAAGTAAAAATGCAAATGCTGTCACCTTGCCACAAGTTGCTAAATACCATAGGGAACTTCCACTCCCAAAGTTGTGTGTTGAAATCATACAAATTATTCAATAAACACAACAGTTTAGGGGTAAAGGTTAAAATTGACATGATGGGGTGGAGGGAGCTGTGGGTGTAGTTAAAGTACCTGGCTAGCCTGCACTAGGCTTTCTATTTAGTCCTTAGTATATCACACACACACACACACACACAGAGAGAGAGAGAGAGAGAGAGAGAGAGAGAGAGAGAGAGAGAGAGAGAGGAGAGAGAGGAGAATATAGAGACAGACATCAAATAACTTACTAAGCAGCTAATAGAAGTGATCTTATGTTTGGTTGAGTTAGAGTTCACTTAAAAAGAAATAACACTGAAACCCAACTTGGCCCATTGGTTTGGACATTGTCTATTATTTCTCTCATCTTTGAAAACAGAACTGAGTAGTGGCAACAGAGATTTGAAGTCAGATAGATAGATAGATAGATAGATAGATAGATAGATAGATAGATAAAGAACTATTGGGCCATTTATAAAAAAACAACTTTGTAATCTTAAATAATGAAAATATGCTTCAAAAAAAACCCCATCAAACTCAATATATAACCCACTCCAAGCAATCTTGCTAAACCACTCTTTGGAAAGTTTTAAGATGTGATTTTTGTTGTAATAGTCACATCCATGTTTTATATTTTTTCTCTAAGACAATTTATCTTTTTAAAATTTAGATTGTTCTCTTTATATGTTTTCTACTTGAAAATTTATCTCTTAGACTAGTTGAATAAAATATTAGAATTCAATGTCATGTCCATACTTCCTCTTAAATTTCCACTGACACTGAAGTGTATTGTATGTTTTAACATTTCTCATAATAGTGAGTGTTGGAACTTGCAGACAAGATGTTGGGAAACACCCAGTAAGCAGCGTTGTATGGCAGCATCCTGAAGTTTTCCCTTGGTCTCAAAAGGTGAATGGATAGTCTAGAACATAGATCAACATTTTAGAAAGTCACTCCACATTCTCCTTTGAGTGCAGATGATCTTATAAGATTATTGTAAAAGAAATGTTTTATCTTAAAGGAAAGACACTTTACCCAATTCTACATTAATTTAACATTTTTGTTTAAAGCAATGCCTGGTGATTAAAAAAAATCAAGGATATTAGTATAATAATATCATAGGAAATAATTGAGTCTTAATACAACAGTCTTTTCAAAAATTTAAATTTCCTATCAATTGAGAATCAGTTGGAAAGACCAAATGCTTAAATACTTTTGATTAATATTTAAGAATCTCTGTTACTACATTTGCATACATGTATATCATGAAAATCTGAAATCAGCTCTGATTTGAAAAAAGACTTAAGAAATACCATTTTTCTGGTACCATATTAGCATTATATTTTAACAAAAAGTAGTAGTTTTTCAGTTAGTCCGAAAACAGATTATAAAACCACACGATGAAATTTAAATCTCTTGCTTATTTTACATATTCTTCAAATTGAATTTGATTTAATTACAATATTTGTGCATCTTTAATACAGTATTTCTTAGTACATATCATATTTTCTCAGCTACTTTAATTCAGAGAAGTCTCTTTTCTGCAAAAATTAATAAAACATGATTCTGTCATCAAGGAGTTTATAATTTTAGGGAAGAGATTAAATATATATGAAAGTAACAGTTTCTCATTTGAAAAACTCTTTGTACCAGTGGTATGCTTGGCACTATCTGTGAGTGGGGACCCAGGGAGCAAAACTGTCTATAACATGGTCATGGTGTGCAGTATCGGAACAGCTGAGTGAAAAGGGCCCCGGAGGAAGTGACAAAACACTCGACGAGTAATTATTGGAGAAAAAAAACAGTTTGGCTGATGGTGCAAGAGTTGGAGATATGACAGATGTACAGAAGAGAAGACAAGTGGAATGAACCCAGAAGGCACATGGAACTCAATGCACAAGCATCAAAAGTGGATTAGTGGAACTCAATGCATAAGCATCAGAAATGGATTCTGGGAAGCAATAGGAGAAGGCATAAGGATGCAAAACTGAGGAAGTTGCACGTAGGATGTTTAAACATAGAAATTATAGTCTAATGACCTTGGAAATCTGTTCTTCAGTTTCCAACAAGATGAAAAAATTGCTTCCTTAATACCCAATAATTTCAATACTGGCTATGTACTCCTACCCAAAATGACTTCCCAAGCAGACCCACAAGAATATTCATAGAAGTCCAAATCTGGACATAACTTAGACAGTCAACTAGGAGAGAATGGATAAACAAGTTATGTGTTGTCTATGTGGTAGAAATAATCTACTTATGCATGCAGCATGCATAAAGCATGTAGATGAATCTTATAAAGATACTGAGCTAAACAAGTGAGAATCAAAAGCAGCCTTAATGACTTCAGTTATATGAAGTTTTAGAATAAAACAACCACTAGTTTATGGGTATATAGATAGAGACCAGAACAGTTGCATCAGGGAACAATGATAAATATCTGTAAATGTAGCATGAGGGAATTTCCTAGCTTGGTGGGTGTGTTCGATATGTTGTTCTGGATGATAATTACAAAGGTATACATACTTGTCAAAGTCCTGAAATCTTTATGCCTTTTAGTGTATGTACTATAATTTAAATAATGCACTTCTAGGGGCTGGAGACATGGCTTAGTGAGAAGTATGCAAGTATGAGGACCAAAGTTCTAACCCCCAGAACTTACATAAAACACCCAGTGATTGTATGCCACTGTAATTCTAGTGTTATGGGGAGCAGGGACGGGAGGCTGGCAACCAGATGAGAGATCTTGACTTAACAGAATAAGGCAGGGTCCCCAAGTTCTTCTCCAGCTTCAGTGTGCACAGGTATGTGTGCACATATCACCCTTCCATTGATCCTACATAGATACAGAAGTACAAATAAAAACTCAATTAAATTATTCTAGTATCAAAGAAGCACTAAATAGTCCTTTTGGCAAAAAGTATTGGACATTTGGAAGCTTGGAGATCTTAATAAAGCAATATAAGTTTTATAAAGGAATTGTCTATGAGTGCAACTGTCTACCCACATTAGCTCCTGTTCTTTATAAAGTAGGAGACAAAAGGAGCAGGGTGTGGCTGTTAGGAGAGGAAGGTTTGAAATCCTTGGGTGTGGGAGGGGATTTTGACAAGCTGGTAAGGTAGGGCCCCTGGTTTCCTGTGGCATTTCAATGGCACTCATGTCAGTTTAAATAAGTTCCTTGGACTGCTGTATCCTGCTGATTGAATCATATGGAAAATGACCCCCCCCCCTTAGAAGATTCAGCTCGAAGACAAACAAATTAGCAGATAGATAAATCATGGACTACTTGACAACAGCTCCCTGCATCTATTCTCAATCTTCTTCCTCAATGTAAACCAAGCTGCATTGCAGGTGGCGCCCTTCTTCATTGATAATGACATGGGCCTGAGTCTTCTATTTATTGTATTTCATGTTGCTTCTCATTTTAAAGTCCTGGCCAGCCGGTGCCACCGTTAGTGCGGGAAGTTAGAGCGAGAACATGGCGACCAGGCCCAGAGCTAGCCGGACAGCCCCGTCTTTTCATATATCTCCGGCAAAAGGTACCAGGCAGGAGTGTGGAACAGAAATGCCTTTCAACTTTCGTTTTCAAAGAGAAGTCTTGAGAAGCACTCGTTTATATTAGCATTTTCTTAATGCAGGATTTCAGAGCACGCTGGAGATATTTGTGGTCATGATTACTACTTAGTATTGGTTACACAAGATGCTCCTGATGAACTAGAAAACTTGAATAGGAGACACCTGCAATCCAGGCTGTGCATCGGAATCGATCTGGGTGCTTGCATTATGTTGTAGATGCCATAATAAAATATTATAGCTTGGTTACTAAAACTGCAAACTTGTATTTCTCACAGTTATGGAGATTGGAATGTGAAGTTAAGGTGTCAACCTTGTAGGAGTCTCTTCCTGACTCACAGGCAGCCATTTTCCTGGCGTTGCCCTGCTTAGTAAAGAGATGGGGGGAAGGGACAGAGAAGACAAAGAGCACAAGGAACCTAATCCTGTTCATGAGAATACCAACTCTATTATGAGGTCTCCAGCCTGTGACTTCATCCAAGCCTACTTACCTCTCAAAGGCTCTATATCCAAATGTCACACTGGCAGGTTGGACTTCCATACATGGGTGTTAGGACATAATTGTTGTTTTCAATACAGTTGGCTTCAGCTTCTGTAGCTTTAAGATAGATATATCTTAGAAATCCCAGGGGCTTGCTTTGCATACTGGAAAAAAAAAATGTGTGTAAACTAGCTACCAGGATACCTGGGGTATTGACTACAATTATTGTAAATTTTTTGAAATCTTTTTTATCATATTATGCTTGCAGTTTATACTCTTTCAATCTCAAAAGGTTTTGTTTAACTCTAAAGAGTATTTTTTTAGGGGCTGGGGAGGTACCTTAGTGAAAAAGTCACAGGTGATGATCTGTGCTTGTAATGCCAGCGCTGGAGATCAGAGATAGCTGGACTTCCAGGGCCTTCTAGCTTCCTTGTTCAGTTCTAGGCCAGTTTAACCCTGTCTCAAAATAAGGTGGATGTCTCCTGAGGCATGACTTATGCTTCTCCATGCTCATCCACATACATGCACACAGACCTGCAGGCATGCACAGACATACGCACGCACAGAAGATATTTTTCTTCTACCTACTAAGGTACTGTCTTTTTGAAAGAGCAGGACCAGGACATTGTAGATTCTACAGGAGAAGTCATTATGTCCATTTACAGTTAACTAATATTTAAAAATTTGAAGAGTAATCAGTCTCTATTGCATCTACTTAACCATGTCACTGTAGCAAACGTATATGCAAAGGGCATGGCTAAGTTCCAAGAAAAACCTCACTTATAAAACTACACAATGACCCAGACTTGGCCAATGACTTAGATATTTAAGGTTCCTCTTTAAGGTATTGGCAGACTCAATATTACATGACACCTGTTAACTTATTTATTTGCTCTATAAAGATTGCTTTTAATGTTTTTATTTTATAGATTAATGTATTTATAATTTTATATTAAAATGCTTACAAGTTGCCTTTAATAGATGATCCACTTAAATACCTCATAGATATAACATAATAAAAAACTCAATCATGATAAAGTGTAGATCAGCCCCTCCTATTCCAATTTAAGGAATAATGTGTGATATGTTTTTTTTTAAATTATATATATATATATATATATATATATATATATATATATATATACACATATATGTCTTTAGGATTATTCTCTCTTTGAAGGTCATTTTAAGGGACATAGTGCTTTTGTTAGAGGATGTTGAACTTCACTCAAGTTCTGAAGTAGAAATAGTAATGGGAGTAGCAGATTGGTAGCCAGTGAGAAAGAGAGACTTTAGCCAAAGCCCTTTTGGGCACCACTGACTTCTTAAACGAGATAATTTAGCAGACATCAGTGAACTGCATACTTAACCTGTCACATTGTAGAACAGACAATTTCCACGAAACCTTGGTGTGATGAGGGGAAATGATAAGAACGATACATACATACTTTCAGGAGCAGTGATTTCATTGCTCGCCTATTCCTCAGACACTGATCATTAATATACTGCTTAATAACAAAGGTCCTAGTGTGGTTTTCTTTCATCAAAGAATAAAGGAAATAAACAATGTCTTTGCTTAGAGTTAGGCTGTGTAGATCAACACAGACTGCTTTTTACATTCACATCTATAAAACCTGCCATTTGCTACTCTCCTTCCCTTGCATAGACTGTCCAAGATAGTGACATCAAATGACACCAACAATGGAGAAGCATTGGTTTCTTGTCTGTCTAGCTAAAGTGTCCATTTGTATCTTTTAATATAAATTTTGCAATTTAAATAGGTTTTTGCCTATCTCCAAAGTAACCAGTACAGCGTGATACAATGACACATTCCCACAGCCTCACAAGCTATAGAGGACTAGTGCTTGCCTGCCAAGCCTGCAGACTCAGATGTCATTATCTGATGTTAACAAATGTCAGATAAAAATAAAATGTTAAAAAAAAAAACAAAAAAAAAATGTAAAATCAAGCATGTGAAATACTGTTGGACTGTTGTGGCCTCAACCAAAAGAGTCTACTGCAAATATTCATGTCATAGTCACATGGACAGCTTTCATGTTCCTGGAACTTTTCAAGATGAATATGGTTATTCTTAGGTGTAGACTTTGGCTTTCAAGAGGAATGTGCCTATTCCCAGGACAAGAAAATGTAGTTAGTGATTTAGAAGTGATGGGAACTTAGAGAGAATGGCTTGGTGCTCTTGAGTTAATGTTAGTGGATTATGGGAGAGTAGGCAGGAATGGGTACAAATGCACTTTAAATCAAGTCAGTTCTTTCAATGTGTACTTGTGTGCCTTTTGTGTGCTAGCACTGCATTAGATGCTAGAGAGATGACTGTGAAGAAGACAGAAAACCAACTTGTTGGCCCTTGTGGAAGAGCCCAGTGTTTCTCAGGTGAGGCAGTGGGTGCCTGGGATACGGCAATGTCTGACCTGAAGCAAAAGGAACAAAGAGAGCGCTGTGAAGAATGTAACATTAAACTGCAACGTACAATTATAGTTCTATGAAGGAAAAGGAAAAGCTGAGGGCATTGTTAGCAATGCAATGAGCACACAAATCAAGAGGATTAGACCTTGTGCAAACAAATGGTAAAGAGTTCCTTTGGGTTGGTCACTTTGTGAAGTGTTTTTTACAACAGCTGCCCTTTTATTCTTTACAACAGTGCTTTGCAGTATGTCTGTTTATTCATATTTTATAGATGAGGAAATAGGCTGAGAGGCTGAGTAATTTGCTCGAACAACAGTCAGGACTGCAAGCAAATTTGCCTATCCCCAGCAGTGGCCACGAGTAGTCTGTAGACAGAGGAGGTAGCCAAAGAAATAAATGCCTTTGTGTCTAAAGCAGACCGTTGAGTCTGGAATCTTAAAAAGGAAGATATAAACTTGAAGGAGGTGAGACTCAAAGGACAAATACAAAGCTGCAGTGTGAACCTCTAAGAGCTCCCGACTTTCAAGTCCTTATGAGAGACTAATAAAAAGAGAATGAATTACTGCCCCTAGAAAAGGTTCTCCCTTAAGTACCATTGCAATACCATTCCTCTTGCACCCAGGCCCCATGAAGGCAGGGGCTATGGTCACTTTTAACCAGTGCTACATGGAGATAGAATGACATGTGCTGTGTAGATACTAGGCACTGTGGGCTTATTCTCAATGCTGCTGACAACGTCGGTTATTATCTCTTGATAACCTTGTACATAAGATAAAGAAATGTGACAGGAGAATCAAAAGCAAAGAACTCTGGTTAATGCAGCAATACAAAATGAAGAGTTCCCTACATCTGCTGCTTCACTTTCCCATAAGTTTTCCCCATATAGAACTGTAAAAACTCTTGGGCAGCTTCTTTCTTGTACCAGGATTTAGCATATAGAACATGGCTTAAATATGGGATGAATGAGAATTGTAAGCCCCAGAAATCCCTACATCCTCTAGTTGCTTATAAAGAATTGTTTGTTGCAATGGGAAAAAATATGGACATCCTTCTTATAAAATATGCAAGTGATAGATAATTTAGTATAATGAATCAAACATTAGGTTGAGACAGAACAAGTAGAATCCATACATCATAAGAGAAGATTTATTAGATTGACTTATAAAATAGAGGCTGGGCAGTCCAACAATGACTGTCTGCATTATAAAAAGACAGAGAATTTGGTAACTGCCCACTCAGTGAAAATGGATGTCTCGGGAGAACCAACATGGTGCTGAAGGTCCAAAACTCCTTTGAGAATCATGAGTACTGACTTCACAGTGGCAGGCTGACGAAGCTGGAGGCTGGTGCCAATGGAGGGTGACAGCATCCACAGTAGATGCACTCAGAAAGCAAAAGGGGTAAAAGCATTGCTTCCTCTGACCTCTTGGTATTGAGCTGCCCATTAGAAGATGCCCAGTCTGAAGGCAGGTCTTCCCTCCTTGGTTCATCTTCTCTGAAAACACCTTCATCATTGGAGCTGTTCCTACTGGGTGATTCCAGGTTCAGTCAAGGTGACAGTCATAGTCAGTCAATTCAGTAAGGAATCAAAATGACCTCAAGAGTCTAGGAGGCTAGCCGGGAATCACTGAATATTAAAAAATATACAGGAGAGAGCAAATGTATTTTAGTGGTATGTTATATAAAATATCTTCGTGATTTAGTCAAATGGAAATTAATTAGGAACCTATTCTAGAAGCTAACAGCAAAGCAAGTGGATCAACATAGCTAAGAGATTGTGTCAATTATCAGGATAGCTAGTGTTGTGTCTGTCTGAAGGTATTTTGTGTTGTTAAGAGGCGCATTGACAGTCTGTGGATGTGAACCTGGCCTGGCTCGGGAGTATGCTATCACTCTAATTTAGGCTTGTTTTCTATCTTGCTTCAGGCTCTTTGTTTAGAGTGTTGCCCTCACAAACTCATTTGCAAAACCAAAAATTCTCATATACTCCCTGTCTGGAATATGTCCTTCTCCTCTTCCCCATTACTTGGAGTCCCAGGTACCTTTGTTATAAGTGATAAAACCCAGCAGGTACTACATTATCCCTCCAAAGCCATGCTTTCTATTAGGATTCCCTCTTGATGTTGTATATTCTAAGTGGTTTTGATAAATGCATGATGATGTGTAACGCATAGTATCCTGCTGAGTTGCTCCGAAGCCTTGAGAACCCCTGTTCTCTGCTATTCATCCCTTTCCCCACCAAACACTGGCAAACACTAATCCTTATCCTGTCTTCCTAGCTTTGCTTTTTTCAGACTCAATCCATTTTCATGCTGTAGCCAGGTTGCCTTTTACTACATTATAACCATGTCATCCACTCCCCTGGTTCTTTGTTGCTTGGAGTCAGGTTTAAATATAGGGCGTGGTTGGCAGTGAATGAGGTGTTCGGGTTCTCTCCTTTTAAGGAGAGAGTGCGTGTGTGAACAATCTATAAATAATGGAGCTGACAAATAGTACAATGAGCTCATGTGCAATAAGTACTATCATGAGGACGCCAGAGCAATGCGATAAGGAGTCACTGGGACCAGGCTAGCTTCTCTTTCAAGTGAGAGAAATTGGTGTTTAGAGTTGAATGATGGAGATTTAGCCATGAGAAGAATTGTGGGTGTGAGCCCTCCAACAGGAGGAGCAAGCTTCAAGGCCCTGACCTGGGTAGGTTAAGGGTCACAGAGCAGCTAGTAGCAGTGGCAATAGGAGAGATTTTTGGCTGGGACATATGAAAGAGAGAGAGAGGAACCATCATTTATTAAATGTTTTTGTTACTCCTTTTAATTATAAAGATATTGGAAATATCACTTGTATCCAGATGAAAGCAAAAGAAATGGAAAGTTACCAGAGTAAACAACCTGACCAGGAACAGTCGAACTGGGATCTGAACTCTGATTTGCCTTGATGTATTTCTCACACCTTTATGTAATTTCTTTGGCAAAAGAGTGTGGAAAGTTTATCCCTGCTGAGGAGTCCTTATTTTTGACACATGGTCTTACTGTGTATCCTGGTCTGGTTTCTACATGTTGGGATTCCTGGTGTGTGCCTAGCTCATAAACACTTTTTTATTTATACAGCAGTTATTTCTTTTGATATTTCTAACTTCATTCTGCTTTTGAAAGCTCCCAGGTATCGTGATCCTTGGATTCAAGGCATCATTTTGACTGTGTTGACGATAAACAATGAGGCAGTGTGCCTCTCTGCAGAAATTTCCTTATGAGAAAGCAACCATTCAGAGCTGGGAAGACAGTGGCTCATTGCATATAATCCTAAGCCTTTACCTAGGTTTGGTTCAAGATGTCAAAATAGGCAAAAAAGACTTGAAGAGATTTCTATATTCCTTAGGGACAACATTGCAGTTGCGGTTTTAAGTAAAATAGTATAGGAAGGTACACAATATGCTGAGGTCAGTTGCTCACATATAAAGTTTACAGGTATGCTACTCTAATGAAACACATTTACCTCATTACCTTCTAACCTGGTAACTACATTGAGCCATGGCTAGCATAAATGACAAAAGCAAGTTTGATTATTCAGATCAGGTCCCATATTTACCATTTCTTCTTAAAATTTGAATTTGCTAGTGTTCAATGAAGTCCATAAGTAGAATAATTAATATAGCACTTCAGTGATAGTGGCTGGAACATTCAATTTGCTCTTAGTGAATCTGCCTGTGTCTGTTTGTTAAAAAGAATCCAGTGTGCCTATGTGATAGGCTGGACTAATTTAGAGTTGTTTTGAACTATTCTTAATTATGTCTGGCCAGTTTTTGCCTGAGTAGAGGAAGCCTGGCTTTGTGCAGAGATATTCAGGTGGATTTGGGAAAGAGAGAACAGAAATTTTGGCTAGGAAAATTATCTGTGACACAATAAAAGAAAACTGGGGCATTGAACATTTAGTGGCAACCTTCCGAACCACATAGAAACATGTAATTATAGAAACCACAATAAAAGTATCTGTAGAAAAAAATAGCAGTAAAGATAAAAGGAAAATAGCAAAATAATTGGGCTGTAAAGCCAAAGGGGAAAGTAGACAGCAGACCAGGAGATGTGAGAGTGTGAATAGAATAGAAAAGAAAAATAAACCTGTAAACCAAGTGCAAGAAGCCAATCTACAGGAAGAACTAGCTGTGGACACAGGTTAGGGTCCACACTGGAGGACTGAGAACAAGGTGGGGTGTGGAGGGAAAGAGACAGACATACTGAAATCATGCCACCAGATAGGAAGCCACAGCATCTTCCATGGTGAAATAGCAGAGTGGGACCAGAATAGAAAAGAGAAACTAGGTGTGTGACCAACTTCTGATTCCTTCTCTCTGAGCGTGTCTTGTTCTTGGTAATGGATTTAGCAACAAAATGAGAAACATTTCAATGCTTCCATTTAAAAATGTGATTGCAAAGGGCCAGCCTCTACTCACAAAGTGTGGCTGTTTCAAAATAGGATACCACGCTGTGGTCACTCAGCTCCAGCTTGTAACCTCTCTTTGTCCTCTCCCTCTCCCTCCCTCTCTCCCCACTCCCTTTCCCTCTTTCCCTTTCTCCCTCTGTTTCCTCCTCCCCCTCTTTCCCTTTCTCCCTCTGTCCCCTCCTCCCACCGTGTGTGTGTGTGTGTGTGTGTGTGTGTGTGTGTGTGTGTGTGTTTAAACCCCTCCCCGCCCTTTCCCTGCAGTTTTATCAGGTGATGTATTGTCAGGCTGCAAAGTGCAGCAAAGAATAGACTTGATTTGAGTTTTACAGGCTTTGTTATCTAAACTAGAAAGCATTATTAGTCAGATTGATGGACTGAAGTTTCTGAAGTTGGGGGAGAGGTGGAGTGAGGATCCATTTGTGCTTTTAGACTGATTGCTCTCAGTTATTTTATTTCACTTCTCAAGGTTTTTTTTGTTTTGTTTTGTCTTTCCTTTGTAGTAATAACCACAAAATGTGCAATCTGTTGGTGTATCTTGTTTCATTTCATTGCAGATTTTAAGTGATCCTGTAGTCTTGTATATAAATCACTTATACTTTTGTATGACATTTACTGTTTTCAAATTCAACGTAAGTTGATGCATGACAAGATAATTGACAAGCCTACATTACGCTGGCAAATGACTGCAATAGATATTAGAACACTCTATTCTGCCCTTCTTATGCCCGCCTACTGCCAATCACTCAGCTGTTTTGACAGGGAAGCTCCACATACAGCAACAGTAATCATATTGTTCATAGCCAGGGACCAACCTAGGGAGATCCTGAAGCCCATGAATAGGCTGACCGCTTAGCTGATGAAAGTAGCTTGTATCTTACTTAATAAGGAAGAAATGATTGCACCAGGGCAGCTGGGGTTTTATTTCAGCCGGAATGAGTTTGGTGCGGTTTTGTATAGCTTTAGATCCACACATTTCATGGTGTCTTGGAGTGCTTTCTCTTTTGTTTCCCACATTTTTCTTGCACATGCCACAGAAAACAGGGGAAATGCTTCCCTGTGTTCTCCCACTCCAGAACTGCATTCTCTATTGTTAGGAGTCATGCCATTGTTAGGAAAAGGTGGAAGGGTTCCAGGATAAGAAATCCCCTACCAGGGTCAAAGGATGCTGTACCGGTGAGGTTTGTAGACTTGTCCAATGTTCATTTCACTGCTGATGCAGAATAAAATTGCTATTAAGCAGTCCTTAGTTCCCCTAAACAGAGACCAATCTTTCCTGGAAGGAAAGAGCAAGCTAGGCTACTACCAGTATGGAAAGTAAAGTCCCCAGTTGTTATTAGGAAATGAGCAATAGCGAGATGGTGAGGTATTCAGCTTAAGAGAGAAGATTTGATGAAGAATTAAAAAGAGTTTGGTGAAGGGGCCAACAGATAAGGGAAGGAGATCTGAGGAGAGTGGGAGGTAGTCATGGCATGCTGGCTACAGAGGAATAAGAAGAGAGAAAAGTAGATGAAAAGGTGGTCAAATACTTCAAAAAGAAGATGACTTAAGCGAGTCATCTTTTGCTATCTATGAGGTTGTTGGGAGCTGACTCCTAGCAGAAAGCGGCTATCGTCTTTGCAGCCATCTCGAGCCATATACCCTGACAAGAGATTTGTTTTTCAACAGCCTATAAAAGCTGAGCACATTCTGATAAACATCTTGTTTTTCTCTCATATCTTGTTTTGCTGCTTAGTGCTCTCAGCTGCAAGGTGCACGTGGTCTCCATGCTGAAAGGCACATGACATAGTGCCTTCAGCTGTGCTTGTCCACAAAGGCAAGGCACGTGGTAAAGGGTATAAATATCCAGGATTTCCTTTCAATAAACGAGACTTGATCAGACTCTGTCTTGTCTCCATTCTTCGCGTCTCTTGCTCTTCCATCCCCACTCTCTCTCCTGCTAGACCCTGACCTGTGGACTGGAGCAGCAGCTCGGGCTGGGACAAAGTGGCCCCCAAACGTGGGGCAGAATGGGCTGTTACATGAGGTATTGTTCCAGAACATCCAACCTCAAATGCACCCCTAAACAGACCAAAATCCAAGGATGCTCAAGCATCCTGTTAAATACAGACTATCTGTAGTGATCTCTGCCCATCCTCTAGGCTACTCAAACCATCTCTTGATTTCTTTTGGTGCCCACTGCAGTGCAAATGCTGTTTAAGTGTGTGTTCTGCTGTATTATTTATGGAGTAATAACAGGAGCAAAAGTATCTATGTCTTTAATATGGTGTTTTTTCCTTCTTCAGTATACTGAATCATTTAGGGTGGAATATGAAGATACATAGAATCTATATCTATCTATCTATCTATCTATCTATCTATCTATCTATCTATCTATAATCTATATAGCTCAGTGATGTATATAAACTCTTTCCATTATAAGTCAGAATTTGCTCTGCTTGTACCTTTGGTTTGGTGCTATCCAGGAGACCAGGAGAATCAGAAGAGAATTGCATAGCACAGTGGCAAATCATTCTTGTCATGGCTACCTATGAACTTCTTTCTGGGTTTCTGGGAATAAAGAATCATCTGTGACTCAACACATTATGAGCTCTGAAAGGTCCTATGGAACAATGATACCTTCTGCCTGGTGACTCACAAAACAAACATAGCATTCAATCTCAGAAATAGATAGTCATTGCTTTCAAGTGAGAAGCCCACCTAGCCTTGGCTCTGTGATGACTCAGGACTGGAGGCACTGACAGAGAGATGATAGAGCCAACATTACAGCCTCCAAGAGAACTAATCCCGTGTTAGTCCTCAGCAGCCATTTCTGTAACATTTAATACTAAAACCTTCAATAGTTAAATACTTCCAAATCCCATTTTGCAGTTAACGAGGGACTCACACTGTGAAGAAGGTATGGAACATTTCAAACAGCTAGTCAGGTCTGTTGTCTGAACTATCAGTTACCATATTAATGCTTTCTCTTATGTGTCACAAAGGTAGGACTATTATACACAGCACTCATGGTTGAGAGCAGGAAGAGATGCCTAAAAAAAAACTAGATGCATTTTCTTTTCATGCTCTGTGGCATTGCCTGGAACCCTACAAAGAAGCTACATGGGCTCTGTGCTTCATCGTGTATGACAGGGCTTAGATTGACTGTCATTCTGAAAATATGACTAAGCATTTCAAAAGGCATAACATTATCAGGCATAGCTTCAGTTATGAATCACACCAGGACATGACTGCAAAGAACTTCAGAATAAAGAGAGATACAAGGATACAAGAGATCATAGGCAAGCCAAATGAAGAACACTTGAATGTTCGGAGGTGCCACATAAATGCTGTGGTCTGTCATGGCTGTGGGAAATTTCATTTCTTGTCTTGGAGTGAGTGGAAGGATGGTGGTGGAAAGGCTGGTAGAGGAGAGGCATTAGAAAGTATGTTTCATCAGAGGATTGAAGGAAGTCTGTGATGTCCAGTTGTTATACATGTAGTCCCTATATAAGTCACATACTCATTCTTTTGTAATTCCTATGTGACCATGGATTGCATTACTCAAGTTGAAAGTACCAATTATTTTTTAAAAATTTCTCCTTGACTTCAGCTCTTTTGAAATTGTTCCCCTGGAATTTTGAAGTAGACTAAGGACTTTATATATTCTAGGCAAACACTCTACCACTGAGTTTTATCCTCAACACTTTAAATTTTTAAAAATGTTAATTCATGGATTCTCTAAGTTGTTCAGGTTGGCTTTGAACTTACTATATAGCTCACACAGGACTTGAACCTCCTGCTCTGTTTCCTAGGTTTATAGATGTGGATCAACAAACTGGTTGTTGTTGCTTTGTTTAGCTATGAAATTGAAATCTATAGACTATGTTCTGGTCAACTAATCTTTAGGCCTTTTCTTTCTGAAAACGGATAAGGGAGCACTGGACTTTTATAGTCTTCATTCCCTGTCCTGAGGACCAATTTGAGATTCTGTAAGAGATGATTTACAGTACACACACAAGACCCTGCTACATGCTGGGAGCTAAGACAACTGGTATTCATGTAAAACAACCATCCTGCCATGTACTTTTTAGTAGATTCATTGAGGAAACTTGGCCCACAGAATTCAACAGTTTCTTTAAAGCATCTGCCATCCCGGGACTTTTGAGGTCAGCATATCTCCAACCTCTAGGCATTATGATACTTTTTTTCTGGTCTACTCATATGCATCACCAAGCCAACGTGAGTTCTAGAAAGAGAAATACCACTTTTTATTTTTAACCCACTGATAAAGATTAAACATCCTCCCACCCCCCATTTTCTTCTCCTGTTCAATCTTTATAATTTCCTATCTTTTGGGTTGAGACTCTGGACAACTGATTTCTTTTTCCCAAGTGGGATATACTTCTTATGCATCTACCACTCTTTCTCCAGGTAGCCCTCACAACAGTGTTCCTTTTATCTTGATTCCATTCTTAATGTTATTCTAATTAGATGTATTCTATTTTAATCAATAACCCTTTGAAGTTCTAAGCACATATTCTATGATGACTCCACTAGTATCCTGTTAAGTCTCATCTTGAAACTTTTTTAAGAGAGGATGAAGAAACTTAGTATCCTAAAAGACAGAGACAGACAATGTAGGCAAGTCTGCTGGGCATTTTCTTGATTGCTGATGGATATGGAAGGGCCCAGCCCTCGGGCGGTGCCATCCTTGGGTTGGAGGTCCTGGGATATACAAGAAAGCAAAATAAACAAGCTGTGAGGAAAAAGCTTGTAAGTAGCACGGTATATAACTTCCCTTCATGATGCACTACAGCTATAAGCTGAAATAAACCCTTTCCTACCCAAGTTGGTTTTAGTTACGGTAGTTGTCACAGAATTAGAAATAGAGAAGTGATTTTTGCAAAAATGTCCAAATTTATGTAAGCATTGTATTAATTACTTTTGTTTGATGTTGTGACCTAATAGCTATCAAGATACACCTTAAGGGAAGAAGAATTTGTTTTGGCTCACAGTTTGAGGGGACTAAGTCTGTCATGGAGGGGATAGTATGGTGGTGGGCATCCTCAGGGCATTAGGAGTGTGTACCTGTCAGTCTTTACTGGTGTACAGTTTTTGTTTGCCTTCAGTCTTGGACCCACCCTTATAGAGGGAATAAAAGAATAGATCTTCCCTTTTCAAATTTAAACCTTTCTGGAAAGACCCCTATACAAACCATCAGAGGTGTGTTTCCATGGTGATTCTAAATGTGTCAAATTGTGAAAATTAACCACCTCATACAGGCAGTTACATTCATATATGCCTAAAATCCCACATGTATATTTCTTTGTTCTCTTCTTTTGAATTCACAACCACTTTTAGAGAAGTAGATATTTATGATGTGAAAATGGAAATATATCACCTTAAAGGGTTCTGGCCATTTCCCAAATGACTTATGGGGTCATCTGCACCTATGATGAGAGAAGACGTCATGGAGAAGCTGATGCAGTCTTAGGGTGTTGGAAACAGATCTACAGAGTAGTGGACCTACTCATGAAGGAGACAGTTCTGAGAATCCACGGCTTCCTCTCCCTCTATTGAATGACATTTATTGACCAGTGCTAGGAGCTATTGTAGAATTTCCTTTTTCTTTGCCCTGCTGGCACTTACCTTACAGCATGTCAGAAGAACAAACAAGTAGATGGTAAGGAGGCTTTTTGAAGAAAGTGGTGGGAAGGGAGCTCCATTAGAGGCTCCAAGGACAGCTGCTGAGATGCTGACAACATGGAGGGGAGAGAGGGCAGCAGAAAGAAAGAAGGTTGGTTGCAGACTTGAGGCAGGTCTTGAGGGATGAATGAGCACAGCCCACCTAACTGGCAGCAGAGGTGAGAGGGGGACCAGTGAATGGGCAGCAGTGATGGGATTAGAGATGGAAGCATGGCTGAAGGTTGCCCTAAAGAGTTTCACATTTTCCCTACAACTAGTGAACAGCATTAGATTGGATCTATGCAGAAAAGTGACAAGCTGATTTATATCTTAAAGACACAAGGGCTTCTGGATTGTCATGGTTACAATCTCACTTTCCCCCAAACTTCAGAATCTCCCAGATAGGGAAGAAAGAAATTATGAGTCTTTGAGAATTCTATCTAATTCACTCAGCTAAAGAACAGTTTAAATATTATCAACCCTGCTTAGAGCTGTTCTTATGCCAAAGCATCACTGTGCTACTATATTCTGGAGGCAAGCTAGACTCTGCCTGGATAATTTCTGAAAAAACATTTTTTTTTCTCTTTTATTCTCACAGTGGTGTGGAACATTCACACATATCAAAGTTTCTCCATGGGACTTTGCACCCTGTTGAGAGCATAGCTAAGACTCAGTAAATAACTATTTTATCTTAAAGTGGAATGGCAGATCTGATCTGGGACACTTATTATTGAAAAAAATGATAGCACAAAGCTAGATAATAACATAGTTTGTACTTTCAGAAGTTCCTGTGTTGAGCCTCAGGGTCTTCAGAAAGCAAGGGCTTGTACATAGATTTTGGGAACACTGATTCTAGAACATGCTTTCTTACTGTTTCCGTTTGGGATCCCTCAGCTGGTTTAGAAAGTCTTATAGGGTTTAGAAACAAGAAGTATTTAAGCTTTAAAAAAATCTGGTTAAACAATTACTTTTTTTTGAAAGCTAGAATAGTTTGCATTTAAAGTATTCAATTTGTGTTCTTTATACCTAGAAACAAGTAGGTGAACTGTATCTTACACCAGCTGGTTGATACACTAGTTCTTTGACACCTTCACCTTGGTTCCGTAATCCTTAGGCATGAAAAGAAACTGACTTTATATTTAAATCAAAATGCTAATTCAGGTAGAGTGCACTGCTAATTATGAAGGGCTCTTTTTGTATCAAGAAGAAATGATTCTAGAGCGAGCTGCCTTTGGGAATTTACTAAAGGTAACGTAAGTGACCGCATCATCTTCAGGAAATTAAAATCTGCAAGCTGCTGTACTCAATTTTGAACAGAAGCATTTATGCTCGACTCTTCACATCTCTTTATAAATCTGGTTTCAACTGGCAAGATCAAGACTGACCAATAAATTTTGAGTGCTAGCCTTCTTCACTCGTCATGATGGGAACAAGTGCGGGAACGCTTTGAGTGTCTGTCCCTGACCTGTTGGAGAAAGTACAGTGTTGGAAGAGCAGCTTCCACTATGACCAGAGTCAGGCTAGAGCAGTGGTTCTCAGTCTTTCTAATATTGTGGTCGTTTCATACAGTTCCTCATGTTGTGGGGACCCCCAACTATAAAATTATTTTTGTTGCTACTTCATAACTGTAGTTTTGCTGCTGTTATGAATTATAATGTAAATACTTAATATGCAGGATGTCTGATATGCAACTCCTGTGAAAGGAGCAGTCAATTCCCAGAGAGGTCATGACCCACAGGTTGAGAACAACCAGGCTAGAGGCTGTTGAATGCACTCATGGGTTCTCTTTGATTCATCTCTTACCAAAGACTGACATGTTGGTGGGATTTTACACACCCTGTCTACCTTTTAATTTTTAAATTTCCTTTTAATTTACCTTAATTTTTAAAAGTCTATTTAGTTAAGTTAAAATATTAGAATTTTATTTTTTTTGGGGGGGGGGGGTTAAGACAGGGTTTTTCTGTGTAGCCCTGGCTGTCCTGGAACTCACTCTGTAGACCAGGCTGGCCTCGAATTCAGAAATCCACCTGCCTCTGCCTCCCAAATGCTGGGATTAAAGGCGTGCGCCACCACCGCCTGGCAAAATATTAGGATTTTAAATTGTGTGTGTGTGTGTGTGTGTGTGTGTGTGTGTGTGTTGTGTAGGTATTTACATGTGACTGCTGGTCACCGTGGTAGCCAGAAGAGGATTCTGGACCCCTGTAGCTGCAGTTGGAAGTACTTGTGAAGCGCTGGATATGAGTGTTGGGACCCAAACAGATCAGTTCTCTGCAAAAGCAACTACCACTCTTGCTGAGCCATTCTTTTGTCCCCAAGTTTATTTATAACATGCATTTTATTTTGTATGTGTGCCACATATTGTGACTGTGCATATGTGTGATCCATGTATGTGCATGTATGAGTGGGCCAGAGATCAACCTTGGATGTTGTTACTCAAGAGTCATATATGTTGTGTTTTGAAACAGAGTCTCTCACTGAGACCTGAGGTTCACTGAATTAAAGTGACTGGCTGGATTTCGAGTAGCACAGTTGAGTTTGTTTGTATCTACTCAGAACAGATTAGCAAACCCTACAAGTACAGCTTTCTAGGTGCTGGGGATCAAACACAGGTTCTCATGCTTGTGGGTTACTTCTTTACCAACTAATCTATCTCCTCAGCCCCTGGCTTCTAAAATTATACCCATCTGACTGTTATAAACTGATATCATCTCAATGTGGCTTTGATTTATTTCTCCTTGATGAATAATACTAAAAGTTTTGGAAAAAAATAGAAAATGCAAATTTTGTATTGCTTTCTTAAAATTTCTGCATATGCAATCCTGTCATGAGCAAACAGCTTTCCCTCTTTCCTTCACATCTGGATCTTTTAATTTCTTGCCTAACTGCTTGGTTGGAGCTGCAGCACAGCATGGTCAAGCATGTGCATCACTGTATTTTCTTTGACTTCTTCCCGTTTTAGGGGGATGTTCTCAGTCTTTCACCACTAAGCACCATGTTGGCTGTTTGGGGAGATTTCTGCTCAACTGAGTGTGTCTTCACTATTTCTAGCTTATGCTTTAAATCATGGAAGGATATAACATTTCACCATGTGCTTCTTCATTGACCATTGAGTGATCATGTGACTTTGTTCAAATTGGTTCTAGTAATATGGTATCTCACATAATTGGCTTTCCAGGGACATATTCTTTTTTGGGCACAGTGTATAACCTTAGGTGTCATTGTTGGTGCGTCACTTCCTTCTTTTTGTGTGTGTGTGTGTGTGTGTGTGTGTGTGTGTGTGAGCGAGAGAGAAAGAGAGAGAGAGAGAGAGAAGAGAGAGAGAGAGAGAGAGAGAGATGTGATGTGGAGGCCAGAGACTGATGTCAAATGTCTTGTCAAGTATCCTCTTTTATTCTCTCTCTCTCTCTCTCTCTCTCTCTCTCTCTCTCTCTCTCTCCCCCTCTCTCTCTCCCTCTCCCTCTCTCTCCTGGTGAGGGGTTGTTTTTGGGGACAGGGTTTCTCTGTGTATCCTGGCTGTCCTGGTGCCTGCTCTGTAGACGAGGTTGGCCTCAAAATTACAGAGATCCAGAGATCCATCCACTTGCCTCTGCCTCCTGAGTGCTGGGATTAAATGCATTCGTCATGACTGCCCAGCTGTCAAGTATCCTCCTTAATCACCGTCCACCTTAGTTTTTGAGGCAGGGTCTCTCACTGAAACTGCAACCCATCTTTTGAGTAGACTGGCTGTGTCAAGTATTTTAAGGTCCCCTCCTTTTTTCTCACAATAGTGTTTCTCTTTCTCCCTGCTTTCTCTCTCTCTGGTATTTTCAGGAGTCTCTGAAATTGACTAGACTCACCAGACCCTGCCTTGTGAGAGTAAGTAAAGTTAAGTGGCAAAGAAAAGTCTTCAACAAGCAAAACTGCAAAAAATGACCCTTGCTTGAGATGGGACAAGTTTCCTAGAAGCAGAAACCAGCCTGGAATAGGTTTAGACTGACTGAGGCTGCTGGAAAGACATTCTCCACCCTGTTGACCTGCTTGCAGGCTATGCAGTATGCTCTAGGTTCCCATCGTTTGTAAGCTGTTACCTGTGCTGGGGTGGGCTTTGGTGATGCAACTGTCTTTGAGTCTTTTCTGCTCCTGTAAGTAACTTCAGTAAAACTCATTGGTTCATTAAGTTAGACCTTGGTAGTATCCGTACTTTGGTCTGTCATAGGATCGCTGTCTGGGGTAAGTAGATATATGTTGTATCTCTTGAGGAGAATTTTTGTCACAAAACTTTCCTCCCCCTCCCCTGTTCCCTCCTCTTCCCTCCTCACCTGTCTCCTCTCCCTTTCCCTTTTTAAAAATTCTCCCGTATCTTTCTGTTCCCTTCTTCCCTCCCTCCCTTACTCCCTCCTTCCCTCCCTCATCTCTTTCTTTTTGACTAGGTTACCATGTAAACCAGGCTGACCTCAAGCTCTTGCTTCTCCTACCCAGTCTCTCACTGATGTGATACAGGTATGTTCCATCATGCTTATCTTGAGAGCATTTTGCCAAGTTTTGCTCCTAAATTCACACTGATGTTAGTTTATCACTTTCTTTCTTCTTCCTTCCTTCCTTCCTTCCTTCCTTCCTTCCTTCCTTCCTTCTTCCTTCCTTCTTTTTTTTCTCCCTCTCTCTTTCTTTCTTTTCAGTATTTTGTCTACTTTTTCTCTCAGGTGTACTGGCCACACAGAATGATTTGGAAGTGGGCCCTCATTGTTTACTTTTTTGAGAAGAAGAAAGCAAATTGTGTACTAATAAGGTGACTGTGCTTGTTTATTTTTCATATAAAGAGTTAAATATTGGCAGAATAAAATTTTGATTTTATGACTGTCAGCGCTGAGAAGACTGCTTTGCTCAAATTCAAAGCACAATATGGTAGAAATATGCTCAGGGTCATTTCAGAAAGTGTTGGAATTCTGTCCTAATCTCATGCCAAAATTCACTTAACAGTTTTATGAAACTCAGGTCAGTGATCCACACAGCAATTATCACAAAGTTATATTATGCTCACACATATGGTCCCAGATGGTAGCTTTCATGCAAGTGTATAATTAATGTGCTTTGGCCATACCCTCTGTGCCACATGGCATTCCCCTCCCTGATCTTCCCTTTCTCATGAATCTCATATTGCCCTGGTCTCATTTCCATGTTGTCTGTACACATAGGATTTTACATATCTATAAAATTTAGGATCTACAAAGAGAAGGTTGTTTTTCTGGGAACACTCCTGGCTCTTCCCAAGGGTGCTGGGGATCAAATCCAAATCCTCATGCTTATTTAGCTTGGCAGGCGCTGGACTGACTGAGCTACCACTCTGACCATTACGCACATTCTTGATCTTAAGACCTTGAGTCTCTGCTTATTTTTCTGTTTTGTTTTCTTTTCTCTCTCATACATTTAGTGTCACCAGGAGTCAACCAGTAGTTCCTTCTCCAAAGTTCATGAGTCTGCTTAATGATTATCAGCTACCAGAAATATCAAACCAATGGATTCCCTTTGACTTTCTGTCCAGGCCGTATTCTGACCACTCTTCTAAGCCACACTACTGCCTTGTGTTCATGTTTCATTTGGAATCTGAACTTGGTAAATCATAAATAGAACTGGGGGCTTCCATGTGACCATTGGTTCACGTCTAAACTCATGGCAAGTTGGCATCTGCTCCCAGGGACCACAGTAGCTTTGCCTTTCCTGATGCTCTCAGTGTTTTCCTAGGTTTCACATTCAGTTATTAAAGCCACGATTTTTTCCAGTTCTTATTTCACTTGGCTTTTTGATAGCATTTACTATTGCTGACCACTTTTTGAGATGGTTTTCTGGATTTCCTCTGACCTTTTCTTTTTATTGACAATTTCCCCATATACATACATCTCCCTTTGACCTACCTCAAAATATTATTGTTCCTCAAGTTTCTGATCTTGGTATTCTTTTATCCATATTATATACTAATAATATTAAATTTATTTTACTATATTACCAATTTTTCATAAACTTTGAAACCAACATTCTCAATTCTCCACCATCTGCATCCACTTGGTTTGCTCATAAGCATCTCATCTCAAACTTATATCAAGTTAAGCATGTCTTGTAGAATAAGTATTTACTCGTATCTATGATATGTAATTTCCAAAATTCATGGAACACATGCTCAATACCTTTTACTCTTCATATTTTGATTTTAAATTGACACATATCAGTCATACATAGTTAGAGGTTATGGTGCAATATTTTTTTAAACACTTTTATATTTGGCATATCTATCACCAAAGACCTTTATAATTTCTTTGTGTTGGGAATACTCATTATCCTGTCTTCTATCTATTTTGCAATATTCAATTAAATCATCATCTTATTACACAGAGAAACTTTCTGTTTGTTCTGCATTTCACAGGTCAGTGATATGGATAATTGTGTATCTATTTAATGTGCCAAAATCCTAGGGTTTTGTTTTTTGACAACGAAGCTCTTTCTAAATCTAATTTTTAACCTATTCTTAAATCTTGTCATTTATATGTTATAACATAAGATATGACATAAGATATCTTATGATAGATATTTCTGTCATATCTATATATGCACATCCAAAATCCTGTTGATTTTTTTTCCCCTTCAGTTTATTAGATCACTTAAGTTTGATGGAGGAGGTCTGTATTATTTCTTATTGTGATGGAGGTCTGACACCTCTAAATGGTTTTCCCATTTCCTCACCTTCCCCTTCAATGTTCTTTATTACCATCCCTCTAATACTATGACATTCACAATGTTGCAGGGACTCTATGATGCCTTAGCTTGACATAGAAAGACATCAACTCTTTGGGCACAACTATCTCCCAGCATTGGATATATACCCTCTTGTGTAAGTGTTAGGTTTGTTGATGAATTCTATCCTGTATGTGTACACGTATAGATATAAATTCTTAAATGTTTCTTATAACACTCCATATCAATTCCCTGGTGTCACTGGATACTCATCCCTTTAAATTTCTGATTATCTTTATTAGAACAACTTGATTTCATCATTTGAAAATCTACCTGGGTTGTTTGAAACTATGTAGCCTCTGGTCAGGGCTCACTTCCTATTTTTATCTCAAGCCATATGGAGAAAGATGTTAGAGCCCAACTCTGGAATATGTCTGCTCCCTGCATCTTGTTCAAGCTCTGTTTTAGTGTTTGAAGTAAGGGTGAGGAATTAGGAAGGCAAACATCATCTAATTCTGGTTAATCAGGATGGTCATTGCTGATGTGATTTCAGTGTAGGCTTCAGCTGACTTCTCAGTCCCATGCCAAAATCCTGTAAGAATAGCCTCATCTTATTCTGATATACATGGCATTATTTTTTTCAAATACCTTCTCTGGGTTGGGCATACCGTTGCTTAGGCTTATGTCTGTATGGAAGCTTTATGATTTCTGTCTTTTTCCTATCTTTATGTCCTTCATGTGAAGCCTCCAAAGTTCCAAGGCTTTCTTCCATATGTTCCTAGTCCAAATATTCCCAGTCACAAGCTATACTAGAGCTACTTCAGGATTTTCCAAATGGATTACTCCAACAGATGTACAGCCCCCAGAAAACTGGATCCAAGAACACAGCATTCATTGCCTTGTTCAGTTATTCTGTGAAGCTTGAATATTCTCATGGAGAGAATAAAAGATATCAAAAACATGAATATTGGCTCACAAAGCCCTCTTATGATGCTGATACTAGGATGATACAGGAAACAGTGAATATGTTTAAAATAACTGTATACCAATGGTGTGCCACAGAAGAGTGAAACTCTTATTTATTCATAAATATGCACTTAAAATGGCAGATTTATTTATGTTTGTTTTATCACAAATAGTTTAATCATTTAAATATGGAAGATTATGGGGATTGCATAGGATGCCACCTAGAAGGATGAATGCATATGGCTCCAAATTTGTATGTTTATTTCTTCTACACATCTCCATTTTATACATCACTAACTGAGATCTAAAGGCAGACCCAAGATCCACCTCCTGTAGGTACTGGTCAATTTCCTGTCTTGAAAGTGAGACAGAAATACATCCATGATGATACATGGTTCTTTTCTTATGGCCAACACCTTTACTCTTATAATATAAGGTTTGACAAAGAGTTCTCAAAGATTCAAATAAAGGTAATTCAAAAGTGGTTAGGTCCTTAACATTAGTACTCATGGATATTCAATTTGGTAAAGTAGGGTCCTATCTGACCTTAGCAGGTCCCAGTAACATGTAGTCTTTTTCTATAACTTTCAATTAGAATTGTTTTTGATTGTAGTATACAAGGAGACACAGTTACAAGATTCTCCATAGATCATGATGGGAATCTATAAGCTCAACTACTGTTCTGATCCTCCATGAACTCTGTCAGTCTGACTTTTTTTTTTTTTTTGTAATTCCAGCATGGCCCACATTTGACCATGTGGAGAAAGCAGCTATTAAGAACCCAGTGTGAGCCATGCCAGCTGGATGTAATTTTTAGAGTATGGCTTTCGTTCTCTATTTTCGGAAGGCATTCTATTCAGTTTCCAGTTGGTCAGCATTCCTGAGACACTTGGTTCATCAGAGGTCACTCAGAGGGCTGGCCCAGCCGTGAGAAGGAGGCACAGTGCTTCTGAGGCATCCTACACACAGTCCTTTCAAAGAAAAGCAATGCCGTTTTAACTGAGATACCACCAAGTTCTGCCGCTGCCATCCTGCAGCTCAGATTTCTCTAACCACTACTAAGTGACAGGGTAAGGGATTATCAAAGTATTACGAGTTATTTCAGAAATGCTTGTTATTCAGGGAACTTGCTTGATAGTAACTGACATTCTCAGATGAAAGACCCTGGGTCCAAAGTAGATAAACCTTTTATCCTACAATGATTTACAACAGATGCAGAATCCCCTTCCTCGTTTCCCAGATGTCGTTTCTACATTCAGGATGATCCATGTTCACATTTTTAGCAAAGGATTGAATGTGACAAAAATGTTTCTTTCCATATTCCATCTTTTAGTGAGGTGAAGTTTTCATACAATGAAATGTACACAGCTCTTGGGGGGGGGGCTGTATAATTCACTGAGTTTTGATAACGGTATACTCCTGTGTTATTATTTACAAGGAAGATACAGATATTTCTTGCACCCCATTCATATTTATATTCTTCCCACTTCCCTAGGCAAGTGTTAATGTGCTTTTCTGTCAGCACATATTTTTGCCTTTCTGGGACTTTGGATGTGTAAGCCCAAGCAATGTTTCCTCTTATACATCTGTGTTCTGTTCTTTTGTTCATTGTCAAGCTTTTGTGGTTGGGCATATTGCTGCATAGATTAGTAGCTTTCTGAGTTTGCGTGATCTGTAAGGTATTTTTTTCCCCTCACAAGAGGTGAAAAATCTCTAGCTATTACCTAAAGTATTTGTTTTTTTTTCCCATTCATTTTTTCAGACCACTTGATCTTCTCCTGTAAATCACTGAAACATTGCTTACTTTTTCTCTTTTCTCCAGAGTGGACTTTTGATAGTTTGATCTCAAGTTCATTAACTTATTTCACAAGTTTACATTCATTCAGTAGTACATGGTTAATTTTTTTAATTACTCATTTTGTGGGTGAGTGTGTATGTTGAGGGGTACAAGGTGTGTATCTACATGTTAATGAGTGTGCATGTGCATACGATGTATATGTGGATGCCAGAGGTATATGTCTAGTGTCTTCCTCAAACACTCTCCACATTTTTTGGATCAGGTATCTTAATGAACTTGAACCTTGCTTATTCAGCTAGACTGGTTGGCTAGTGCATCCCATGTATTTTCCTGTCTCTGCTATCCTTAGTGTACAGGTATATGAGTCTGAATCTGATTTGTTTATTTATTTATTTATTTATTTATTTATTTATTGTGTGTGTGTGTGTGTGTGTGTGTGTGTGTACCCATGCATGCTCATGTGCACGTGTGCATGAATGCAGGTACACATATACCACAACACACATATAGAGGTCAGAGGACAACTTTCAGGAGTTGCTCCTCTCCTACTACTACCTTGTAGGATCTGGGAATCCAATTTAGGTCATTTTGCCTGTGTGCACAAGCATCCCAACAGCCTGTGCCTGGCTTTATATGTAGGTGTTAGAGATCTAAATATAAGTACTGGTGCTTGTGCAACAAGCACTTTACTAAACTATGAACTGGTCAGGCCCACATTAAAAGCTTGTAGTAACTCTACTGTCTTCCTCTCCTGTGTGCTAACTGTTTGGTTTAGTGAATAGTTCAGTTATTGGCTTGCCACCTTTGTGTTGGGTATCTTTGGTCATTTGTTTTGTTTTAACATATTTCTAGAATGTTCCGAAAGTTTTTTAAGTCCTTCTAATTAATAGGATTCAGATTCCAAACTACTTCCTGATGTGTACTAGTTTTCCTTCCTTCTTTCCTTCCTTCCTTCCTTCCTTCCTTCCTTCCTTCCTTCCTTCCTTCCTCCTTCCTTCCTTTCTTTCTTTCTTTCCCCTTGAGACAGGGTCTCATGCTTCTCAGACTGGCCTTAAACTTGTTATGTCTCCAAGAATGACCTAGAACTATTCTTTCTGACACCACCTCCTGAATATAAATATATCCCCACAGCAGGTTTATGCGGTGTTTGGGGATTGAACTGCAGGACTCCATGCATTCTAGGCAAACACTCTAACAACTGAGTTATATCCCGACCTCCACAGCAAATAAATTTCTTACTCAGTTCTTTTGTGCATTTCCTACTACTTTTCTTTTCTTTCTTTTTTTCTTCTTACAAGGTTTTTGGAGTTTATCTCTGTTAAGCATAGTTTCAAGGCACTAGCCAAGAATTTTACAACAATTTATATGTAGCTCTTGGAGGCCATTCATTGGGCAGAGCTGAACTCGGCTCTCTGGCTTCTTAATTTAATGATGTGCCTTTCTGTCTGAGTTTTCTGTACCCTATATCACATGTGCACTGGAAAGTGTTCCCAGGGCAAAGGCAGGGAATTGTGGACCTCATTCAATACATGGAGTTTGTTATGTTCAAAAATCTAACCTTCACTGGAAGGTACTCTACATACTACCAAAGAAGAAAGGCAACAACAATCCAGCTAAAACCCCTTTGATCTGCAATGAGGAAGCTGCCTGCAAGATACACTGATAGAATAGTGAAGTATATTGTGCCTTTGTTCTGTTAAGACAGGGTCTCACAGAGCCTGGGCTGGCCTCAGACGTACTATGTAATTAAGTATGACCTTTAACTCCTATCTGCTGCAAGTTCCTGGGTGTCAGAATTACAGGCAAGAGCTAGCATGGCTTTAAACAGTTTTATACTTTTGAATGTATTAAGTGAGAGACTGTCTTTCAGGAGTTCAGTCTAATTCAAAGCACTTCGTAATTACTAAACCTGGGTTTAATCTTAAAACAAAACCTTCTGGAAATGGTCAAATAAATATTTATGTTGTTTGTTTTCCTCCCTGGCATTATCTTCTCTCTTTTTTTCCAAAAAGAATTTTTTTTATTCTTATTTTCCCCCACTCCTGCAACCTTTGTACTCTCAAGTATTCCCCACCCCCAGAACATGTCTACCCTTTCCTCAACGTTTTTACTGTAATGCTTCTTGACTTACAAATTCACCATATATTGAAAGTATCCTAAGCAGAAAATGCATTTAGAATACTCAACCTACCATCATCCCAGCTTAGCACCACAGCACCAGGTAGAATTTAGGCTGTTTTAACCTTATGACCACGTGGCTCACTGGGAGTTGTGGCTGACTTGAAATGTATTGTGCAGCATACAGTCAGCACAAGACAGGATCTAAATTCAAAATGCGAAGTACAGTTGTATTGAATACATGTTGCCTTCTTATCCCCCATAGAGTCGAAAAGATTTGAGTTGAACTATCACAGACTGGGGACTATGTTAGATTATTTGCTCTTCTGCCCTATGACAAAATGCCTGAGTTAAAGTACGAAAGAGTTTGGACGGAGGCTCCTGGTTTCCAAGGTTGCCTTTACTGAGGCAGCATGCCACAACAGATGTGGATAAACAGGTAAGAGTGCTTTGTGGCAGACAGGAAACAAAGATTAAAGGAACGAATATATTGAGCTTCCAACACTGGCTCCAATGGCATGCCCCCAACTTCCTCCCACAAGGACCTATCTCCTAAAGATTCTACCAAATCTTCCAACGCTTCCGAATGGAAGTTCAGGCTATCCCGCTATGGGCCCCTATTTAAAATGCTTTAGATATAGTTACAGAAACTAACTTCAAATACTTACCATTTCTGTATATCTTCAATACCATTTTGTCATTTATGGACTGTTTTAATTTTGAAAGTCAGAAGTTACTTAATCTGGGCTCCAAGTGGCTGATAATGCTTGATATTAAAATTTTGGAGAAATAAATGAAATTGGATATGGTAGGGGAAAAAAGAGCTTTTCTTATGCAATCAGGCTGGCTGCCTCAGAGCTTTCCCTCCTTATTGTCATCACATAAGCATGGTTGGTTGTATGGCCATCACAAAGATGCTATGAACTGCCTGAGAAGCCTCTGATAGTCTATTTCCAAACCAGACAAGTTTACCTTTAAACTCTCTCTAAAAGAAGAGACAAAATCTTGTTCTTTCTATAGTGCTTCACTGTAATTCCTGAGCAGTGTTCTATGGCTATGAAGAGACAACATGTTCATGACAACTCTTATCAAGGAAAGTACTTAATTGGGGTTGGCTTACAGTTTCAGAGGTTCAGTCCATTGTCATTATGGTGGGGAAAATGGTAGCACACAGGCAGACATAGTGCTGGAGAAGTTGAGAGTTCTACATCTGAATCTGCAGGAAGCAGGGGGAGAGGTACTGGGCTTGGCTTGAGCTTTAGAAATCTGAAAGCCCACCGCCAGTGGTATACTTCATCCAACAAGGGCACACTTCCTCTAACAAGGTCACGCCTCCTAATCTCTTTGAAGTAATACCACTTTCTAATGACCAAACATTCAAATCTATAAGCCTACGGAAGCTCTTTGTATTCAAACCACCACATCCTGCTATGTGACCATATATTATATGAGAGAGAGGATGTTGTCTTTTGCTCATCTGTGTATTTCCTATGCTTAAGCACTATATATGTAATGGTATATTTAATAATATATAAACACATCATCTTTCCCTTTCAGCCAATATTGACACTGGTAGAAACTCTTAGCATGTAAACTTTTAGATATTATAAATTATAAATGACACATATCTAAGATTGTATAACTAAATATATATTCTTTGTGTGTGATAATATATCCTAAGAAGATTATGATAGATATTTTTTGGTTGTCATAACTATGGTCTCTGGATAATAGAGAGATGTTTTCATAGAAATTTTGAAGATTTAATCTAAAAGAACTTTTATACTTTTATTCTTCTTGTATACAGAATGAGTCTGGTAAAAGCTGATTGGTTGCCAGTATTCATTTTTTGCCTCAATACTACCACTGAATATGGCCATAGGAGGGAAGGAATCTTCGTGGAGAAGTTTAGGCTAGGAGGCTGGATGAGAAGAGCTGAGGGGAGCCACAGGTGTTGAGAGAGCCAGAAGTCAGCATGCACTTGGGTATGCTAATGGGCACAACAGTTAGCCATTTGTTCCAGGTTTCTTGTGGACTTAACAGTGGACAATGTCATGGTAGTAGATACACTAGACAAGAGGTCACATTTAAACCATAACCAGGAAGTAGAGAGAAGTGAACACTGGTGCTTAGCTCGCTTCCTCCTTTGGGACCTTTTCTGACTTTCGGATCTCATCTCATGGAGTGGTACTATACACATTCAAGATAGGTCTTCCTACCTCAGACATGCCTGGAGATTTGTTTTCTAGTTGATTCGAAATCCCATCTATAATGAAATCATGGCTACCCATCAAATAAATGTGCAAAAGATTATTTGGGTGATATGTCTTATTGACAAGTTAAGTAAAATATAAATTTTACAATTTAAATACTAACATAGCAACAAATTTTACTTTATAAAGACACACAATCTTAGGTAAGTGGGACATCTTATGATGATCTACGTCCTTCATAGGCTTGATTGATATCACTTCATTTATAGTCAAGTTATGAGAATAATAATCAAATCCAGGTTCTGATTTCTTTAATCCTTGTGTCTAATTTGAATGTAGCTGTGAACAACCTGTTCTGAATATCAGATATGTCTTTCCATGGTTTGATAGGGGAAACTTGGTGTTGAGTGTTGGAATAGGAACTGGCTCAATAATATTGTAATCTAATTTTTGATCAAGAAGATACATTTCTATGACTTTGGTTTCAGACTTAAACTGTAGGGGCACAGTGAGTTCTGCTGGTGATTTACCAGAATAGAAATGTGTACAAGATTGGTAAGGACAGAGAGTTTTTATTTCTTAGTTCACTGTATGTACTGCCTATCCCTAAGAGAAAACATGGTTTGGATTCTTAACTAATTTAGTAGATTTTTTTTTCTGTAAATATGAAAAGACTGTTATTTGTCCTCCCAACCTTCTTGTTACCAGTGAGCTAAGAGTCCCGCAGTAAATCTCTTCTGTATATTATTCAGTATTACTTTTCTATTTTAAGATCCTAGTGAAAACATGTTTCAGAGTCCCAGCATTCCAATCCCCAGTGATATAGCTCCTCCCCAGGTGGATGTAATGTTAGGCTCAGATTTGTATCAGCTTCTATGTGATTGCTTTCATCCCACTTTCTTCTATGACTTTGGGAAAACAGCTGCCAAGGTTGGTTTGAGACCTTTATCACTTCACTTACTTACTGTCCCTTTGCTCCTTCAGTCTTGATCTTTGGCCTTCTCTCAGGGATGGAGATAACTTGATACTCTCAGTCACAGAGAAAGAAATTGAACATCAAGGAGAAAGGTAAACTGAACATAAACTATAACGGTGCATTGGAAAAGAATAGAAATCTCCTCTGGGTATTTTCACACAGAATCAGCTTATAAAATCAGATGGAAATGTTTTATTGTTTTAGTTCCTTTGTCTAGAAGCATAAAAAGAGTTGAAGAGATGGATGGCCATAAAGTCTTATTTGGAAAAACACTCTGGTGGTCTCGTTAGAGAGACTTCGGGTTCCTGAAGAAAGTCTTCCTTCTTTTTTTAAAACCTCTTTCACTTGTAAATAGAGTAAATCTTTGAATTATCTGAAAGAATTCCATGAGTTCTTTCTGAATTTTGAACATCTGTGTTTCACCTGGAAGCCCATACCTTGTAACTTTGAACAGATTGCTAATTCTTTTATTGCTCAAACATTATTCTTTTGCATTCCTCCAAATGCTTGCAAAATCATTCAGTTTTATTCATACAAAAGCAACATACGCATAAAGCCTCCATCATGTGTGTTATCACTAGGGTTTATATTTTCATGGCATGCAATAATATCTGACATATTTACTTATTCACTTGTATTTTTTTTTTTCTGTATTCTCATTAGATCCAAATTTTATGAAAATGATACTTCTCTTATGTATCTAGGTTTAGTCTCTTAGGCAGTGTCAGGAGCACAATAGGCATTTGGTGTTGGTTGAACACAGAGTAACTCTCCAAATACCTTTTGTTTTAGTCATTAATATATGGCTGTGAAGAGACACCATGACCAAGGTAACTATTGTAAAGTAAAAGAAAGCATTTAATTGTGAGATAGTTTCAGAGGTGTAGTCCATTTTCATCATGGCAGGGAGCATGGCAGGATACATGGTACTGAAGCAGTAGCTGAGAGCTAAATCCTGATTTGAAGGCAGAGAGAGAGAGAGAGAAACTGATTAAGCTTAGCATGGGTTTTTGAAACTTTATCCCCAGTGACACACTACCTCCAACAAGGCCTTACCCCATAATCCTTCTAATCCTTTCAAACAGTGCCACCCCTGGTGACTAAGCATTGAAATACATGAGCATATGGGGGTCATTTTTATTCAAAACACTACATTCTACTTTCTGGCCCCCATAGGCTTGTAGCCATATCATGATGCAAAAAATGCTTTCAGTTCAACTTTAAAGTCCCTGTAATCTGTCACAGTCTCAACATTAAAAATTCAAAGTTCAAAGTCTCTTCTGAGACTCATGACAATTTCTTTTTTTTTTTTAAATTAATTTAGTTATTTAAATCACATTGTATTTTACTTATTTACACAGAGGTTATAAAAACAAAAAGGCAGGATGTGGGGAAGGGAATTGCACCGGAGCATAGGTGTTCAGGGGGAGTGCAGATACCTTTCAGAACAGGGTATCAGCTGGGTGAAGGTTCAGGGGACAGGTCACTATGACTCTGCCTATGATTCACTTGTCCCTATCTAAGTTGGTACTGTCCACCGAGGCTGCCTATTTATAAGACCTATGACTATTCGGGCTGGTAAATTTCCACAGAAGATGCCTGTTTACAATAGCTTATAGCCTTCTGTTTTCAGTGTTTTTCCACAGAGACCCAAGACTTTGTGTTAGCATGCATGTATGTCAGGCCTATTGCTGATTTTAGGCCTATGGCTGATTTTAGGCCTTCAGTGTATAAGCAGGGCTGCTCCTGACATCTCCTCCCTTCTCTAAGTATAGAAGGGCCTTGGCGATTCTATTCTTGCTAAGGCGGGGATATAGGCCTGACCTCCCAATAATTGAAGGGGACCTTGTAATGGCTCTGGTCCTCCTGTCGTTGTCATGACAATTTCTTAATTGTTACCACTATAAAATAAAAATAAAAAAGCAAATCATGTATATCTAACATACAATGACACAGGATATACCACTCACTGGTGACTAAGCATTTGTATATATGAGCCTATGGAGGTCAATCTTATTCAAACTACCACACCTTTCCAAATGAAACAGTCCTCTTTCTTGACTTTGCAGATATTTCCAGTGCTTCGAGTCACATTTGTGTATGATTTTCCTAATTGAACAATTTAGTAGGAATTTCACATTTGACAAGCCTATAATATACTTACTAATTTTTTAATAAGAACCCCATGTGTCATCTATCATATGTGGTTATTTGATTTCTTCTCTTTTTATATCCAGTAGTTACCCTTATCCATGGAGGATATCTGGCAACTCAGCAGAATCTTGAAACAATGGTAAGTACAAATCTTAGCTACATATTATACACATGTAATGCTTTCTAACTCCTACACACACACACACACACACACACACACACACACACACACACACTTACACATTTTTAATCTGTGGGTTAGCCAAAGTAAGATATTAACAATAATAAATAAAAATAAAGTCAAATGATTTTAACAGTATACTGTAATAAGTTATGTGAATAAGGTCTCTGTCTTGCAAAATATTTTACAGTGACGTAGAATAAGTTTGTGTATGTATGTGCGTGTGTACAACTTGTGTCCAACTCCTTAGTAGATGGATCAGACATCTCCAGTTCAAAAACAGTCCTCAAGTCTGTCTCCCTCCTTTCATCTTTCCAGTTTCCAGTTCACACAGGCCACTGCTGACTTTGGATACCTCTTCAGTAGCTTCTGAGTAGTGGCTCTGCTTTCCTTCTTGCCCCTTCACTGAATGTTTGTCACAGAAGTTGAGGTGTTCTATGCAACAGTCATAAATCATTTTGCTGTGCCCCTCTCTCCTCTGCCTTTGGGATAAAATTCAGAGACTTTCCTATGGTTTTAAAAAGTGTTTATATTCTAATTCTGGTCTCTCTTTACCTCATGTTATTCTGCCTTTCTCAGGAACTTCCCACCTCTAGTCTTACACATCAACTAGGCCAGGATGTGCCTGAACCTGTTTGAACTTTGGTGTATCTTCCCAATTCTGTCGTGGCTACTTCATCTTGTTTTCAGATGTTGGCTCTGAAATATAACAGTGGGCATCTCTCTGGCTCCATCACATTCTCTAAATTTCTATATTTCTAGATCTTAAACTATGTGAAATGATTTGTCATCTGGGTTCCCCTGTGCCCCACCCCCAACTCCAAGGACAGAAGTTCCCCAGGAGCTGAGTTAAAAAACTTGTTCTTTCTTACTCCTGATACATCAGCAGGGCTTGGAACAGTGCTTAATAAAATATAAGACTTATGAGAACGCATACAGATATGTATTCATAAAAGTAAAAAAAAAGAAGCTAAAATGTTTTTGTCATGTAGATATCGAATAAAGTATACTTCCAACACTACCAATAGACACAGAGAGAAAAACATTATTATGTTTTTTAACTCGAAGCTTATCAGGAGAGAAAGATAGGGAAGAGTCTATGAAGAAGCGTGGTTCTGGGGGTGGAGGGGAGAGGCAGGAATGGTTTTGCTACTATTGAGGACATGCCAGTCTCCTGCTCACCATGCAATCTTCCAACTGCTGATTCTTTGAGACATTATGTTGTCAACTTGAAAATGCTATGTTCCATGAATCTTAAGTGGCAATCAATACTTTCTCTTAAAAAAAAAAAGGAGAATTTCAATTAAGTTTTAGAAAGTAAGGTTATCTATGAGACGTAAGTAATATGTTAACATTGTGCTGGATTCTAAAGACCTGAGAACATTAACTTGGAATGTGCTGAGCTAGTGGTAAGTTGATATCCGGCCTGCAGTTGCCAGAGGATTTTTTTTTCTTTTGGTCTTGTCATCACATAGAAGAGAAAATGTAAGGGAGTCTGGGTCAATTAATTGCCTGCCTGGGTACTGCCCTGTCTATTTCAGGCAGAGAAAACTGAAGAGGGCTGGTGGTTGTTTACTCTTTAAGTAGCTTCTTGCTGGGGAAGCTCAGTTTCTAAATCCTAGAGACCATATGTGTTAGTTTAATCAGAGTTTGGCCCGGAGGAGATTTAAATGAAAGGAAATTCTACAATTAGAAGGTGTGGAAGTAGAAAGCTGGCTAAATCAAGCCCTTAGAGAGGCAGTGTGGGCTGGTGAGATTACATTCTCAGGACGGATAATGGACTCCAGTTTTAAATTCCCGGTTTTTACTAGCATCTGTGTCTGGATTCTACGGGAGTGGGGGCTTGTCTCAGGCTGTCTTTCCTAGCTTTCTTTACAAAGGCCTCACCTGAAAAGGGCCAGAGTCCCTTACTCGCTAAAGATATGAGTGCAGTTTGTAGCAAAGTGTCGAATAGGAGGTTTTGCTTTAAAATAGGATCTTTCGCTTTTTCCAGAGGTTTGTTTCTTGTTTGGCAAGGCTGATGTTCAACTCAGTTATTAGCTATGAATTGTCTCTAGTTAGATTATGTTGACCCAGAACTGCTCAGGGACTTTCTCAAATGGAAGGGGGATGGGGCCGAGCCTGGCTGCATTCCCAGTATGATAGAGAGATTGAAGAACGCAGAAGCGAAATTTACAAGTTTCAGGGATGTGTCTTTGGTGATAGGTAGCACTGTACCAACAGCAACCTTGAAACGAGGAGCATACAATATAAAAATAAAATAATAGTACCAAAACATAAAAATGCAGAATAGCCCACCAGTGGACAACTTGAAAACCGTGTAGAAATGTTTTTCCTTGTTCACATGCATACCGACAAACTCTGCCCCTCTCTCCATCTGTCCTAGAGATCATTTCTTTTGTCACCTTCCCTGTCTTCTTAAATGTAGGATGAGCTCTTCTATCCACATCTGATTTTGAGAGCATGGTTTGCAAATTACTAAAGGTGAAGTAATGAATATAATAATCCACAAAGGTGTTAGAGCAGGCAAATATAAGTAAAGAATTCAATTTTATGTAGTATTTAAGCTATAATATAGCATGTTCAGTTGACAGAGATATGGTTGATGAAGGTGGAAAGCTTAAACATGTATGAGCTATGTGAGGAGTTAACAGTGAAGACTTGAACTGTATTCAGGGAGAAGACTACCTTATGCCAACCAACTGATTATGCCCACTTTTCTGGGCATAATTTTCCTATTAGGGCCAACTCCGGTCTACCTTTCATCCAGTCAGTTTTTGTACATAGTCTTGTCAGAGAAATTCTAAATCAATGATAATGTGGTCTTTATTTGAGTCAAATATATTAACTAGAACACTTCCCTTTAAAGAACGATGTCAGGGACATAAAAGGGGCACCTTTTTGATGCAATAAATAGAAACGATAGCCCATTTGGTGTTTTGCAAGGTTTGTCAGCTTCAATTCTTATTTGTATTTGATTCTTCTCTTTGATGCAGAATCAGAAAATGTTTTAGAAAAGGAACATACCAACGCATGA
The DNA here is from genome assembly GCA_021653895.1 of Mastomys natalensis. Classification (NCBI taxonomy): domain Eukaryota; kingdom Metazoa; phylum Chordata; class Mammalia; order Rodentia; family Muridae; genus Mastomys; species Mastomys natalensis. The sequence goes on along the minus strand of JAJTUV010001234.1, from coordinate 758,355 downwards.
TAAAAATTTACTTTTGAAATGGATTTGAATTAGGTCTTGCCTTAGATAAGTTTGTTCACATTAAGCTGCTTTGAACTCTAACTTCTATTTAGTACTGGGGCTATATAAACACAATTAGTCAAACTCTGTGCAGTGAACCAAAATGGAGATGAGATTACTTTAAATCAAAATCTTGCAATAATTCATGTTGAAATTGGAGGAATCTGGAGTGAGTTCTTCTTTTTCCTTTTATGCTGCAATGGGTCCTGTTTAAATTATGTTATTCAAAGGGTACCAGAGATTTCATACATTATTCATCCACAAAGATTTAGCTATTTTGAGCCACATCCTCTGAAAAAGAATGAGTTGAGTAAAATGGTTTTCAAAGCATTCATAAATACTTCTTGGCTTTCCATAACTAATTGTGGTGTCTGTGTAAGGGACACTTGCTTCCTGCTATCAAGTTATCACACCTAATAATTTCCTTTACTAAGATGACTTGCAGAGAAGTTTGGTCTCATTCTGCTGATCACAGTAAGTTCAAAACAGAGAAACAAAGAATGTTTCTCCAGGGATTTCAGCACCTTTTGACTCTTCCTGTGTGATCTGAGTCTTTTCTTAAAAATCCATGATTGCATGCCTTTCAGACAAAGCAATAGATCATTTCTTCTTATATGACCTCTACCTCTGTGGATACTCACAGTCATGGGCTTATCCTCTAAGATACTCTAGCTCATGTGCTTTTGTTACATGTAGGATTAACACAGGGGCCTGGAGAGATGACTTAGTGGTTATGAGCAGTTGCTTCTCCTCCAGATGATTCAAGCTTGATTCTTAGCACTGGCATGGCAGCTCACAATCATCTGTGACTCTAATTCCAGAAAATTCATTTCCCTCTTCTGGAATCCTGGGGCTCTAGGCATGCAAGTGGTACACAGACATATATTCAGGCAAAACACTCATGCATATAAAATATTTTTTATATTAAAAAAGATTTAAAAACTTTACACCAAGGAGGAATATTTCAAATTTGCCATTTTCTGCAAAGGTTTCTCCTATCTGGACTATCTTGTTCCATTGTTTGACACAGAGGCTCTTCTGGTAATTAATAATCTATAATTATGATTTGGAAAAAAAATCATTAGCAAAGCTACTCAGTAGTCACGTATGTGAGCAATTTTATAAAGCACATATTCTGTAAGCTTGTGGAAAGGATAATCTTCTGTATCCATCATTTGGGTATACAAATGTTCTGTAAACATCATCTGGAGGAGAAGCAACTGCTCATAACCACTAAGTCATCTCTCCAGGCCCCTGTGTATAGTTCTACGTGTAACAAAAGTACATGAGCTAGAGTATCTTAGAGGATAAGGCCATGACTGTGAACATACCCAGCAAGCATCATTTGGTATAGCTGGTATTCTCCAGTCCAGTGTGGTCCACATTTGTCAGGTTTCAATAACTTTTTCTTTCTTTCCCTTCCATGTTTCATTCCTCTGAATTACAGGCTCTGCTCTGGACTTATATCAATGTGAACAGGAGGCCAGACAGAGTAGGAAATTATCATGTGACCACTTCTATAAGAACAGATGGAGCATATTCCAGGAGGAAAAAGGAGCAGGATCAAAAAGTGACAGCAACTGAGGCTGGGCCGTGAAGTAAGGAGTCAACAAATGGGGAAGAGGGAGCAAGGAATGAAGAAAACAAGTTCTGCAGGAAACTTGGAGATGAGTTAAGGAGACTGGAGGATAGCAGCTGCAGCATGTATAAGAATGAGGGGCTATTCAAAAGTCTTGATCCTGTTTGCTCAGTTGGAGGAATAAGATGGGAGACAGATGATGCAGAACAATAGCAAAAACTGAAAAATTCTTGGAGCTCAGAGAATAGAGAAGGTGAAGGGTTCACACAGAGGGATTAATATTAGTAAGGCAGCAAAACAAACAAACAAACAAAACAAACAAAAACAAACAAACCTCATGAGTTTCCAATGAGGAAAGAAACACAGTCAAGCTACATTTTCATGATGTATTAATTTTTGGCTAGACTATGACATCTCCTTGCATGTTCAAAGAGTAGTCTAAATTTTGTTGTGAAGGTGTTTTTCTTAAAAAAAAAAAAAAGAGATGTTATTAATATTTAAACCTGTAAATTCTGAGTAAAGTGGGTTGCATTAAAATCAATGGACCTGTTCCAGGACAGCTGAAGGCTTTCAAAGGAAAGACTGATATCTTCTGCCTTCAGTTATACCTTTGGAGTTTTGGATGCTGTATAAACTTTTCTCTATTTCTCTCTGGCTTTCCAGCCTGCTTCAAACTCTACAACTGCTTAAAACACCCCATACCTTCTCTCTGTTGGTATGATATTAAAAGTATTAAAATTACAAAAATTTCAGAGAACACAGAGGTGTCCATGAGACTGACTTCTTTAAGAATACAAACCATATCATAATAATCTTGTTTTCTAAAATCACAGCAAAAGACTTGATAGTTTGAAACTGTTCAACCAACTGCTATGCATGGAAATGGTACAAAAGGCCTATGAAGGGTCAGCCAAGATTAGGTACTATGGGTTCACTATGAGCATAGTGTTATAGTTCTGTCACTGCAATGAGAATGGTCAAGGATGAAAGAATTAAAAACGATTAGTAAGATAGCAAGCAAAGTATGAACTATGAAGATTACTGAGTGGGAGGCCCATGCTGGGTAGAAAGATCATAGTAGCCAGATTGGCATGATAAGCCTGGGAATAGTGGGGACAGTAAGGGCAGCACTGACCTTGGAAATACTGAGAGGTTGTTCAGTGGAAGTGAATAAGAATTTTTTTTTTTTTAATTACATGCATGTATTAAGGTCAGTTCTAGGTTGAGGGTCTAGCAATACAATAGATGCAAATAGTCAACGAACAAGCAAGACAATAAACACAAATAGTGAAAGAAAAAGCAAGGCATTAAACCCAATTATGTGAACACTCCTGTGATCACTGTTTCTAAGGGCTTATCAGGATGACCAAAGTATCTGAGCCTACTTCCCTGTCCTAGCCCAAAGTCATTTTCATGCCTGAAGCCTATATCCTTGTTCTAGCCTAAAATTTAGATTCCTGTCTGAAATTACTTCTTTGTTCTAGCCTAATATTTAGATTCCTGCCTGAAATTACTTCTTTGTTCTTGCCTAAGATTTAGATTTCTACCTGAAATTACTTCTTTGTTCTAGTCTAATGTCAGATTCCTTCATGAAGCCTACTTCCTTGTCCTTGGCCAATGTCATATTCCTCCCAAGCAGCCAATTTCCTTGTCCTTGGCCCATGTCAGATTCTTGCCAAGCAGCCCCAAGGGCTCTTTGTCTCTTCCCCTTTTTTATTTCATAAACAAGACTGAGCGTATCTTAGACTGTTCTGACAAGAATGTCTTCCTTATCTATCATGGAATATGCACTATCCAAAGCAATACACTTCTGTCTTAGGTTGGTAAGGCTCTATGGAGAAACTTACCCATCCTTGGCTTGCCAGCCTGTTAATTCAATAACTGTGTCTGGGGGTCCATTTTCAGGTTCAAGCCACATACTTTGGCCGCCAACATGTTCATGTTGTTAAAGAAAAGCTTTAACACGATGGGCAGGAATAAAAGAATTCCCAGGACAAAAAGGGCTTCATAGAATGAATTGGGTAGTGTTACTTCTCTTTCTATTTTGTGGAATAATTTTTAGAAAATCAGTATTAGGTCTTCTTGGAAGGTCTGATAGAATGCTGCACTAAAACCATCTATCTGGTCCTGGGCTTTTTTTTTTTTTTTTTTTTTTTTTTTTTTGATAGGGAGACTTTTAATGACTGCTGCTATTTCTTTAGGTGTTATAGGACTATTTAGATGGTTTACCTGATCCTGATTTAACTTTGGTGTCTGGTAATCTGTCTAGGAAATTGTCCATTTCATCCAGATTTTCCAGTTTAGTTGAGTATAGGCTTTTGTAGTAAGATCTGATGATATTTTTTGAACTTTCCTCAGTTTCTGTTGTTATGTCTCCCTTTTCAGTTCTGATTTAATTAATTGGATACGTCTCTGTGCCCTCTGATTAGTCTGGCTAAGAGTTTATCTATCTTGTTGATTTCTCAAAGAACCAGCTCCTGGTTTTATTGATTCTTTCTATAGGTCGTTCTGTTTCAACTTGTTTGATTTCAGCCCTGAGTTTGATTATTTCCTGCCATTTTCTCCTCTTGGGTGCATTTGCTTCTTTTTGTTCTAGAGCTTTCAGGTGTGCTGTCAAGTTGTTAATGTATGCTCTCTCCAGTTCCTTTTCATAGGCACTTAGAACTATGAGTTTTCCTCTTAGCACTGCTTTCATGGAGTCCCACAAGTTTTGGTATGACGTTTCCTCGTTTTCATTAAATTCTAAAAAGTTTTAAATTTCTTTATTTCTTCCTTGACCAAGTTATCAATGAGTAGAGTGTTGTTCAGTTTCCACATGCATGTGGGTTTTCCATTGGTTTTGTCATTATTAAAGATCCCTCTTAGTCCGCGGTGATCTGATAGGATGCAAGGGATTACTTTAATCATTTTTTATCTGTTGAGGCCTGTTTTGTGACCAATTGTATGGTCAGTTTTGGAGAATGTACCATGAGGTGCTGAGAAGAAGGTATATTCTTTTGTTTTTGGATGAAATGTTCTATAAATATCTGCTAAATCCATTTGGTTTATAACTTCTCTTAGTTTTACTGTGTCTCTGTTTAGTTTTTGTTTCCATGATCTGTCAACTGACGAGAGTGTGGTGTTGAAGTCTCCCACTACTAGTGTGTGAGGTGCAATGTATACTTTGAGCTTTAATAAAGTTTCTTTTATGAATGTGGGTGCCCTTTCATTTGGTGCATAGATGTTCAGAATTGAGAGTTCATCTTGGTTGATTCTTCCTTTGATGAGTATGAAGTGTCCGTTCTTATCTTTCTTGATGACTTCTGGTTGAAAGTCAATTTTATTCAATATTAGAATGGCTACTCCAGTTTGTTTCTTGGGACCATTTCCTTGGAAAATTGGTTTCCAGCCTTTTATTCTGAGGTAGTATCTGTCTTTGTCACTGAGGTGTGTTTCCTGTATGCAGCAAAATGTTGGGTCTGTTTACGTATCCAATCTGTTAGTCTATGTCTTTTTATTGGGGAATTGAGTCTATTGATGTTAAGAGATATTAAGGAGAAGTGATTTTTGCTTCCTGTTATTTTTGTTATTGGAGGTGGAGTTATGTTTGTGTGGCTATCTTTTGGATTTGTTGGAAGATTATTTTCTTGCTTTTTCTAGAGTTTAATTTTCCTCCTTGTGTGTGTGTGTGTGTGTGTGTGTGTGTGTGTGTGTGTGTTGGTAGTTTCCTTCTATTATCCTCTGTAGGGCTGGATGTGGAAAGATATTGTGCAAATTTGGTTTTGTCATGAAATATCTTGGTTTCTCCATCTATGGTAATTGAGAGTTTTGCTGGGTATAGTAACCTGGGCTGGCATTTGTGTTCTCTTAGGGTCTGTATGACATCTGTCCAGGATCTTCTGGCTTTTATAATCTCTGGTGAGAAGTCTGGTGTAATTCTGATAGGTCTGTCTTTATATGTTACTTTATCTCTTTCCCTTACTGCTTTTAATATACTTTCTTTGTTTTGTGCATTTGGTGTTTTGATTATTATGTGATGGGGGGAATTTCTTTTCTGATCTAGTCTATTTGGAGTCCTGTAGGCTTCTTGTATATTCATAGTCATCTCTTTCTTTAGGTTAGGGAAGTTTTCTTCTATAATTTTTTTGAAGATATTTACTGGACCTTTAAGTTGGGAATCTCTGCTTTCTTCTATACTTATTATCCTTTGATTTGTTCTTCTCATTTTGTGTCCTGGATTTCCTGGATGTTTTGGGTTAGGAATTTTTTGCATTTTCTTTGACAGTTGTGTCAATGTTTTCTATGGTATCTTGTATACCTGAGATTCTGTCTTCTATCTCTTGTATTCTGTTGGTGATGCTTGCATCCATGACTCCTGATCTCTTTCCTAGTTTTTCTATCTCCTTAGTAGTCTCCCTTTGTGATTTCTTTATTGTTTCTACTTCCATTTTTTTTGTCCTGATATATTCTGTTCAATTCCTTCACCTATTTGGTTGTGTTTTCTTTTAATTCTTTAAGGGATTTTTATGTTTCCTTTTTAAAGGCTTCTACCTGTTTACATGTGTTCTCCTGTATTTCTTTGAAGGAGTTATTTATGTCCTTCTTAAAGTCTTCTATCATCATCATGAGAAGTGATTTTAAATCTGAATCTTTCTTTTCTGGTGTCATTGGGTATTCAAGACTTGCTGTGGTGGGAGAACTAGGTTCTGATGATGCCAAGTATCCTTGGTTTCTGTTGCTTATGTTCTTGCGCTTACCTTTCGCCATCTGGTTATTTCTAGTGCTACCTTCACTCACTATCTCTGACTGGAGTCTGCCTGTCCTGTTATCTTGGTTGTGTCAGAACTCCTCAGAGTCCAGCTGTCTCTGTGATCCTGTGATCCTGAGACACTGGTTGTGATAGCTCTTGGGAGTCAAGCTTTTCTGGACTCCTGAAATCTTGGTGTGCCCAAACTCCTGAGATCCTGTGATCCTATTATCCCATGTTCCTATGTGTTAGAGCTCCTGGGAGTCCAGCCTCCTCTGGGTTTTGGGGGGTTGATTGCTGAGCTGAAGCCTTAGGGCTGCTCCAAGAATGTTTTAATAAAGAAAAAAATGTAAATGTATATAGTTTCTTATTTTGTGAAAATTTACGAGTGGCATATGGCATTGGAAAAATACATTTTTAGGTGTGGGGTAGTAAATATTTTAAGCATGGTTTGAGCATAAAGAGGATTAATGTTTTTTTTTTTCCAAAGATTTATTTCAGTTTTTATTATCTGTACATGTGTGTGTATGTGTGCATGTGAATGCAGGTGCCCATGGAGGCAAGAAGAAGGCATCAGATGCTCTGGAGCTAGAGTTGTAGGTGATTGTGAGCTATCTTCAAACTGAATTCCCTGGGAGAAAATCAAGCGCTCTTAAACACAGAAACAACTTACTTCAGCTTCTGTGAACACAAACGAGAAGGTCTTATGTAAACACAGGTTTTGCTACTTGTTTGCCAAGGACCAGCCTCAGCTTGGAGAGTGGGTCCTGAGGAAGGGGTGTTTGGAAGCAGTCAAAGAATGACTCGAGGTCAATAGTGGTTACAAGCTGACAGTTTTGTGTTCAACTTGAGTTGGCTCTCAGATAGCTGTGTAGATAGTGTAGATAACTCAGCTCTTGCAAACCAAAGCCAAGTCCTTTATTTGCATATCAACTCAATCATTACCCCAGGTTCTCTTTTGATTATCCCGCAAATTAGCATTTTATGACCTTAGTCCCTTGATTCTTAGAAATGACATCAAAGACTTTTTTTTTTTTTTTTTTTTTTAGCATAGCAAATGAACTCAGAAACTTGCCTGCCTTTGTATCTTTCTGACAAGCTGTCTTAATGCACCTGACTTTATTCTTTTAGGTCTGTGAAGCCGTTCATACAATTCATATTGTGTCCTTATATTTTGCATAGTTGAGAAATTATATATTTTGGAACTTGTGTTTTCAGAGTTCTTTCCTACAGCCTTAAGGGCTGTCTGAAAAGTCACAGCCTTCACCATTTTGCTAAGGAACACATTCGCATCTCTTGGAATTGTGCTGTTTTTAATTATCATTGAATCAGTAACCTTAACAGGGAGAGCATTCCCAGAAGGAGGAACATGAAAATATGCACATTATCATACAAAGAAGTCCCACACCCACAGCAACTGATGGCATTCATGGAGGTCCCTGCCCTGTTAGCTCTGCTCCAGGGATGAGAACTGTGTCATACCATATGGCAGGACTTGACATTTATTGATTAGTTAATTTGAACACTTATAACTATGTTATCTTACAAAAAGGTTCATAATGATCATAGTTTAAGATTATTGTGAATATTTTGCAGTTTTAGAGGTTCTTTTCAACTCTAAAGTTTAAATACTTGGCAATAGTTTATGAATATTAACTGCACATGGAACTATGCTTTGATGAATATTCTATAGAAAGTATATAAAGATTGTATTCAATTAGAAAGTAGCATAATTAGACTGAAAGATTTCAACTATCTTATTAACTTATTTTGTTTCATGATTACTAATATTTGATAGAACATAGTTGTTTTATATAAACACAAGCCAAAGTATGGGTTTTGTAAATGTGGTTTTCCCTGTTTTCAGAGATAATTCATTTTATTCTTATGATTCTTACTAAGAATGATAGAGAAGATACATACTTGTGTTTAACATGCTTTCAATAAAATGAAACCCAAATAGAAAAAAACCTATTATACTCTGAAATGACTAAGGTTAACCAATATGATTAATATCATGTTAGTTTAATCTAAGAGTAAAGAAAATCTATATATGGAATTATATAATTTATATAATTATTTTTCTCACTAATTTTTTTTTTTTGTTTGTTTGTTTTGAGACAGGGTTTCTCTGTGTAGCCCTGGCTTTCCTGGAACTCACTCTGTAGACCAGGCTGGCCTTGAACTCAGAAATCTACCTGCCTCTGCCTCCCAAGTGCTGGGATTAAAGGCGTGCATCACCACTGCCTGGCTTTCTCACTAATTTTAATTAATCTTTTATAATTACTGTTCTAAATTCTGTGGTCCAGACTCTAGGGACTGGAGAGATAGCTCAGTGGCTAAAAACATTGGCTGCTCTTCCAGAGGGATCTGGATTTGATTTACAGCACCCAAATGGTAACTCACAACTATTCATGGCTCTAGTTCCACAGGATCTAACATCTTCTTCTGGTCTCTGCAGGCAATACACAATGTGGTGCATATGCAGGCAAAATATGTATATACATAAACTAAAGATAAATGAATCTTAAAGAGAGAAGAATTTCTAGCAGGTATTAAATATCTACCCTGAATTTTCAAGTATTATCTTGTGCCCTACAACTTTGTATAACAAGCACATCATCTTGTAATAAGTATTTGAGTAATTAGCAGTCATTTGCTGTGCTTGAATGACATTTAGCTCACTCTATTGAAAGTACCATGGCACAGTGATGTAAGAAGCCTTTTCACTTTGGTCTCTATGAGGAAGGGACTTTTCTATCAGCAAGGCTTCAGTGATGCCGTATGATCTGGTTTCATCACTGACAGCAGAACTCTCATTCTAGCAGCAGGATATATAAAAAAAACATTCTAAATAGACAGAGATTGGGTTCACTGACTAGGGCTTTGTGTCTCTCTCATGTAACAGTGAGATAGGAGAGCAAGCAGTGCAGGACAGGCAGCATATCCTACCCTGCTATTCAGTCTAATAAGCCTGGATGGTAGGATGGCTTTGCCACCACTAGTGTGTGGCTTCTTTCTGTAGATTGAAGGAAACCTCTGGAGGTGCTGTATTTCCTAGCTTTCAGGAGAAAACAGAAGAGGGTCTAAAGTCTCCTTTTTTCCTTAATGTTTCTCAGAACTTGCTCATGTTATCCCAATCTTCACCACTTCATCAGAACTTCTGTAGACTTATTTGCTTGCACGTAAGATTGGTTACTGTAGTTTCTATTTGTGCAAGTGGTAGCATACTTTTATCTTTTCTCTTCTACCATCAACATATAATACACAAATTTAGATAGTCCACTTTTTAAGTGGTGTCTACTATCATTTCTCATAATTCTAAGGATGGCTTCTGTCTGGAGTATCCTAGTAGCCCCCTCGATGGCCTGTGTGCTCCCACTCTTGCCTCATCAAGTCACTGATAGTAACCACTGACTTTTGACCAAGTCACTGATAGTAACCACTGACACAAACCAAGTCATCATGTGTCATTCTAAATCCTTGGTGTGATTTCATTCCCATAGAATAAAATTTAAATTCTGCCCCAGATGCCTTTATGGCCTAGTAAAGGCCTGGCCCTAATCCATCTGATTCAATCCTGCATGGTGCTTTTGTTTGTTCTCTATGCTATGGCTATTCTTGCATAGAGTTCTTTCTAGAACTCAGTGATAATTCCTTGCCTCAGGCACTCATACCGAATACTATTTGTCCTGAAGAAACAATCTGCTAGGATTCTGCTACACATATTACCTCTTGGCACTCACTTCAAATACCATCTATTGTGAGAATGTTTCCTAATTACCCCTTCTAAAGCAGAAGACCTTGTTCGAAGATACTTATCATCACATCACCACATGTATTTTCTTCCTAGAACTTAAGAAACATTGAAAGAGCCTAAGGTGTAATGTAGTTTAGAGTGTTTACTTAGCATGCAAGAGGCTCTTGCTCTCAACACTGCAAACAAAACATCATAAAGTTTAAAATCACTTACTGTGGCATTCACCTTGATCAGCTCTTACTATTTGTATATTTATAGATATAGTTAAGTTCCAAAGAGATATACTATACTAAGTGTAGCAAATCTTCCTTTCAACACTTCAAGAAAGAACATTGTCATCATTTTGATTTTGTTAGGATTAATAAAATTTTTACTTAGGGAAAATATTCTGATGAATGCCATACTGAAGAGCTCTGGTGGGTGGGTGAGCTTTCTGAAAATGGTCCCACAGCTGTAGTGGATATGCCTCAGAGAGGCACTGTCCCAGGGGATTCATCTCTGGATTGCTTCTCGCTGCTGCTGTGCCTTCTCTTGTTTATCATTGCTATGTTTCTCCTGTATCTAGCATGGTGTGGTGGGATTTGGGGAGATCCTCTCTTCCTATAGTTTGGGGTGATTGCTTCTTGTTAGATAGTCCACTCTATTGGGCAATTTTCCTGTAGATCAATTGGAAGACGAACTTTCTTAAAAGTCGTATTATTTATGTTTATTAATGATTTTACAGAATTTCGGATTTTATTTAAATAGTTTTAGGAAGTTAGTGTAGTTGATAGAAAGTTTAGGGAGATGGTTTACATTATTTAGCCAGAAATATATAATAAAGTTAGAATTAAGTGTAGAATGTGCCCCTTCCCTTGTAGAATAGTGAGGGCTGCAAAGGTTAGAATAGGAGCATGTGAGCTTTCATGCATTACAAGCACATAACTGCACTTGGAAGAGAAAAATAGGCTTGGGACAAGTTAAAGATCAAAGAAAACACTTATTCTAGGTCGGATCTAAGTTCCTAGATCTTGTGATCTAGTGATATGGCCATAGGTTTTGATGCACACTATGAAAAGATAGGGTTATGAATAGAGAAAATAACTGTTATGAGTATAAGAATAGAGAATAGATGATTAGCCAGTATAGCTGAACAAGATTTCAGAAATAAGATGTAAGAGAGATAGATGATAATCTGTTTCTTGGTAAATACCTGTCATCAGCTAAGCATAGGAAAAACTTGACTCTCGTAAACTTTGTTAATCAATGACAAAAGAATTATTGCTTCAGGGTTGTGATAAACTTCTGGAGAGAAAGATAGATGGGAATGTTTAGTTAGGTATGAGTTTCAAAAAATACATAATAAATAATCCTGTTGTAATTTTCTTTTGTGTAATGATTTTAATCTGTTCTTGAGGAATATGTTCTTTCAGTGATAGTTTTTGGAGAATATGTAACTTGTGGCTACGAGGTAATCTTTTTTCTTACATGGATAATTTTTATCTTAGGTGCTATAAAAAGGCTAAGAGAAAAAAATAAAAGTTGTTGGAACTTGCTTGTTGGAGCTCTGCTTCATCCACCAAATGCATGTATGTGTATGTATGTAAAGTGGTTTGAACTTTGCTTCATCTACCCAATGTGTGAATATTTGTGTGTGTGTGTGTGTGTGTGTGTGTATGTATGTATGTATATGTGTGCAAAGTTGTTGGAACTTGTTGAAACTTGCTTCATCCACCCAGTGTGTGTGTGTGTGTGTGTGTGTGTGTGTGTGTGTATCTGTGTATGATTCTCCACTCCCCTTTTTGTCGGTCCCTAAGGAAAATCCCCATAGAGTATTTCACTAGCTCCAGTGAATCAAACTTGTTTCCTCAGAGAAAAGTCTGCAGAGTGATCAGACGCCAACTGTATGACCTGCCTCAGTTTGCCCTGTGATTTTGAAGCTAGCCTTTGACAACATTCCCTTTAATATTTATGGAACTGCTGTGAAAAAATATTTTATTTATTGGTTGACTCATTCATTTGCTAATATCTTCAGAAGGGCTGTCTGTTTCTAAGACTCTGGCACCTAACCCTAAGCTCAACAAATGTCAGATGAATGAATTGCTAAATGACCTGGCAGGACTCTCCATGACTCTTACCAACAAGATGCTGGTGTTTATAAAACAAGGTCAGAAGAACCTTAAATGGATTTCTTCTGCATCTGGATTTCCTTCTTGGGTATGCTGCTTGTCACTCTTGAGCTACCAGTTCATTATCTTTAGGTGGTGTTTGAGCCTTTAGCTCTTCTCCTCTGAAGTAGGTTAAAAGCTTATTTTCAATTTATGTTCACATTTTCATAGCTAGACCCTGTGAGCATTACTTTATTTTGAAGAATTGTCCTCCAGATGTAATTAAGTGAAGGATCTTGAGATGAGAACATTTTGGATTTTTAGAGATGGAGTTTAAATGTCAAAAGACCCTGAGCTTGAAGAGAGAGCTAATACTTAGAGGAGAGAGTCATATGATGTGACTACATAGCCACAGACAAGAAGGCCTGAGGCATCAGGAGGACCTGCCCCGAGATTCTGTAATGAGCCCAGCCAGAGACACCTTTATTCCACACTTGTGACCTCAGAAACTGCGAGGGAGCAAGTTTCTGTTGATTGAAGCACCTGACTAATTTTTGTGTAAATATATAAATATGTGTAAATATGGCCTAAATATTTCTGGCTCCATATTTATATTAAAATTCCAAGTTAAACTCGGCATTTTTATTTGTTAATTCTGATTATTTCACTTGAATCTCAAGATGGTTTGAGAATGGAGCCTAATTTGGGAATAATAGATAGATTCTGTCATGAAGAACTAGAATAAAAATAAAAAAATCAATATAACAAAAAGAGAGTAGAATTAATGTCAAAGAGTTTTAAATATGCTGCAAACTCCTAAACTTGTACTCAAAAAAACCAATCATTTTTTTAAAATTCATATTTGAAATAAAGCAATTTTTTTATACTTTAAAGCTGGTGTAAAACATTCCCAAAAGAGGTCAATCTCTGTCTCATGGCTGTAAAAAGAAGTAAAGGCTGGAGAGAGAGCTTGAGCAATGGTATAGAGAACATGTTACTCTTGCAGAGGCCTGGCCCCAGCACCCACATACTAACAGACAAACATCCATAACTTCAGGCCAGGGAATCCAATGCCTTCTTTTGGCCTCTACCCTCAGATTCTGGCTTCAGCAAACACCAGGCACACACACCATATACACACTCAGGGAAAACACTCATACATTAAAATAAGATAAAATTTATAACGGAAGTTCATCAGATCCCAACTTAATTAAGAAAACATCTTTAGAGGATTAAGAACAAATTTGAAACTGTTGTTATTTCTACTATTGACAACATGTTTTAAGATTTGCCTTGAAAAGGAGCAAATTAAAACCCAAGAATTAAGGAAGAATTAGGCTGAGAACAGCTTTTGAGGAGGATCATTAATAGATGGGCTTCCCCAAGGGCTCAGGTGTTTCTGGAGTGAGCAAGATGCCTAGGGAAATACCTTGCCTTTGTCGTCCTCAGGAGAAAGTGATAATACTCCGGAGACAAAAGCCGGCTTTTCCCTTGCTTAAAATTTGCACTCTTATAATCAGCCTTTCCCCCCTTGTGTGTTTTTAAGTACACATATCATGCAGGCTATTAGATTAGTAATTAAGTCTATTGAATAAACAAATGGAGTGGGTGAGGAGGGAGAGTGAGGAGAGAGAGAAAGAATGCAGGGAAGCAACATTTCCAAACTCAGTGTGCTTGTTTAATAAAAGAGCGAATGACTTGGATTAATTGTATATTTCTTACAAATAAGAATCAGATATTGTGATGGTTTGTATATGGTTGGCCCAGGGAGTGGCACTCCTGAGGTAAGGCCTTGTTGGTGTAGGTGTGTCACTGTGGGCCTGGGCTTTAAGACCTTACTCCTAGTTGCCTGGAGGTAAGGATTCTGCTAGCAGCCTTCAGATAAAGATGTAGAACTCTAAGCTCCTCCTGTACCGTGACTGCGTGGATGCTACCATGTTCCTGGACTAGACCTTTGAACCTGTAAGGGCAGCCCCAATTAAATGCTGTCTGTTATAAGACTTGCCTTGGTCATGGTGTCTATTCACAGCAGTAAAACTCCTACTAAGACAGACACCTACAATGGAGAACCATGTTAAAAAAGAACTGTAAACAGAGAGTTTTACTCTATTAATCTAACTTATGACTTGGTTGTACTCAATCAAAGATGACCATCCCTGTTCTGTGCTTTTAATAATTTGAACTATTTAGAAAGAGGTATAAATAAGCACAGAGATAACCTTGGGTATGAAATAGGTAAGGGGGAGGTGAAGAGGCAGAGAGGCATTGTAGAAGAAAACAGATAAGTATGTAATGGTTTTTCACTAAAGAACAGTAGGGTGTCATTGATTACTACCAAAGGAAGTTTCTGGTATTTGCTCATTAATTTACTGATTATGTACTGACTATATAGTGTGTGTTAGGGATTGTACAAATGGAGGGGTTTCCCCAAGAAGCTAGGTTGTCCTGATTTTACAGGGTGGATTGTACGTGTAGAGGAAGAAGTCCTTCTGGATTGTCATATTTCCCAGCCTTTTTTGGTGTCTGTATATTAGCAAATGGATGTGTGTACTAAGAGTCACCTTTAAGTTTTAATTTCTTTAGTGAGATGCAACCTTCAGGTGGTTACTCCTGTTTTTAGTATGGATAGTCCCTACCATAGCCACATAGTGAATACAACATTCAAAGACAGTTTCCCATAGAAAAACCCACATTGGAATCCAGTTAGCAGGATGCAGTATTTTGACTCTGCACAACCCAAACCATTCTGTCTTCTACCCAGTGGGATAAAAGGTAATCTGATCAACATGTATTTGGCCATTTACCACACTGTTCTCATTTCTCTATTGGTCATGGAGGGAGACTCCTGTTGGTGCCTAGTACGTAGCATGATGGCTCCTGAACTGAGCTTTAGAGCAAAGTTCCTCAAGCATTGACATTGTATATATGCTGAACTGCTGCAGACCTTGTGAATCTCTGGGTCTGGGCTGGGGTTGACAGTCTACATTTTTCAATGCTGAGGATTCCAGGAGACTCTGGAGCTGCTGACCAATGGACAGACAATGTGCTGAATAATAAGGATTTGTAATTTCTGAGACCAGCTTTTGGCTTGTAATAATAATCTTGATCTCGTGGTGCACAGAACTGTAATGGTACATTAGACAATACTCATCTTGTTTTTACAATATATAAACACTGTGTAAAGTATAAGATATGAATAGAAAAATAGTCTTTACCTTCTTATATTACAGAGATACACTCTTGTATGTGAACCAGGCATGGAGTAGAGAATTAATTGTGGTAAAGAGAAGCACTTAGCATATAACCCATTAAGGCAATATCAAATCTTATAGAGGCATCTCACGATGGGACTTTCTATTTAAACAGTGATATGTTAAAGGTTATCTGGGAGGTGGGGAACAGGGTTCTATATGATTTTAAAATGAACATTGAGATTTAAACTGATAGGTATGTGATAGGCTCAGGAAGAGAAATGTCCTGTTTCTAGAAATTGGTGAAGTAGGGATCATGAGAAAGGTGGATTTTTGTAAAAGAATCAGCTAGTGATAGATAGGAAGCCAAAAAGTAAAAGGGAAGTCAAAGACAACTCTCAGGTTTCCAACTTGAATGTTCAATGGATGTTGGTCCCATTCACAGAATGGAAAACCCATGAGGGCTTTGAAAGTCTGAAGTGAGGATGTCACTTTATGACTTAAGGTATCTGAGGTTTTAGAATTGAATCCAAGGAATGTCAACATCAAAGGAGCCCTGTTGGGTCTTGCCAGATGCTGAACTTTGCCTCCAGTTTTTCCACATCCTTTCTTGTATAAATTTTGGGGAAAGAAAAGCCCTGTATTAGGAAAATCTGACCCAGAAAGATGGAAGGGATTTGGGAATAGAAAGAATTTAAGCAATGGTTTGTTAAGACTCATTTTGAAACTTTCTAATTTCATTTTCAGTAATAAAAATAACATAGTTCATTGCTCTAAGACTTTTTGCTCATATAACTGGTGCCTGGCTTTGGATTCATTTGGCTGGATGGAGTAAGATGAAAGCAAAGTCCAGCATTGGCTTTACCTGTTAAAATGCAGATAAGGGATCAAATGTCTTTTGAAGCACAAATACAGTATTCCTTTTCAGTTCATTTTCCTTGCAAATATATTATATTTTGGAAGATGCTTATATACTCATTGAACTAAGAATAATTCAGGCTTACCCCATGTCTCTCTGTTTTCTTTTTTAACACTATTAACAGCTTAACTTTGCTTTTAACTCAAACATCTACATTTTTTTTATAGATTTATGATAGAAACTTAGCAGTAGACTAATTAAATGATATCAGTAACCTAGAAGGAAAAAATATAAGGCTTCCTGTTACAAACAGCTTTCAGTCTGCAGCTTTTAGTCCCTCAGTAAATCTTTCTCTTATGGCTATTTGTCTTTATGTTGACAATTGCATTTATTTTCTATAGCTTCATGACAAATCACCCCCAAACTTGGTGGCTGGAAACATCAGTTAATATTTGAAGGAGGAATTTGAGTCTTATATTAAAAATCTGTATGTGGGTGACAAGCCATTCAGCTTCCTCTCAATTAAGAAACCAGAGAAATAGCATGCAAACCTTGATGTCTTGTATTATCTACCTCAATAATGATATTTTATCATTCATGTGACATCTCTTTGTTTACATAAGTGTGTTATGATGTGTGAGGTGTTGGACAAGGACATGAGTAGGAGATGCAGTTTACTAAAGAGATTGGAGCTGTCTTAGGGTTTCTTTATTATTTATTTACATCCCAAACACTGCCCCCTCCTGATTCCCCTTCATAGAGTCCCTACCCTATCTCCTCACCCTTCTCCTCTGAGAGGGTGTACCCCTCCCCCATTTTCCCCTCACCCTGGTGTATCAAGTCACTTTAGGATTAGGTGCATCCTCTCCCACTGAGGCCAGACAAGGCATCTCTGTTGGAGAACAGATACCACAGACAGGCTACAGCTTTAGGGAGAGCCTCTACTCTGGTTGTCATGGGGGCCACATGGAGACTGAGCTGCACATCTGCTACATATGTGCAGGGGTAGGGTGGGGTGGAGTGGACTCAGTCCAGCCTGTGTATGCTCTTTGGTTGGTGGATCAGTTTCTGAGAGGTTAGTTGACTCTGTTGGCCTTCTGGTGTTGTTCCTATCCCCTTCAGGGCCTTCAATCCTTCCCCTAACCTTTGGGTCTCCGACCTCCATCCAAAGTTTAGCTGTGAGTATCTGCATCTGTTTCAGTCAGCTATTGGGTACAGTCTCTCAGAAGATAGTTATGCTAGGCTCCTGTCTGCAAGCATAACAGAGTATCATTAATAGTGGCAGGGATTGGTACTTGCCCAAGGGATGGTCTCAAGTTGGGCTGATAATTGGTTGGCATTTCTTTAGTCTCTGCTCCATCTTTGCCCCTGTATTTATTTTAGACAGGACAAGTTTTGGGTCAAAAGTTTTGTGGGTGGGTTGGTGTCCTTATCTGTGAAGAGACACCATGACCATGGCAACTCTTCTAAAGGACAACATTCAATTAGGGCAGACTTACAGTTCAGGGGTTTAGTCCATTGTCATCATAGTGGGAAATATGGTGATATGTAGGCAGACATGGTGGTGAAGAAGGAGCTGAGCTACATCTTTATCTGCAGGCAACAGAAAGATAACTGTGTCACACTTCCTCACAATGCCACACCTACTCCAACAAGGCCACGCCTCCTAATAGTACCACTCACTCCCTATGGGCCTATGGGAATTATTTTTATTCAAATCACCACAGGGGCCATGGTGGATGTTGGACTCTATAGTTGTGTAAAAACTACTTTTTCAAATAAGCATTTGTCTAGAGAAATGATTATCATGAGATCCTAAATTCCATGAAAGCCATCATTGCCATCTTGACTTCTGCCAATCATTCTCTTTAGAAGTATGCCAAATAGCTGTATAATCATTGGCTAATTAGAAATACAGGTTTTGTCAATTGTCTTAGTTAGGGTTTTACTGCTGTATACAGATACCATGACCAAGGCAAGTTTTATAAATGACAACATTTAATTGGGGCTGGCTTACAAGAGAGGTTCAGTCTGTTATCCTCAAGGCAGCTTCCAAGCAGACATGGTGCAGGAGAAGCTGAGAGGTCTACATCTTTATCTGAAGGCTGCTAGCTGAATACTGGCTTCCAGGCAGCTAGGATGAGGGTCTTAAAGCCCACACTCACAATGACATACCTACTCCAACAGGGCCGCACCTTCTAATTGTGCCACTCCCTGAGCCAAGCATATACAAACTGTCACATCAATTAATATTACTTGGGCTATGAAGAACAATAGAGCATAGGAATTTTCACCTTCATTTTAAAGAGTAATGGATTCTAAACTGTAAACTCTCAGTCTCATTGTAAATCTACTTTAATGGATAGTTGCACTTGGTAAAGTCAACAAGACATTTAACTGAATATATTTCCTAGTCAGATAGCAGTTGTACTTTGTCATGAAGTCCTCTCCAAGAAGATAAAGACTATATTTCATGGCAAATGATTACTTTGTCACTTCCCATTTCTTTTTTTTTTTATTGGAAATTTTATTTACATTTCAGATGTTTTCCCCTTAACCCCTTTCCCCCCTCCCTCCCAGGAACTCTCTATCCCTTCCCCTCTCCTCTTGCCTCTGTGATGGTGTACCCCCACCCACCCTCCCCTGTACCTCACCTCCCTACCCTTGAATACCTGCCCCCCCCCCCCCCGTGACATCCAGCCTTCATGGGACCAAGGATCTCTTCTCCCACTTATAAATAGCTCCCTTGCTTATATAGCTGGAGCCATGGGTCCTACATTTTTTTATAGATTTATGATAGAAACTTAGCAGTAGACTAATTAAATGATATCATAACCTAGAAGGAAAAATATAAGGCTTCCTGTTACAAACAGCTTTCAGTCTGCAGCTTTTAGTCCCTCAGTAACATCTTTCTCTTATGGTATTTGTCTTTATGTGACAATTGCATTTATTTTCTATAGCTTCATGACAAATCACCCCCAAACTTGGTGGCTGGAAACATCAGTTTAATATTTGAAGGAGGAATTTGAGTCTTATATTAAAAATCTGTAGTGGGGTGACAACCATTCAGCTTCCTCTCAATTAAGTAAACCAGAGAAATAGCATGCAAACCTTGATGTCTTGTATTATCTACCTCAATAGATGATATTTATCATTCATGTGACATCTCTTTGTTTACATAAGTGTGTTAATGAGTGTGAGGTGTTGACAAGGACATGTAGAGATGCAGTTAATAAGAGATTGGAGCTGTCTTAGGGTTTCTTTATTATTTTATTTACATCCCAAACACTGCCCCCTCCTGATTCCCCTCATAGAGTCCCTACCTATCTCCTCACCCTTCTCCTCTGAGAGGGTGTACCCCTCCCCCATTTTCCCCTCACCCTGGTGTATCAAGTCACTTTAGGATTAGGTGCATCCTCTCCCACTGAGGCCAGACAAGGCATCTCTGTTGGAGAACAGATACCACAGACAGGCTACAGCTTTAGGGAGAGCCTCTACTCTGGTTGTCATGGGGGCCACAGGAGACTGAGCTGCACATCTGCTACATATGTCAGGGGTAGGGTGGGGTGGAGTGGACTCAGTCCAGCCTGTGTATGCTCTTTGGTTGGTGGATCAGTTTCTGAGAGGTTAGTTTGACTCGTGGCCTTCTGTTGTTGTTTCCTATCCCCTTCAGGGCCTTCAATCCTTCCCCTAACCTTGGGTCTCCGACCTCCATCCAACAGTTTAGCTGTGAGTATCTGCATCTGTTTCAGTCAGCTATTGGGTACAGTCTCTCAGAAGATAAGTTATGCTAGGCTCCTGTCTGCAAGCAATAACAGAGTATCATTAATAGTGGCAGGGATTGGTACTTGCCCAAGGGATGGGTCTCAAGTTGGGCTGATAATTGGTTGGCATTTCTTTAGTCTCTGCTCCATCTTTGCCCCTGTATTTATTTTAGACAGGACAAGTTTTGGGTCAAAAGTTTTGTGGGTGGGTTGGTGTCCTTATCTGTGAAGAGACACCATGACCATGGCAACTCTTCTAAAGGACAACATTCAATTAGGGCAGACTTACAGTTCAGGGGTTTAGTCCATTGTCATCATAGTGGGAAAAATATGGTGATATGTAGGCAGACATGGTGGTGAAGAAGGAGCTGAGCTACATCTTATATCTGCAGGCAACAGAAAGATAACTGTGTCACACTTCCTCACAATGCCACACCTACTCCAACAAGGCCACGCCTCCTAATAGTACCACTCACTCCCTATGGGCCTATGGGAATTATTTTTATTCAAATCACCACAGGGGCCATGGTGGATGTTGGACTCTATAGTTGTGTAAAAACTACTTTTTCAAATAAGCATTTGTCTAGAGAAAGTATTATCATGAGATCCTAAATTCCATGAAAGCCATCATTGCCATCTTGACTTCTGCCAATCATTCCTTTAGAAGTATGCCAATAGCTGTATAATCATTGGCGTAATTAGAAATACAGGTTTGTCAATGTGTCTTAGTTAGGGTTTTACTGCTGTATACAGATACCATGACCAAGGCAAGTTTTATAAATGACAACATTTAATTGGGGCTGGCTTACAAGAGAGGTTCAGTCTGTTATCCTCAAGGCAGCTTCCAGCAGACATGGTGCAGGAGAAGCTGAGAGGTCTACATCTTTATCTGAAGGCTGCTAGCTGAATACTGGCTTCCAGGCAGCTAGGATGAGGGTCTTAAAGCCCACACTCACAATGACATACCTACTCCAACAGGCCGCACCTTCTAATTGTGCCACTCCCTGAGCCAAGCATATACAAACTGTCACATCAATTAATATTACTTGGGCTATGAAGAACAATAGAGCATAGGAATTTTCACCTTCATTTTTAAAGAGTAATGGATTCTAAACTGTAAACTCTCAGTCTCATTGTAAATCTACTTAATGGATAGTTGCACTTGGTAAAGTCAACAAGACATTTAACTGAATATATTTCCTAGTCAGATAGCAGTTGTACTTTGTCATGAAGTCCTCTCCAAGAAGATAAAGACTATAATTTCATGGCAAATGATTACTTTGTCACTTCCCATTTCTTTTTTTTTTTATTGGAAATTTTATTTACATTTCAGATGTTTTCCCCCTTAACCCCTTTCCCCCTCCCTCCCAGGAACTCTCTATCCCTTCCCCTCTCCTCTTGCCTCTGTGATGGTGTAACCCCCACCCACCCTCCCATGTACCTCACCTCCCTACCCTTGAATAACCTGCCCCCCTCCCCCCCGTGAATCCAGCCTTCATGGGACCAAGGATCTCTTCTCCCACTTATAAATAGCTCCCTTGCTTATATAGCTGGAGCCATGGGTCCCTCCCTAAGCACTCCCAGGCTGTGTGTTTAGACCCTGGGGCTCTGGTTGGTTGATATTGTTGCTTCCTCATGGTGTCACAAATCCTCCCCAACTTCTTCAGTCTTCACTCTATCTTCTCTATTGGGAACTCCATGATCAGTTTAATGGTTAGCTGTGAGCATCTGCCTCTGAATATGTCAGACTCTTGCAGACCTCTAAGGAGACAGCTATATCAGGCTCCTGTCAGCATGTACATCCTGACATCCACATCAACGTCTACCTTTGGTGACTGCACATGGGATGGATACCCTGGTGGAATGGCCCTGCAAACGGCCCCTCCTTCAGTTCTGTCCTGTACTTTGTCTCCATATTTGCTCCCTTGAGTATTTTGTTACTTCTCTAAGAAGGACTGAAGCCCCCCCCCCCCTTGGTCGTCATTCTTCATGAGCTTTATGTAGGTCTGTGAGTTGAATCTTGGGTATTCAAGCTTCTGGGCTAAAATCCAATAATCAGTGAGTGAATACCATGTATGTTCTTTTGTGATTGGTTACTTCACTCAGGATGATATTTTCTAGTTCATCCATTTACATAAGAATTTATCAAATTCATTGTTTTTTAATAGCTGAGTAATATTCCATTGTGTAAATGTACCACATTTTGTATCCATTCCTCTGTTGAGGGGCATCTGGGTTCTTTCCAGTTTCTGGCTATTATAAATAAAGCTGCTATGAACATAGTAGAGCATATGTCCTTGTTATATGTTAGAGCTCTTCTGGGTATATGCCCAGGAGTGGTATAGCTGGGTCCTCAGTAGTGTATGCACATTTTCTGAGGAGCCAGACGGTTTCCATAGTGTTGCCAATCTTCAGCACCAACACATGGAGGAGTGTTTCCTTTGTCTCCACTCCTTGCCAGCATTACACACCTGAGTTTTTGATTCCTTCTACTCTTGGCACGTAATCCGGTTGTTTTGATTTTGCATTTCCCTGTATAAGGATGTGAGATTCGGTTGGTTTCTTTGCTTTCCTTTCTATGTTGAGAATCTTTTTTGTGCTTCTCTCCCATTTTTTCATAGGTTACTTGGTTTAGCCTAATTCCTTGATTTTTTATAGTTAGGATTGTTAGTCCTAATTCTTGGATTGGGATTGGTAATGATCTTTCCCTATCGATGGTTGCATTTAGTCTATTGTCGATCCTTTGCCTTACATTTACTTTGATGTTGTCTGAGTCCATGAAATTTGATTTTAAGAAGTGCCCATTGGTGTTCTGTTCAGTGAACTTGCCCTTGCCTAGTATTCAGGATTTCCCCCTCTCTTCTATAGTTTCAGTGTGTCCTGCGTTTTATGTAAGTTTCCATGTGGCTTGGTTTTAAAGGTCTTATCATTGGAATTTGCTTTTCAGGTAGAATGGTCCTCGCAGTTGAACCATGCACCTTTGTTGAAAATGCGTCCTTGTTCTGGAAATGCTTGTCCTTTGTTCAAGAGTAGCCAATTGACAAGATGTGCATGGTTGTATTTCTGGTCTTCAACTCTTTCCACTGATCTCTTCATGCTGTCCTGTACCAATACCAGGCAGTTTTATCACTATTGCTCTGTATACAGCTTGAGGTCAGGGATGGCGATTCCTCAGAAGTTCTTTTTTGTTGAGAATGGTTTTCGCTATCCTGGGTTCTTTGTTTCCAAATAAATTTGAGAATTTCTTTTCTAGTTCTGTAAAGAATTGATTGGTACTTTTTTTTTTTTTTTGGTGAAGATGACAGGATTTTATTCTTAAAAGTTCCAACCAACTTCCCATTAGTAAATCATTTTTTCTTTTTTCTTTTTTTTTTTAACTTTAACTTCCTCTTTTTTTTTTTTTTTATTTTATTTTTTTTTGCTTATTATTTATAACCCGCCCCAGTCACCCCCTCCCACAATCCTTCCCCATCTCTTGTTTTCTGAGTACCCCCTCCTCCTGTATCCCCCACCCTGCCACTTTAAGTCTCTGAGAGGCTAGGTGCTTCCTCTCCCATTGAGGCCAGATGAGGCACCCAGCTAGAAGACCATACTCCATATACAGGCTGCATGTTTTGGGATAGCCCCCACTCCAGAATTTTGAGACCTACATGAAAACCAAGCTGCACATTTACAACATATGTGCAGGGAGGCCTAGGTCCAGCCCATGGAGCTAGATCTGTGTAGACTAGGTATGCTCCACGGTTGGTGATTCAGTCTCTGAGAGCTCCAAGGGTTCAGGTTGGTTTACTCTGTTGATCTTCCTGTGCAGGTCCTATCTCCTTAGGGTCCACAATCCTTCCGCCTATTCTTCTATAAGAGTCCTAAAGCTCCATCCACTGTTTGGCTCTGGATGTCTGTATCTGTCTGAGTCAGCTGTTGGTTAGAGCCTCTCAGAGGACAGCTTGCCCCTGTCTGTTCTCATGCTGGAGGTTTAGATCCTGGGAGCTCTGGTTGAATCTTTTGATACTCATTCTAAAAAGGACAAAAGCACCCTCACTTTGGTCTTCCTCCTTCTTCTTGAGTTTCATGAGATTTATGTGTTGCATCTTAGGTATTGTGTGCTTTTGGGGCTAATATCCGCTTATCAGTGAGTGCATACCATGTGTGTTCTTTTGTGATTGGGTCATCTCACTCAGGATGATATTTTCTAGCTCCATCCATTTGCCTAAGAATTTCATGAGCTCATTATTTTTAATAGCTGAGTAGTACTCCATTGTGTAAATGTACCACATTTTCTGTATCCATTCTTCTGTTGAAGGACATCTGGGTTCTTTCCAGCTTCTGGCTATTATAAATAAGGCCGCTATAAACATAGTGGAGCATGTGGCCCTGTTGCATGTTGAAATATCTTCTGGGTATATACCCAGGAGGGGTATAGCTGGGTCCTCAGGTAACACTATGTTCAATTTTCTGAGGTATCGCCAGACTGCTTTCCATAGTGGTTGTACCAGCTTGCAATCCCACCAACAATGGAGGAGTGTTCCTCTTTCTCCACATCCTCGCCAACATCTGCTGTCACCTGTGTTTTGGATCTTAGCCAATCTGACTGGTGTGAGGTGGAATCTCAGTGTTGTTTTCATTTGCATTTCCCTGATGACTAGGGACGCTGAACACTTCTTTAGATGTTTCTCAATCATTTGAGTTTCCTCAGTTGAGAGTTCTTTGTTCAACTCTCTACCCCATTTTTTAATAGGGTTATTTGATGGTCTGGAATCTAGTTTCTTCAGTTTTTGTATACCTTGGATATCAGCCCTCTATCAGATGTAAGGTTGGTGAAGATCTTTCCCCAATCTATTGGTTCCCGTTTTGTCCTGTTGACAGTGTCCTTTGCTTTACAGAAGCTTTGCAGTTTTATGAAGTCCCATTTGTCAATTCTTGATCTTAGAGCATAGGCCATTGGTGTTCTGTTCAGGAACTTTTCCCCTGTGCCCATGTGATCAAGGCTTTTCCCTATTTTCTCTTCTATTAGTTTCAGTGTAGCTGGTTTTATGTGGAGGTCTTTGATCCACTTGGAATTGAGCTTTGTACAAGGAGATAAGTATGGATCAATTTGCATTCTTCTACAAGTTGACCTCCAGTTGGACCAGCACCATTTGTTGAAAATGCTGTCTTTTTTCCACTGGATAGTTTGAGCTCCTTTGTCAAAGATCAAGTGGCCATAGGTATGGGGGTTCATTTCTGGGTCTTCTATTCTATTCCATTGATCCTCCTGACTGTCTCTGTTCCAATACCATGCCGTTTTTATCACTATTGCTTTGTAGTACAGCTTGAAATCGGGGATGGAGATTCCCCCAGAATTTCTTTTATTGTTGAGTGTAGTTTTCGTTATCCTGGGTTTTTTGTTATTCCAAATGAATTTTAAGATTGCTCTTTCTATCTCTGTAAAGAATTGAGTGGGAATTTTGATAGGGATTGCATTAAATCTGTAGATTGCTTTCGGCAAGATAGCCATTTTTACTATATTAATCCTTCCAATCCATGAGCATGGGAGATCTTTCCATCTTCTGAGATCTCCTTCGATTTCTTTCTTCAGGGGGTTGAAGTTCTTGTCATACAGGTTTTTTACTTGCTTGGTTAGATTCACACCAAGATATTTTATACTATTTGTGACTATTGTGAATAGTGTCGTTTCCATAATTTCTTTCTCAGCCAGTTTATCCTTTGTGTAGAGGAATGCTACTGATTTGTTTGAGTTAATTTTATACCCAGCCACTTTGCTAAAGTTGTTTATCAGGTTTAGGAGCTCTCTGGTGGAAGTTTTGGGGTCACTTAAGTATACTAACATATCATCTGCAAATAGTGAAACTTTGACTTCTTCCTTTCCAATTTGTATCCCTTTGATCTCCTTCTGTTGCCTAATTGCTCTGGCTAGGACTTCCAGAACTATATTGAACAGGTAGGGGGAGAGTGGGCAGCCTTGTCTAGTCCCTGATTTTAATGGGATTGCTTCAAGTTTCTCTCCATTTAGTTTGATGTTGGCTACTGGCTTGCTGTATATTGCTTTTACTATGTTTAGGTATGGACCTTGAATTCCTGATCTTTCCAAGACTTTTATCATGAAGGGGTGTTGAATTTTGTCAAATGCTTTCTCAGTGTCAAGAGATATGATCATGTGGTTTTTTTTCTTTGAGTTTATTTATGTAGTAGATTACGTTGATGGATTTCCGTATATTGAACCAACCCTGCATTCCTGGGATAAAGCCTACTTGATCATGGTGGATAAGTGTTTTGATGTGTTCGTGGATTCGGTTCGAGAGAATTTTATTCAATATTTTTGCATTGATATTCATAAGGGAGATTGGTCTGAAGTTCTCTTTTCTTGTTGGGTCTTTGTGTGGTTTAGGTATAAGCGTAATTGTGGCTTCATAGAATGAATTAGGTAGTGTTCCTTCCCTTTCTATTTTGTGGAATAGTTTGAAGAGAATTGGTATTAGATCTTCCTTGAAGGTTTGATAGAATTCTGCACTAAAACCATCTGGACCTGGACTTTTTTTGGTGGGGAGACTTTTAATGACTGCTTCTATTTCTTTCGCAGTTATGGGACTGTTAAGATGGTTTATCTGATCCTGATTTAACATTGGTAACTGATACTTGTCTAGAAAATTCTCCATTTCATCCAGATTTTCCAATTTTGTTGAGTATAGGCTTTGGGGATTGCATTGAATCTGTAGATTGCTTTTGGCAAGATGGCCATTTTTACTATATTAATCCTGCCGATCCATGGGCATGGGAGATCTTTCCATTTCCTGAGATCTTCTTCAATTTCTTTCTTCAGCGACTTGAAGTTCTTGTCATACAGATCTTTCACTTGCTTGGTTAGGTTCACCCCGAGGTATTTTATATTATCTGTGACTATTGTGAAGGGTGTCATTTCCCTAATTTCTTTTTCAGCCTGTTTATCTTTCACGTAGAGGAAGGCTTCTGATTTTTTTGAGTTGATTATATAACCTGCCACCTTGCTGAAGTTGTTTATCAGGTTTAGGAGTTCTCTGGTGGAAGTTCTGGGGTCACTTAAGTATACTATCATATCATCTGCAAATAGTGATATTTGACTTCTTCCTTTCCTATTTGTATTCCTTTGACTTCCTTTTGTTGTCTAATTGCTCTGGCTAGGTCTTCCAGTACTATATTGAATAGGTAGGGAGAGAGTGGGCAGCCTTGTCTAGTCCCTGATCTTAGTGGGAATGCTTCAAGTTTCTCTCCATTTAGTTTGATGTTGGCTACTGGTTTGCTGTATATTGCTTTTACTATGTTTAGGTATGGGCCTTGAATTCCTGATCTTTCCAAGACTTTTACCATGGAGGGATGTTGAATTTTGTCAAATGCTTTCTCAGCATCTAGTGAGATGATCATGTGGTTTTTTTCTTTGAGTTTGTTTATATAGTGGATTATATTGATGGATTTCTGAATATTGAACCATCCCTGCATTCCTGGGATAAAGCCCACTTGATCATGATGGATGATTGTTTTGATGTGTTCTTGGATTCGGTTTGCTAGAATTTTATTGAGTATTTTTGCATCGATATTCATAAGAGAGATTGGTCTGAAGTTCTCTTTCTATGTTGGGTCTTTGTGAGGTTTAGGTATGAGTGTGATTGTAGCTTCATAGAACGAATTGGGTAGTGTTCCTTCTGTTTCTATTTTGTGGAATAGTTTGAAGAGAATTAGGTCTTCCTTGAAGGTCTTATAGAATTCTGCAGTAAAACCATCTGGTCCTGGTCTTTTTTTGGTGGAAGACTTTTAATGACTGCAGCTATTTCTTTAGGGTTTATGGGACTGTTTAGATGGTTTATTTGCTCCTCATTTAACTTTGGTACCTGGTATCTGTCTAGAAAATTGTCCATTTCATCCAGATTTTCCAGTTTTGTTGAGTATAGGCCTTTATAGTAGGATCTGATGATTTTTTGAATTTCCTTGGTTTTTGTTATGTCTCCCTTTTCAGATCTGATTTTATTAATCTGGATAGTGTCTCTGTGCCCTCTGGTTAATCTGGCTAAGGGTTTATCTATCTTGTTGATTTTCTCAAAGAACCAACTCCTGGTTTTGTTGATATTTTGTATAGTTCTTTCTGTTTCTACTTGGTTGAATTCACCCCTGAGTTTGATTATTTCCTGACGCCTTCTCCTCTTGGGTGTATTTGCTTCTTTTTGTTCTAGAGCTTTCAGGTGTGCTGTCAAGTTGTTAGTGTGTTCTCTCTAATTTCTTTTTGTGGGCACTTAGAGCTGTGAGTTTTCCTCTTAGCACTGCTTTCATGGAGTCCCACAAGTTCTGGTATGATTTTCCTCATTTTCGTTAAATTCTAGAAAGTCTTTAATTTCTTTCTTTATTTCTTCCTTGAGAAAGTCATCATTGAGTAGAGCATTGTTCAGTTTCCATATGCATGTGGGTTTTTCCTTGGTTCTGTCATTATTAAAGACTAGCCTTAGTCCGTGGTGATCTGATAGGATGCAAGGGAGTATTTCAGTCTTTTTATATCTGTTGAGGACTGTTTTATGACCAATTATATGGTCTATTTTGGAGAAGGTACCATGAGGTGCTGAGAAAAAGGTATATTCTTTTGCTTTAGGATGAAATGTTCTATAGATATCTGTTAAATCCATTTGGTCCATAACTTCTGTTAATTTCAATGTGTATTTGTTTAGTTTCTGTTTCCACGATCTGTCCATTGGGAGAGCGGGGTGTTAAAATCCCCCACTATTATTGTGTGGGGTGCAATATGTGCTTTGAGCTTTAGTAAAGTTTCTTTTATGTATGTGGGTGCTTTTGCATTTGGAGCGTAGATGTTCAGAACTGAGAGTTCATTTTTGTAGATTTTTCCTTTGATGAGTATGAAGTGTCCTTCCTTATCTTTTTTGATTACTTTTGGTTGAAAGTCGATTTTATTTGATATTAGAATGGCTACTCCAGCTTGTTTCTTGGGACCATTTGCTTGGAAAATTTTTTCCAGCCTTTTACTCTGAGGTAATGTCTGTCTTTTTCTCTGAGGTGCATTTCTTGTATGCAACAAAATTCTGGGTCCTGTTTATGTATCCAGTCTGATAGTCTACATCTTTTTATTGGAGAATTGAGTCCATTGATGTTAAGAGATATTAAGGGAAAATGATTGTTGCTTCCTATTATTTTTGTTATTAGAGGTGGAATTATGTTTGTGTAGCTACCTTTTTTGGGGGGTTGTTGGAAGATTACTTCTGTGCTTTTTCTAGGTTGTAGTTTCCTTCCTTGTGTTGGCGTTTTCCATCAATTATCCTCTGAAGTGCTGGGTTTGTGGGAAGATATTGTGCAAATTTGGTTTTGTCATGGAATATCTTGGTTTCTCCATCTATAGTGATTGAGAGTTTTGCTGGGTATAGCAGTCTGGGCTGGCATTTGTGTTCCTTTAGGGTCTGTATGGTATCAGACCAGATTCTTCTGGCTTTTATAGTCTCTGGTGAAAAGTCTGGTGTAATTCTTATAGGTCTGCCTTTATATGTTACTTGACCTTTTTCCCTTACTGCTTTTAGTATTTTTTCTTTGTTTTGTGCATTTGGTGTTTTGATTATTATGTGATGGGAGGTATTTCTTTTCTGGTCTAGTCTGTTTGTTGTTCTGTAGACTTCTTTTATGTTTATGGGCATCTCGTTCTTTAGGTTGGGGAAATTTTCTTCTATAATTTTTTGAAGATATTTACTGGCCCTTTAAATTGGGTATCTTCACTCTCATCTATACCTATTATCCTTAGGTTTGGTCTTCTCATTGTGTCTTGGATTTCCTGGATGTTCTGGGTTAGGAGCTTTTTGAATTTTGCATTTTCTTTGACAGTTGTGTCAATGTTTTCCATGGTATCTTCTGTGCATGAGATTCTCTCTTCTATCTCTTGTATTCTGTTGGTGATGCTTGCATCTGTGACTCCTGATCTCTTTCCTATGGTTTCTATCTCCAGAGTAGTCTCTCTTTGAGATTTCTTTATTGTTTCTATTTCCATTTTTAGATCCTGGATGGTTTTGTTCAATTCCTTCACCTGTTTGGTTGTGTTTTCTTGAAATTCTTTAAAGGATTTTTGTGTTTCCTCTTTAAGGGCTTCTACCTGTTTACCTGTGTTCTCTTTCAATTCTTTAAAGGATTTTTGTGTTTCTTCTTTGAGGGCTTCTACCTGTTTACCTGTGTTCTCCTGTATTTCTTTAAGGGAGTTACATATGTCCTTCTTAAAATCCTCTATCATCATCATGAGAAGTGATTTTAATTCTGAATCCTGTTTTTCCTGTGTGATGGGGTATCCAGGGCTTGCTATGGTGGGAGAACTGGGTTCTGATGATGTCAGGTAACTTTGGTTTCTGTTGCTTGTGTTCTTACGCTTGCCTTTTGCCATCTGGTTGACTCTAGTGTTACCTGTGCTCACTGTGTCTGACTGGAGTCTGTCTTTCCAGTTATCTTGCTTGTGTCAGAACTCCTCAGATTCCAGATGTCTCTGTGTTCCTGTGATCCTAAGCTCCCTCTTCTCTGGATGCCATAGGTCCTCCTCTGCTCTGGATGCAGTAGGTCCTCTAGGATTTCTCAGGATCATGTGTTTCCACAGGAGCAGACCAGTTAAGTGTCTGCCCCAAGCAATGGGACCAGGCTCTGGGGGGCGGAAGGGAGATGGAATTCTGGAGGGGCGGGGTTTGGGTGCCTGGTGGTTCCTTAACCCCCACCTGGCTCCCAGTTGTAACTCTGGGGCACGGGGTAGTGGACAAGGTGCCTTACCCTCTGCTCTGAATGCAATAGGTCCTCTAGGATTTCTCAGGATCAGGTGTTTCCACAGGAGCAGACCAGCTAAGTGTCTGCCCCAAGCAAATGGACCAGACTCCAGGCGGCCGGAAGGGAGGTGGTATCGTCGCTTCCCATTTCTTAACCTTGGTACAAATGTATTCTAGGAAAGTATTCACGTATAAGGGATTTTATATTTCCTTTTAATTCTGTGTATATGTGTATGTTTGCATATGTGTGGGTGTATATGTGTACAGGTATACATGCACATGTGTGTATGTGTGCGTGCAGAGGCCAGAGGTTGACATCTAGTGTCTTCCTCAGTGACTATCTACCTTTATTTACTGAGATAGGGTCTCTTGCTGAACCTGGAGCTTGGTGATCTACTAATACAGTTAACTGCTTGCCCAGAGACCACTCCATCTCTGCCTCCTGAGCACTGCCATAGCAGTCCACCCAGCATTAAGCTTTATAAATATTTCCATTTGTTTCTTGTTTCCCTTCTTTCCTCTGTGATCCTCCAAAAATGCTATTCCTTTTAATATATGCTTATATTCTAAGGCATGTGTCAAACAGCATTAATATGTGTCAGGAGTCTTCCAAATGTTCCATTAACTGTTATTAGGTAGGTGAAGTAGGTCAGAGAAAGTCAAGGTAGGGTGTGGCATCCCTTAGGGTTCGACCTCCCTGTGGAATCTCTTCCTGGCAGTCCCATCAGGCCACCCGAAAGGGAATTCCTCTACTCAGAAGTGACACTGTCAGAGGATAAGGACATGTCTGGAAACATTTCCAGTATTTCAAATTGGGTAGATTATGTCCTTCTGTATCCAGAGAAAGAGGCTGAAATGAAAGTGTGGTGTGTGTGTGTGTGTGTGTGTGTGTGTGTATGTGTGATGTTTCCTGAAGAAGCACTGCATCCTAGAGTGTAAGGAACATGCTTTTAGAATTGAAGAAGTGACCCTGAGGCCAGCCTTAGTGTAGCTTCTGCTCTGACAAATAACTTAAGTGCTAGTTACATTATAGAGCAATTGGTCTGAACACCCGAGGAATACATTTCAAAAAGGGATAAATTTGAATGAGTGATCTGGAGCAATGGCAGGCTTAACTAAATTACTAACACTCCAGTGACCCTGCCTGTATTGATTCTCTAGCAGCACAGGCAGACTTCAACTTAGCCTCAAATCCTCACATAAAAATTCTTACCTGCTTTTATACTTTTATTGACAAAATAATGCAAATTTGCCCCTTAAAATGTAATGGAAACCTGACTCCTTCTTTGAAGGATTTATTGCCTACCTTATAGGTTGGGTTTTTGTACAAATTAAATAAAATACTGGCTTAGCAATTCTTATATTGATATAGCAGAACAGTCGCAAGTAGAAGTAGTCCCACCTGTACTCACAGGTAACATAATCAATATCATATACTAAGTGAGGACAGAGTCTGAATGTAGCATTAATAATTATACTTGCTATCTTACCCAGTGCCAGGTTTATCTATAACACCAGGTCAAACAATCATCCCTTTAAAAACAGCGTACTAGTGATATATCAATAGTCCAAGTAATGAAGCAGAGACAAGAAACTACAAAGTCTCACTGGTTTGAATAAGCCAGGATTTACTTTTGGCTTAGCTACCTGTCTATTTGGTGTCAAATCCACACACGTCATGTTACTTTAGTAGACAGAGTGACAGGGTTGGTTCTGTCAGACACCCTGCCCATCTTAAAAGAACAGAGAACTGTGGGAGTCCGTGGGCTGGATTTTAAAGTTTCTTCTTGGAAATGTAATCTTTCAGATCATGTTCCATTGGTTAGTGCAAGTGCCGTGGCCAGTCTTGACGCTATAACCACAGGATATGCCATTCTCACTGAGGCATCATTAGAATGACCTAGAAAAATGTACTATGTGAAAGATAAGACTCTAAAGAGATGGATCAAGTGTAAAAAACACTAACAGAACCCATCAAATGGAAGCAATGAGACTTTCAATTTGCAAGAAGTAAATGTAAATCCCTATACTTTTTCTCATTATTTTTCTAATATTAAGAGGTAAAAGATTATGCTGGGAGGTGTTGGCATACACATTAAATTCCAGAAATCCGGAGGCAGAATCAGGCAGATCTTTGAGTTGGAAGTCTACCTGGTCTACAGAGTGAGTTTCTGGACAGCCAGAGCTGCACAGAGAAACTTTGTCTCAAAAAATTAAAACCAAACCCAAGCAAAATAAACAAACATACAAAAAGAGGTAAAAGATTAATATGATCTAAAGAGAAGTTAGAGTATATGTACTTCATGATGGTACAAATAGATGGGGGATATATGAGATACATACTTGTTGAATGAATGTTTATGAGTGTAATTTATAGGAAGCTTTTGTCTAAAGTGGGAAGTAAAGTACATGTAAAAATACTTAACAGGGCTTAAAAGAGGCATACATAGGAGACATACTAGGGTGGCTAGGCATGTTCAGGTAGCTGGTGATTTAGCATCTTGGAGCTCTCCCGGACTTGGATAAGACTAGTGAGGTGAATGGTTAGAAGCCTGCAGATTTCAGAGAGTGAATGACAATATTATTGAAATGGCTGACATCCGTGGGTGGCTAAGGTGGTAACAGAATTCAGAAGGGTTTAGACGGGTAATGAGATGCTACAGATTTAGTGTCTTAGTCTTGGTGCAGTGCTTCGTCTATCTGCTTGGTGTGATAAGGATAGTATATGTGAGAATACCTGTCTGACAGTCATGAAACTGAGGTGCTGACAGGTGCTGAGAGAGTAGGAATAGATAGGGAGGCTCTATAAGGAGCCAATGAATACCCACTAAGTGAGAACAGAGCTTCTACAAACTGAAAAAGGGATCCATATTCTGTTCCCCTAACTGGGCTGCCTTGTCTGGCCTCAGGGAAAGAGGGTGTGCCTAGTCCTGCAAAGACTTGATATGCTAGGGTGGGTTGGCACCCAGGAGGGTTGCCCCCTTCTACAAGGAGAAGGGGGGGAGGGGCTACATGAGGGGGGAATGGGAGGGGAGGGAGCCTGTGATTAGAGTATGAAATGAATAAATAAATGCATTAATGGAAAAGATAAAAAAAAGAAAAGGAAAGGGAAAAAAAAGGAAAATAGGATCCATAGAAGGTTGTGGTCCCTATAGGCCTTTCCCTGTACACACCAGAATCCTTTTTAACCCAGCTCCTATTTTACTGACACAATTTTCACGTTAATCAGAGCTGTGTATATACTACACACTTATGTTCAGACTTCTCTCTAAGGGCCACAAAGTTGACTCAGTGGTGAAGAGTTCTTAAGAGTGCCCACTGCTCTTGCAAATGACCCAAATTTGATTCTTAGGACCCAAGATGAGTGTCTCACAACCCCCTGTAATGTTAGCTCCAGGGGACTGGACAATATCTTCTGACTTCTTGGAAATCTGAATTCATATATATATATATATATATATATATATATATGCATCCCCCAAAATATGCATAATTAAAAACCAAAATACTTATTTTTAAGTACTTTTATTTTTGAAAAAGAAAAGTGCTGTCTAGATAGCTGTGACACATTTGTTTTCTATTAAACTTTGGATTACGGAGAGGATGGCATTTCCCTCAAATTTCTGTTTGGCTATTGCACTTGAAACTATGTAATTTATTTAAATATTGCATAAAACTGATGAAATATAAACATAAAAAGAAGAGAACATTGCTTCCATGAGAAATTAAGTCGAGTATGTGTAAAAGTATAATAAAATTTAATTGCTAAAAAGTTTTGCTTGCCACATAGATGGGGTGAGGAGATACAGGATTAAGAAAAACATGGACAGATTCTACATTTGGAGTTTTGTTTTAAACCTCATGTGTGGTAGTTACATGAGGAGGTCAAATATACAGAATCTGAAGTCAGATCTGCCAGGGTCCAGGGGTCGTTTCATCTACTTGGCAGCTTGGTAATTAAGAATCTTAGTTTCCTCATCTGTAAGAGCCAGATAATAAATAACTCTTAACAATCTCGCTGGGGAGCTGTGTGGCTATAGTGACTTCTGAAACAAACTACCCAGCCAACATTCAGTTAAGGCCAAAGCTCTCCATTAGTCTTTTCTCTCTTCAATCAAGTTCTTGGGCTGCCTTCTCTTGGGAGAAGCTAGGTACAAATCTGAGATGTTGGCTGTTCCTTAAGGCTTGATAATTTGCTGGGGTGACTTGCCAACCTCAGGCACATGCTGTGTGCTTATGAATCCAGTCTTAAAGCAAGAAAGATACAGAGGTAGCCTATGGGAGAGATTCATTAGGCATCATCTGGATGATCTCAAGGTTCAAGTCTCGTTTTTATCCTTCTCTTGTGGAGGCCTGGATATTGGTACTTGTGCCTACCACATTGTGTGAGCTGCTTTGGGGGATCACAGTTTTCACTGAACTTTATTACACCAGCATGAGTGACAACTTAACTCAGCCTGCTGCCTTTCTCCCGTTTGATACCATGTGCCTCAAATTGCCATATCTATAACTATTTTTTGTGATGTGCTACTACATCTTTATTGGATGAAGAATTTATTCCTTTCCTATCTCCTCTCCACTTCACCATCCTACCATTTGTCTATTGTGCTTTGAATTTCTTCTATGTATGTGAGTATACATGCTGGAAGAGGGCATCGGATCCCATTACAGATGGTTGTGAGTCACTGTGTAGTTGCTGAGAATTGAACTCAGGACTTCTGGAAGATTGAATTTATTCTAAAATCATGAACTTTTTCAGAGGAGCTGAAGAGTTAGATTTATTCTGATCCACTCTGCATTATTACCCAGATCATTTTTTATAGTCTCCCAAGGAACTGAGATCTTCAGTAATTGGTACATGTAAACGTACCATTATGAGAAGGATAAGGGCTAAAGGGGCTGGTGTCTTAGTTAGGATTTCTGTTGCTGTGAAGAGACAGCATGACCAAGGCAACTTTTATAAAACATTCAATTGGGGCTGGCTTACAGGTTCAAGGGTTTAGTTCATTTTCATCATGGCGGGAAGCATGGTGGCTTACAGGAAGACATGAGGCTGGAGCAGGAGCTCAGAGTTCTACATCTGGATCTGCAGGCAGTGGGAAGACAGAGACACCTGGCTTAAGCATTTGAAACCACAAATCCACCCCAGTGATACATTTCCTACAACAAGGCACACACCTTCTAATAGTGTCACTCTCTGGTGACCAAGCATTCAAATCTCTGAGGCTATGGAGGCCATTCCTATTCGAACTACCACAAATGCTGAAAATGTTGTGAATGGTGATAATATAATGGCTACTAAATGTTATTATTCCTAGTTTGCATTGGTTTTTTTGAAAATTATTTGTACAATTTATTTATTGTAACTTGATATAAATTTAAAGTATTATTTGCTGATTATAAGATACATGTTGAAATCTCTTTCTACGATACAGCAAGTGGGAAACCCTAACATCTATAATAATTATGTATCTACATATGCATTTATGATCTATTTAGCTTATAGAGTAAGTATGGAGTACCCTGCAGTTTTTCACTTAAAAATTATGGTGTTTGGTGATTATGCAAGGCTAAGTAATATCCTGCAGCATTTTCCAAATGCATTTGCTCAGATAATCATTTTAAAATATATTACCTTAAATGTAATTAGCTTAAGTATAATACCCATTAAGACCATAAGGGATACTGAGCAAAGGTTAAAAAAATAAACAATCCCCAACTCTGACCAAAGGCAAGTGTGGTATCCTGATAGTCTCACACAGAAATGATTTGATGTCTTGCCCTGAAATCTTTTTCTATTTGAAATGCTGGTGTGGAGTAGAAGTCGTATAAAATATAAAAAGCCAGAATGTCAGCAGATTTAACAAGAGTCTAATGCTGCAGGAGAAGACAGAAACTCCAGTAAGTGTACATAGACTCTTTGTTCACAGTGGAACTTGCAGCAAATGTCTTTAAAACTCTTTGTTTCAATCTTTTGTTTTGCTGGTAAACCTAGTACCTTGGAAGGCTAATTCCCATGAGGCATCTGATTCCCTAACAGGTTAATGGACAGAAGGCTGGCTTTGTTGTGAACCAAAGAACTTGATGGTTGGGGAGCAGGGGCCATTTCTCAGCTGTGTTACATTGGACAAACTTTCTACATCTCCATGAACTCAACTTTGCTCAGGTAAAGCATGGAAGCAGACAGGCATGAGCAGAGATGGAAATGTCTACTTCAAAGCAGTGTTGTAAAATATCTGAAACTAAATGTGCGACTCTACCCAGCACTTGCCCAGGGGACAAGTCTTCAATTCTTGAGCAAAGATGTTTTAAAATTAATTTATTGCTGCAATTATTGCAATTTAAAGGCCAGGAAGTCCCCTCAAATTGAATTTACCTAAGCCTTTGATAGCCAATAATATGCTACACTCTTAAATTTATAGTTAACAAGGCCATCTACTGAAAGAGGGCGGGACAAAGAGGTCTGAAAAAGATAATTGATTTTTGAGTTTTTAAGAGAACAATTCCATTGAGTGGTGAGAGCAGAGGCCTGACTGAGGGTGTGGTAGCTGACGGATAGAGAGGTTAAAGAGATAGGCAAGGTGGCTGAAAAGCATCGAGCTAAGGATGCTTTCTGTCAATTTTCATCTTCTTTAGGGTGCAGCCGACCAGATTGGAATATGACATGCTTAACATTTCTTTTGTGTTTAGTTTGGTTTTGATTGTGTTTTTGAGGCAGGATTTCCCTGTGTAAGGTCAGGCAGGACTTGAAATCATGAGTCTCTTTTGGCCTGCATCGAAAGTGCCGAGACTGTAGTCATCACCGCCTTTCTTGTGACATCCTTGCATTCCTTAAAGGTCAGAACGAATAAAGAAGATGGTGGGAAGGGAATGTATGGGAAAAAGAGCTGTTTTGAGTTAAGGCGTTGTCACTGGCTGCCAGTGTAAGCCTTGGGCACAATTCTCACCCCCCAAGTCCTTGTACCAGGGAGGTGCTCCATCTATCTATTTTCTTCATGACTTTACGTTGAAGATTGTTTTAATAAGGTCTGTAAAGTACCTTGAAAATTACAGAGGATGTGATCCAAAATGAGTACCAAGTAATCTCTCCAGGAAAACGGTTCTCTTTGTTTGAGATGATTGCGTCTCTAGTTGGTGCTATGAAAATGTTGCCTGCTTGTTTATGAAGAAAAAGTCTGATTCCTGAAGCATTGATTGATCTGAATTGAACTGGTAGAGCACTAACCCAGCAAATGTGCTTTTAGATTACATGGCGAATCACTCCTCGCGGTTTATGAGCGGAGAGGTCCTTGGCTGCTCCCAGGCTCGCTGCTTGTGGCTTTCATTACTGACCCACCGGCTGTGCAGCCTGTCAGGTCTCCGTTCTTCATCGCACAGTTTAACCATATCTCTCGGTAATTTTCTGACTGAAAAAATTGCTTGCTCTTTGTTTTCATGGACATAAACGGTACCCACTTAAGTCCCATTTATATAGCAAGAGGAACGACTGTTTAGAAACCTGGCGTCAGACACTGCTTTTCCAAACGGTGTTGTGTTTGAGCCCTATGCTATCAACAGAGCCAAAAGTTAAAATTTTTCATTTTGAGCTGAGAAGGCTGTGGAAGATCTTTTAACTTAGAGTTTGAGGTTTGATGTAATCCCTCTTATTCTGATTTAGAATTTTCAACTTATTCTTTTTGGTCACTGTTTGTATTAGGTGGGGTTGAGGGGAAAAAGAATGCATTTACCAAGAACTAGAAGCTCATATACAGTTTAAGCATTCTTCAGTTATATTTTAATTAATTTAGTGTGTGTGTGTGTGTGTGTGTGTGCTCGCACAAATGCATGCTAAGGTTCATGTGTGATTTGAAGACAACTTGTACTTGTTTACTCATTTCACAGTGTTGATCCAGGAAGGCAAACCGAGGTTGTCCGGCTTATAGGCAGGTGTACGGGATGCATGCTGCCTGCCGACCACAAGCTTTGACGTCATCATGGCTAACAAGGCTATTATATTATTCTCAATGAACTTTGAAGTATCTGAATATAATACTCCTTTTCCTCTTCCCACATAGCCAAAGCTCTTTCTGTTGCTATGGAATAGTTCTCATTTTCTAGAATGTCATATAAACAGAATCATACAGTCTGCTCTTATTTTTCATCTGTTCTGTCAATGAGCATGTTTATTTCTGTATTTACCCATATCGTTCAGCCTATTAATATTGTACTTATTAATATTAATATTGTACTTGCTGAGTAGCATTACATCTTATGGGTATGCTATACTTTATGGGTTTGCTTCAGATCTTTGGGTCATTTCAAGTTTTTAGCGATTAAACTTGAAGCTTCTATGAAGTAGTCCCATGGAAGCTTTTAAATAAAGGCATGGGCAAACTCAGTTGTCCATACTAGTGGTTCTGATTCTGAGTGTTCTGCCTTTCTCAAGCTGACTCACCTGTCTCTAGGCTGTCACCTCACTGTCCTGACAGTGTCTGCCTTATACTAGACCTTGAAAGTACGTGGTGTTAAACCCTCAGCTTCATTCTCTTTGAAGTTCATTTTTGGTCAATCTAGGTGCTCTGCATTTTCATGCAATTTCTGAAAATTGCTCGTCAGTTTCTGACAATAATTTGCTACGATTTTGTAGTTTTAATGGATCACACCTCAATTTGGAGGAGAGTGGAAATCAGAATCACAATGAGTGTTCTTCAGTGTGGTTTAGTTGCGTCTATTCACTTTCTTTTCTAATTCCCCATGGTAAGGTTTTGTAGTCTTAAGTGTGCTGATCTTCTCTGTGGTTTATGACAGGTTGGTTAACCTGTCAAAATCTCATATTTATTGAATTATTCAGAAGTATAGACTTTGTTTTTGGAGCACTTTTATGTTTGTAGTAAAGCAGGCAGACTATGCAAAGTCCCAATATACTTAACTTTCCTAACGCTGCGACCCTTTAATACAGTTCCTCTTGTTGCAGTGATTCTCAACCATAAATTACTTTGTTGCTGCTTCATAGCTGCAATGTTGTACTGTTATGAATTATAATGTAAATGTCTCATATATAGGATATCTGATATGTGACCCCAAAGGGATCACGACCCACAGGTTGAGAATCACTGCCATATACTCTGTACTTTCTATGCACACCCTTTCCCTATGGTCAGAATCCCATATCCTAGTAGTGTAACAGTGGCGTAATTACTATGACCGGGAACCTCACCTTCTAATTGTCACCCAGAGCCTAGAGCTTACTAAGAGTCCACTCTGAGTGCAGAGTCTGTGGATTCTGAGAAACCCCGTATGGCATGTGCTTATCATTAGAATATCATGCAGAATAATATTAGTGACACAAAACTCCACTGTGTTTTATAACCTGCACGCTCTTGTCCTGTGCTCTCTGGTGCTTGTTGCTCCTTTTGGCATCAGAGTTTTTACCTTTCCAGCGTGTCATAGTTGGATTCATATGGTATATGCCCTTTTCTTGACTAATTTCATGTAGCACTATTCATTTAAGAGCCTTCTATGCCTTTTACTGGTTTGATAGCTCTTTTCTTTTTACAATGGAACAGCCTTCAATTGTATGGATGCAACCCTTTACATACCTACCTACTAAAGGTCATCTTGATTAGCTCTAAACTTTGATAATTAAAAATATTCTCATATAAATATTCATATCCCTGAACTTTTTCTTTGGTAAAAGAATGCTATTGCTCAGATTTTTTTTTTTTTTTTGGTGTTTTTCGAGACAGGGTTTCTCTGTGTAGTCCGGGCTGTCCTGGAACTCTCTCGGTAGACCAGGCTGGCCTCGAACTCAGAAATCCGCCTGCCTCTGCCTCCCAAGTGCTGGAATTAAAGGCGTGCGCCACACCGCCCGGCCAGATTTTTTTTTTTTAATTATTGGATATTTTATTTACATTTCAAATGTTATCCCCTTTCCCAGTTTTCCCTTCAGAACTCCCCTATCCCATCTGCCTCCCCCTGCTTCTATGAGGGTGCTTACCTACCCACCCACCCACTCCTGCCTCCCTGCTCTCAAATTCCCCTACAATGGGGCATTGAGCCTCCACAGGACTAAGGGCCTCTCCTCCCATTAATGCCAGATAAGGCCATCTTCTGCTACATATGCAGCTGGAGCCATAGGCCCCTCCCTGTATACTCTTTGGTTGGTGGTCTAGTCTCTTGGTTGATATTGTTGTTCTTCCTATGGGGTTGCAAACTCCTTCAGCTCCTTCAGTCCTTTCTCTAACTCCTCCATTGAGGACCCTGTGCTCAGTCCAATGGTTGGCTGCGAGCATTCGCCTCTGTATTTGCCAGCTCTGGCAGAGCCTCTCACTAGACAGCTTTATCAGGCTCCTGTCAGCAAGCACTTCTTGGCATCCTAGTGTCTGGGTTTGGTGTCTGCATGTGTGATGGATCCCCAGGTAGGGCAGTGTCTGGATGGCCTTTCCTTCAGTCTCTGTTCCACAATTTGTTCTTGTATTTCCTTTAGACAGGAACAATTCTGGTTAAAAATTTGGAGATGAGTGGGTGTCCCCATTCCTCAACTGGGGGCCTTGCCTAACATCTGGATGTGGACTCCATAGGTTTTCTTCCCCTTTGTTGGGTATTTCAGCTAATGTTATCCCCGTTGGGTCCTGAGACCATCTTGCTTTCCCTTGCTCAGATTCTTGAATGCTGGTATTACAGGTCTAACCCACCAAGTACCAGTTTTCACGACACGATTATAATAGACATGTTTTCAACTCATGTGGGTAAATGGCAAGGATCAAAACTGCCAGTTTGTATAATGAAAGCATGCTCACTTTTTAAGAAACTACTAACCAGTGCTCCAAAAATACTTATAACATTTTGTATAGCCTTGAGCAATGAATAACAATTCTTAGTTTCCTACATCCTTGCCAGTCTTTGGTGTTGAAATAAACTATCTTTGCCTGACTATATTGGCTTTGTTCCTTTGTCAAAGATCAATGGCTCACTAAAGGGGGCTACTGCTGAGTCCTCTATTATGCTCCATTGCTCTAAATTTGTCATCAGCACTACACTGTTTTACTTCTGCAGTTCTAGAGTAGGTCTTAGCATTAGACAGTGTCAGTCCTCTGGCTGGTTTATCCTCTGTCATTGTTCGAGCTGCATAGCTTGCTTTGAGTCTCTATATCACCTTGGTATCAGGTTGTGGATGTCTATAAAAGTATTGCCTGTTTTTTTATTTTGCTTGTGTTGAAGCTATAGATAAAGTTTGGTAATACTAACATCTTAATATTATTGAGTTTTTCTGTCCATTAACAGAGATATCACTATTTATTTAGTTCTCTGATTTCTTTAGTTAGAACAAAGTTTTATTTTTAACTGAAAATAGGGTTTTTTCATACATATACTCTGGTTGTGGTTTCTCATCTACTGACTCCCCGAAGATCCTCCAAGATCCTCCTCACCCTCTCAAATTCACACTGTCTTTCTTCTCTCATTAGAATAGAAACAAGTATCTAAAAAATAAATTAAAATAAAAACAAGAAAGAATAGGATAAACAAACAAACAAACAAACAAGCAGAAAAAGAGCCAAAAATAAAACAGAAGAAACATATAGATGCTGAGATACACACATTTGCACACATAAAAACAGGCAAAAACAAGGCCTAAAGATGTTTTTCAAGAAGCAAGCCCACAGGACTTCTTTTGTTACTTGTATGTCAAAAACATTTTCCTTAATTACTTGATACTCAATGTCTTTCAAATTATTGTTCATATATACTGTCTGTTTTTTATTTTGTATTTATACACTGAAACTTTTCAATAGTTTTCTTGATGATGAGTATTTCATTTTTTTCCTTCAAAAAGGAACTAGAAAATATAATCCGAGTGAGTAACTTATACCCAAAAGGACATGCATGGTATGTACTCACTAATAAGTGCATATTAGAAAAAAAAAGTACAGAATACCCAAGATACAGTCCACAGAACTCAAAAAAGTCAACAAGCTGAAGAGCCTAAGTGAGGATGCCTTAGTGTCCACTGGGGAGGGAGAAGAAAGCAACCACAAGAGGAGAAGGAGGGAGGGATCTAGAAGGGAAAGAGGATGGGGGGAGGGGAACCTGAGCTGGTATTGGGTGGGAGAAAAGGACTGAAGCCCAGAGGGCCAGCAGAAAGAATGGAAGCAGGCAATCTCAGGAGGTAGGAGGTGTGTGTGTGTGTGTGTGGTGTGTGTGTGTGACCCTCTAGAATGCATCAGGAGACCTGGGAGATGAGAGACTCTCAAGACTCAAAGGGATGGACCTTATATGAAATGCCCTACATTGGAAAGAGGGAACTTGTAGAGCCCACTTCCAGCAGAAAGACAGGGCACCAAGTGAGGAATGGGGTTTTCATCCCAAAGGCAAAATTCTGACTCATAATTGTTCGTGTCTGAAAGAACTGCAGGGATGGAAATGGAGAGGAGCCTGAGGAAAAGAAGGTTCAGCAACAGGCCAAAGTGGTATCCAGCTCTAGATGAGGTCCTAAGACCTGACACTGAGGCTATGGAGTGCTCACAAAAAGGGACCTATCATGATTGCCCTTCAGAAGACCTAACAAGCAGCTGAAAGAGTCAGATGCAGATATTTCACCCAACCAATGGACAGAAGCTGCTGACCCCTGTGATTGAATTAGGGAAAAGCTGGAAGAAGCTGAGGAGGAGGGTGACCCTGTAGGAGGACCAGCAGTCTCAATTAACCTGGACTTCCAAGATTCTCAGACATTGGACCACTGACCAGGCAGCATACACCAGCTGATATGAAGCCTCCAACACATATACAGCAGAGGACTGCCTGCTGGGTCTGGGTTCAGTCAAAATAAAAAACAGACAGTATATATGAAACAATAATTTGAAAGACATTGAGTATCATGCACCTAACCCTCAAGAGACTGGAGGCCCCAGGGAGTTTAGAGGTGAGGGTCGGGGGTGAGGGGTAGGAACATCCTTGTAGGGACAGTGAGGTGGGGAGGAAGTATGAAATGTGGAACAGTTGGAGGGTCAAAGGGGAGGGGAATAAAGTCTGGAGTAATAAATAAATAAATGATTTTTAAAAAATAAATATAATGAACATGCTCTTCAGTATTACAAAGTTACATGATTTTACACAAACAATAACCACTCAGTGAGATATTTAAGCTTTATAAACATGTTATATGATCAGAATTTTATTGCACACTGTATGTAATTAAAGACAAGATTTTCTACATAATTAAGGCATAAAGGGAAAGTTTGGAATTCATGGGCATATCCTTAGGTACTATTTTATCCAGAGTTATAGG
Organism: Mastomys natalensis; assembly: GCA_021653895.1. Lineage (NCBI taxonomy): Eukaryota > Metazoa > Chordata > Mammalia > Rodentia > Muridae > Mastomys > Mastomys natalensis. Next base: position 714,332 of record JAJTUV010001234.1, on the reverse strand, counting down.
AGCATGACGTATTCTGGACAAATGATGCTTTCAGAAAGTTAAAACTTACATTAAAATATGATGTGATCTTAACCTAATTATATAGCACATTGAAATCCTGAACACAATATAATACACTTTCAGATTTTAGTGCACAGTATAAAATTAAGTAATTTAAGATCTTAGTGATTCATAAATATCTTTATAAATATAAACGTTCATACTTTCTTGTAGATATGGGACAATGAAATGAATCAGTACTGGCAAATGCCCCCAGGGTTGTAGAAATCGAATTGCCATGCATTTTAGCTGACTAGTTGGTAGCATGAATCTTTTCTTCCTAGTTCTCTTACAGTGTGTATTTTATATTATAAATCTATATCACTTATCAGAGTCTGTCTCTTCAAAGTGATTTATATTCGCGTCACTTTATCTCCCCAGATTATTAGTTCCTGGAGGGCAGGGACACTGTGTTCTTCATGGTTTTCAATTCTACTGTTTTTGGCTAAGTGTTAGATATGATTAATTAAATCAGATGCATGGAGATCTTAGGAAGATTGGGAATTTCACACAGCTTCGTGTTGAATTGGGATATAGTTCAATATATGTTAGAAAAACAATGCTGAAAATGCCAATAGTCCTTTGTGAAAGTAAAATGTCTACATCTTAGTGTAATTATCAGCTCTGTTCCTGTGGGGAGTTTGGCCATGAGTACTTGGACCCACAAGAACACACGAAGGAAGTGAGGGATGAGTGGGATGGGAAAAGCAATGTCTCTGTGACTCTAGAGATGAAGACTTCCTTCAGGAATTCTTGGCTTTCTTCTCTGTACTCTTGATGTTGATGTACACATTACTAAATTCCATACATACATTTTAGATTAATATGTAGACCATTGCTTTGATACTGGACTTGAACACTGTTTTGTTATTTAAGAAAGGAATAAAAGCTTAAACCCACCCATTATATTGCCCTGAATTATAAAAGAAAGAAATATTTAGGATTAATGAATTGAACAAAGACATACATTGAACATTACTTTTCTCAGAAAGTTAAAGATCTGTTGCTTAGGTATTGGTCATCTAGATTATCTGTATTCCTCTAAAATGGAACTTTCTACTGTGGTCAAGTTGTTACATTTCAAAAAGAATGAGTTGGACATTGCACTGTGAAATGTTTCTCTAAGGTGTCTTTCACATTAATTCCTTTTGCTATTTGAGAAAGGAATATACAAAAGGATAGTTTGAAAGAAAGGACCTCCAAGAAGGTGTGGCTGCATCTTGACATAAGTAACTTCTGCATTAAAAATTTTATTTATAATTTATTATTGCTATCCAACCCAACTTACTGAGCAAGGTTAAGAGTGAAATATTTTCTTCTTCTGGTCCCTATTTTATGTATATAAAAATATCTATATTGTAAAATTGAAAAATTTGGAACATAGTTAGATTTCTATTTTCTCTTGAACCAACTTATTCATACCAGACAGAGGCAGGTGTGGAGTGGGCTAGAGGAAGGATGGGCTTAGTGTCCCAGTTTAATTGAAGAGAAGATCTTAGAAAAACTATTGAAGAACAATGAAGTTAGGCCTGTTTTGGTTGTTGATGTGTAAATTCACGAATTCTCCTTCACAAGACATCTTTCTCTGAAAACCTTTCTCCTCTGATATATTTTGATACGTGGCTAGGTCTATACATGTCTTAAAAGGTAGCATCTTTCTATTATAGTAATTTGGGGGATTAACTTGGTAACAATTGAGTCTAGACTTTGGATGAAATATTTAGAAGATAGGATATATTAACACTGAGCTCCTTAAACAATGCAAAAAGGTTATTTCAATTTTTTCTCTTCAAAACACCACTCAAATGGGTAATCCAGGTTTGATTCCCAGAAAAAAGCTATACAATATTTGTATAATGGCAAATTTATATTAATTTATTTATCCATGGTGCTGGGAATTAAACTTAGGGCCTTACCCATGCAAGGCAAGTACTCTGTTACTGAGCTATATCTCCAGTCCCCCAAATATAATATACTTTAAAGTATTACAATTTTAAAAAACTATGAATATATCATTCATGATCTATATTCTCTTAGTAATATTGAGATGAGCAACTGGATACTATTATTAAATAAATATTCCCTGTGAGCCAAAATCCTTACATTATTAATTCATTGCATGAAGAGCTTCATGCCCAATATCTCTAGAATCATTGCTACTATCATGGTCTACATTTGATTTGGTCATCAGAATGTCAATCCTTGTCAACAGCATCTGTTATTCATATGTCAGGCCAATGAAAATGACTGACTTTCAGCTGATGTTCAGTGACACCATGGGCTCTGTGGATATGTCTCCAGTGCCATCAAATGGGAGACATGGGCATCATCTTTTCTGCCCAGGTTTAAGTTAGAACAGATCCATGTTCATTTGTTTTCTATATTAGAGTTCTTGAAAGTCTTCTTTCTTTCTTTCTTTTTTTGAATTTTCTTTTCTAAGGAAGTTATTTGAAAACTCACAGTAAAGATGCATTTCCTATGCCATTTTTTCTATCTCTATTTTCTTATTAAAATTTTCTCCCTGGGTAAAACTGAACTGGAAATAGAAATACCTTCAAAATCAGCACCCAAAGTACTAGAATAATTCATAATTGCTACAGTTATTAATGGTGTATCATTAACGAGGGCTCACTAAGAGGTGTAGCAGAGGAACAAGAAATTACAGGTTGTGTCTACTCTGTGCTTCTCCAATGATTTCTTCTAATTTTAGAAAGTTGATAGGAAAGCAAATGAGAGAATGGTAGCATTTCAGGGACCAACACTGAATCTGCTCCAGTTCATCAAAAAAAATCATTTGCATGACTGACACTCTAATTATTACTATTGAAATTATTTCAACATTCCATGTTACTAATGACATCATACAGGTTGAGAATTTTCTGTGGTAAGGTACTGAGAGCAAGGATCCTTTGTATTAATTTTAAAGAAAGAAGTTTCCTGATTGTGGTGGATACATTTTATTGAAAATCCTTCGAGTTTTGATGTCAGAGGGTTTATCCCATGCTTATTTTAAAATAAGATTCTCAATAGAAAAGATTTATATGACAAAAAAGAAACATCCTTGGAGAATGCACAATGACTCTGCCTCACAGAATTGGTGTAGGATTCCCACAAATTATGTGAAGAATATTTATAAGGACTCTGACCTTCCTCTGATGGAGCGAGTCAGGTTGGATGGGGGACAAGGCTCAGAGAGCCAGGGGCTAGCCAGTTCATCACAATGAGACCAAGCAGGTACTTTGTGGTACCACAGTTGTCAAAGTGGAATTCTTTGGGAGACATGTAGGAAATTGAGATTCACAAAAGAATTATCAACAGTGTAAGAACTTCTACTTTTTCTGTACCCTAGTTGGCCAAGACCACAGAGTTCTTTTCAGGGAGAATGCTTGGATCAGGAGTGATCCTCAACTGTCACAGGCTAACTAACCCAGAAACCTGGGTCACCAGGGCAGGGAGGTTTTGTTGGTGGTGGAAGAGTAGGGGGAAATGACAAATAGAGGCTGTGATGGCTGTTTGTGGTTGTAAATTTGACTACATCTGGAATTAACTAAAATGCAAGTGGCTGGGTACACCTGTGAGGGATTTTATTTTTATTATTAAATAGTTTGAAGTGAGAGGAACGACTTTTAATCCAGATTTTTTTTTTTGAAATGGGAAGATCCATCTTTAATCTGGACCACACCTTTTGCTGGTAGCCTATATAAAGGACACAGAAGAAGGAAGTGTTTGTTCTTTGCCTGTTTGCAGTCACTCTGCTGGCAATTCTGTTTCTTCACTGGAACTAGATCCTACTTCTTTGAGATTCTCGTAAATACCAAAGCCCAGAAAAGACATCCAATATTATGGACTGAACAGGTGTTGGATTTTTGGACTTTCTCTTGGTAGACAGCCATTGTTGAAATAGCTGGACAATAGCCTGTAAACTATCTAACAACCATACAATCATTCATAAACACATATACATATATATATATATTTGTGTGATGTGTGTGTGTGTGTGTGTGTGTGTGTATAATTTATAATTAGACATATACATTCACACACATGTTTCATTCTATCAGTTTGCTTTGGTGTGTGTGAGTCAGGCAGAGTGTAGTGTGTGTAAGCAGTTAATAAATGACATTGTTCAAGAGGGAAATTCTAGACCTTTTGTCCCCAGAACCAGGAGTCCTGAAAATTGCCTGTTACTCTTTCCATAGCATATGCAGAAACCCACATGACCAATACAATAAATTTAGATGTAGTAATGTCACCTCATAAATCAATACTTACTATAAAGAAGGATACAAGAGTTGAGAAACGTCAAGCCACTGCATTAACTAACAGGGGTTGTAATTCTGCAGGAATTTAGTTTCAAACCCCGAGGAAAATCACCTCAGCTATATTTTGCCAAGTATAGGGAGCATCACAGCAAGAAGAACATAACCTATGAGGAGAAAGAAGAGCTTTGTCTTGGTGTACTCTGTAATTCATCAAGAAAACATGTCAAATATGGTGAAGCAGAGCTATCACCTTGCTCGTAAGACTTGATTTTGAGCCAGATTTCTGGTTACCCGGAAAATCTGTACAGGAGGGTATTGAGAGTTTGTTTACACAGAGTGCACTTCTGCCTAAGGAAGACCTTGCTGACCTAACAGTGATGCTTTTTGCTCTTCATAATTTGGACTCAACTAAGGATGAATCTAGCAACAGACAATATTCAGAATATAAAAGACAACGAAATTCTTTTCTGTCTGATCTACCTCATTAGCCTGAAGCTCTGTCACAACCTCTTTAGTAAATAGTTCAGGAGGCCATACCACATCCTCTGGGGCAATGAGTCCAGGAAGGCAAACCACAGCCTATGCAGCTAACGCCCACTGGTGTGTCTGTGGTCAATGACCATGCTTCCTCTTTTGACTCAACTTCCAAATCAGAACCAATGAGAGAAGGACAAACATGCTCTCTATACCAAGCATACAAGACATTCTGTATCTGTCAGCCTCGTTACCATTTTCTTGGGGGCCATAACTTTTACAGAGAGCTTCTCTGATGCCTTTCCCTGCTTTCCCATGAAGCATTGCCACTTCATTGTGTGCCTTTGCATCCCTGGTTGTGCTTGCACCCTGAACACATCTCCTGCTTGTTCCCACTGGGGTTGTTTCCACCTAGCACCTCTTTCTGGAGTGCATGTTTGTTTCCATGAAATAACAGTGTTTAACACTAATCTGTTAAGTAGCAGGGAATAAAATGAATACTTGCAGAAAGGGACTATTTTCAATCATGTAGCCTGAGTTATCCAAAAGCCTTAGTTTGGAAATCATTGACTCCAGGGTTACATGAATCTTATGAAAAAAAAAAAAAGAATTCTATTGAGGTATAATTTATACAGTGTGTAATTTACTAACTGAAGTGTTTAGTTCAGTTATGTTTGGTATCCTTATACATTATACTGCCAATTTTCCTCCATTCTTCTCTGAAAAGCTGCTTAGATTTACAAATCTTGGAGGTTTTCCCTTTAAATTCTAATAAAGTTGAGCTACTACTTAGCTATGGATTTCAGCAATTTCAGTTCATATGGCAAGGAGAAACTATAGTTGAGTAGAACTGTTTATGTCATTGTGGTCAGGAAACAGAGTGAAGGGTTACAGCAAGGTTCCAGGGCAAAATGTAACTTCCAGACACCCACAATGACTTGCTTAAAACTAGGCCCTGGTACTTTTTACCACCTCCCAATGATGCCACCATATTATGAATTCATTAAAGGACTGACTGATTTATTCATTAGGTCAGAGTCCCTATGAACTAATAGTCTTTGGAATCAGTATCACAGATACATTCAGAGGTGTGTCTTAGTAATTTCCTAGATAAAAATTTCATCATGCAATGTGTTTGCCATAATTTGTCTATTCTAGGTCTTCGGTGTGTGTTTCCATATGATGTTGACTCCATTTGTCTAATTACCCAGCATCCTCCATCTTCTAGGTTCTGAGAGGCTTTACCCAGCAGTTGAGTAAAACAGATTCAGATATCCACAACCAAACATTGGACTGAGGTTGGCACTCTTATGGAAGAGTTGCGGGAAGGATCAAAGGCCCTGGATGGGATAGGAATTCCAAGGAAGACCAACAAAGACAACTAACCTGGACCCCTGGAAGCTCTCAGCGGCTGAGCCACCAACCAAACAGCATACACAGGGTGAACTAAAGCCCCTGGTACATATGTAGCAGACATGAAGCTCAGTTTCTGTGTGGGTCCCCCACCAACTGGAGCAGGGGCTGTCCCTAAAGCTGTTGCCTGACTGTGGAATCAGTTCCCTGACAAGGCTGCCTTGTGTTTAAGGATGTGCCTAATCCTGCAGAGACATGATGTGCCAGGGTGTGTGTGTGTGTCAGGGGGATACCTGAGGATCTTCTCAGAGGAAAAGGGGAGGGTGGATGGTCCCAGGACTCTCAGAGTGGGGAAAGAAAGGGGGAGTAGCTTTGTGGATGGAAATAAACAAATTAAAAATAAGGAATCACTTGTATTGTTTCTCTGAAGATGTTCTTTCTCTCCTTAATATAAAGGTGCTCTTTAACATCATGCAAACTTATAAAATTGATCATCAAATGTTTCACTGAGGAGTACAGTAAAAAAAAAAAAGAGAGAGAGAGAGAGAGAGAGCCTAGGATTTATAACTTTTTCCCAAACAACACTTTGTTGTCTGAGTAATCTGAAAATATTTGAACATGTTAAATAAATGTCTGTAATCTTGCAACAAGAGTAATACTAGAGATTACCTTCTGTATAAACATAAATGCTGAAGAGACAAGTGTGTATTTATGATGCATTGTAACTGATTTATGAATGGCAGAAAAATGATGCTGAGACTAAAAACTGGCTTACTGGCCAGTCTTCAAGAGACATGTTGTACCTTTTTGAGGTTGTCTGCTAGAAGACCTGGCAGTAGAAAAAGACTTCCTTTTGTTTTTCTTATATTACAACTATTTAAAAACTATCCATACATTTAATAGTATTGAAAATTTTAACAAAGTGTAACACTTAATAATTGAAAGCATATTTTATTATTGTAGAGTACTTTGAATGTATCAGACATTCAGTGGCTTTGGAGCTGATGCTATAGCATTTAGTTTATTTTCTGAAAGTTTTGCAGAGAAAATTATAACGCAGATAGTGCATATATTTTATATGATATTGATATAATTTTTTTAACCAGAAAAAAAAATGCAAAGTGCTCATTCATCATATTAGAATGTGCTTATACTGATAGGAGGGCAAAACAAATAACTTCAGGGTTGAAAGCAATTGCACAAATTTAAAAGTAATTTCCTCAAGCAGAAATAAACCAACTAGCTCTCAACACATGTTATTTTATTCATGTCAAATGAGAATGGGTGTAAACAACACTCATTAAATAGAATGTAGCAGTCACTGTAGACTTTGTGTGTAATTTTCTTGACAACTTTTTATTACTCTCTGGGCTTCAGTGTCATTCAGTGAGGAACTTCAGAATTGTAAGGTTGGAAAAGTTGAGTTGCTTCCATTTAATTGAAAATTGGTACTATGAATGTTTCAGTATTTTATTACTTTTCAATTAATTGAGATTCTTCTCTCTCTCTCTCTCTCTCTCTCTCTCTCTTTCTGTGTGTGTGTGTATGTTGCTGAAGTTGAAACCAAGGGTCTTATGAACTTTTTTAGACCAGCTCTCTCCACATAGCTATATTCCTAGCACTAACAGAGTTTTCTTGAATTTACATATAGAGCTCCATTTATTAATAAGTGTAGATGTATTTATATTAAGTAGTTAAGTAGATAATAGTAAGGTCTCTGTAGATTTCAATTATATAGATATGTTAATTCTATATTATGTAGGAGGCACAGTTTACAGAGCTTAGAAACTCAGATTGAAACATGCAGTGCCTTTTTTTTCAAGTAAGAATAAATGCCTAACATTGATTTAATTCCATAGGCAAGTTAAAGATGAGCAGTTGTGACTCTTATTTTATTCTCTTATGTAGAGAAATGCCTTCCTAAATCTCAATACTGGAGCATTTTATTACTATCCTCAATTACTTGAATGGTGAATCTGTCATTTACTTTGCATTTTTCATCACGAATTTATCTTTATGCTTATTATAAATTTATATATAAGGTCCTTCCTTAGCATTTCTATCATCAATAGAACTCATTCTTTATTTTAACTTTTTATTGATTGGTGAACAAGATTGTGTACCGAATAGCCACTCAAATCCCGTTCCTTTGTTTCACCCTCTGCCCTTGCAGCATCTATCCCAAAGAAAATAAAACAACAACAACAAACAACAACCAAAATCTCATCATGGAAGCTGCAATGTGTCACAGTATATTCTTTCGTCCAAACATCTTTTTTTTATTTTTTTTTATTACTCCTTTTTTTTTTTTGGAAATTTTATTTACATTTCAGATGTTTCCCCCTTATCCCCCTTTCCCGCTCCCTCCCAGGAACTCCCTATCCCTTCCCCCTCCTCTTGCCTCTATGATGGTGTACCCCCACCCCCTCCCCTGTACCTCATCTCCCTACCCTCGAATACCACCCCCCATGATGTACAGCCTTCATGGGACCAAGGATCTCTTCTCCCACTTATATATAGCTCCCTTGCATATATAGCTGGAACCATGGGTCTCTCCCTAAGCGCTCCCAGGCTGGTGGTTTAGACCCTGGGGACTCTGGTTGGTTGATATTGTTGCTTTCCTCATGGTGTCACGAATCCTCTCAACTCCTTCAGTCTTCACTCTTCTTCTCTGTTGGGAACCCCATGATCAGTTTAATGGTTAGCTGTGAGCATCTGCCTCTGAATATGTCGACTCTTGCAGGCCTCTAAGGAGACAGCTATATCAGGCTCCTGTCAGCATGTACTTCCTGACATCCACTTCAACGTCTACCTTTGGTGACTTACATGGGATGGATACCCAGGTGAATGGTCTGCAGACGGCCCCTCCTTCAGTTTCTGTCCTGTACTTTTCATCCAAACATCTTTATTTGCAAATTTTCATTGTAGTAAGTCATTGATCTGATTGATCTTGTATGAGGCCTTTGACTTCTACACCATTGATACTTGATTGTCACCTGGACTTTTCTCAGATAGCTTATTGTTGCCCTATTTCATAGAGATCCTGAATCTTTGAATTTACAGTACCAGCCCCCATCAGGTCTAGCAGATCATAAAGGGGGTAGATGTTGGGGTGAATCAATCCAAAGCCCTGGGTCTGGATCCGGGAGGTTGGTGAGCTGGTCAGCACACAAGCACTCCTACACCCATGCCACCAGGGTCAGCTCTCCAGCACTGCCCCAGCTAGCTCATCTAATGCCACAGACAGCAAGAGAGGGGCAGGGCTGGCTCTCCAGGGCTCATGCACTCCGGCCAGGGCTGGTTCACCTACTTCCCTACCCAGTGTCTAGAACTTATTCTTGTGGTAAAAGTCACAAGTATTTTGCTATAGAGGTGTACTTTGCAAGGAAGTTTTGATGTAGTCATCCCTGAAGTTTGTTATAATAAGCAACAGAGGGATTTGTGCTTAAATGCATAAGAAATAAACCATGAGGTAAAACTCGGGAAGTTTTGACCAGCACCTGCTAAAATAGTGCTGACCCCATTTTGATTCTTCACCTGGTGATGATCATTTCCCTGATAGTCATGACACTTTCAGGGACTATGACAATATTGCTTCATTGTATATTATATTAAATAAGTAGAAGCAAGTCCTAGTCTATTGGTTATGAATACAAGAAGCCAATTGTCAGTCTGAACTTTTGATTTTGGTGTTGTCTATTTCAATAGTGACTGTAGAGTTCATTACCATTAAGTGTTGAAAGGTCAAAGACTCTCTCAGCACAGAATGTTAATTTTGACATCATCTTGCCAGGGAAAGAAAACGTGACATGAATGTTTGAGGTAGGCAGACTGAAAGAAATGCTTTTGGGAAAGTGATACCTGCTTTATGTTACCAATTACCAGCTCCACTTCCTTCTTTACATTAGTGTGGTCATTTTGGTAAATAGCGATTAGGTTTTATGTTAAAACACTCCTCCCTTGTGTTTTCTTGTATGTTGCTATGTTCTCATCTTCAGCCTTTCTACCCCAGCCTCCCAAGTGCTGGGATTATAGGCATGCACCACCATGTCCAGTTGGAAAAGGCAGCTTCCACCAAGGCTCTCAGGGACTTTGCATCTTGATATTCACACTATTCTGTAGCCTACTCCCTCCCTAACCCCACCAAATGTGGACAACCTTAAAGAATTGCTAATAAGAATTTGCTGTGGGGAAACAGCAAAAGTTGCTACTCCCATCTTTTGAGTAATTACTATTTCCTTTCTTTCTTTCTTTCTTTTTTTTTAATTTGTTTTTATTGGCTGGGATGTCTTCTGAGAGATTCCCAAGTTCGTTTTGCTCAATTCTTTATTCTTGTTTGTAATTTTGAAAGATTTACTTAATTTTTAAAAATGTGTATGTGTGTCTTGGCTTCATCTATGTCTGTGCACCACATGCATACATAGTGCCTACAAAGACCAGAAGAGGGGGTCAGATCTCCTAGAACTGGAATTACATACAGATGGATTTTAGCTACCATGTAGGTGCTGCGATTTGAACTTAGGTTGTCTGGAAGGGCTCTTAATCACTAAGCCATTGTCCAGTCCCCTTGTTTCCTTTCATATGCTCTTTCTTATCCTCTTGCTTGCTGCCATGTTGTATGGATCTATGTAGACAGATTCATGTAGCAGTGAACAGAGCTAATCTCTAACCTTGAGAAACCAAAGCTCAGGTACAACAGTACGATGGGACATGAATCCTGTTATCAAACATACATGTGAGCTTGGTTTTCTTCTAATTTTGAACCTTTAGGTAACCAAGTCTCAGAAAAGACTCAAAACCAGAGAACCTAGCTATGCAGTACCTGAACACCAACCCAACCAAACTGTGAGATAATGAATCTGTTTCAAGCTGCTAACATTTTGTTTGGTTACCTGTTACACAGCATAGAGATAGCTAAAGCCGGAGATAAATTGATGCACTAAATAAACACTTCATATATTTGCGTTTGTATAGACAGTTTGGTTACTTTAAAACCCAAGCATCTAAGATACTATATAAAATGTTTCTGAGTCAAAAAGTCTTATAAAACATTGTAAACGCACACTGTTTCTCTTGTAATTTTCCTTCCTTTTCATTCTGTTTCTACACTAGCACTGAGGTTCTTTTTTTAAGCTTGTTTTACTTAGAAAGGCAGAACTGATATTAGAATGTTCTTTTATGTACTTAATTGCTCGTTTTCCAAATCGAAAGAAGAAAGTAACCTGACAAAACCACTCTGCATCTTGTAGTTGTGGCTGTCATGTCAGTGACTACAAAATATAGCATACACTTATGATTCATTCATTATCCATGAAAAAAATATTTCCCATGGGGTATTTTCAACCAAGTGCTTCTTTCTGCTGATGTGTTCGGGTTAAGCCAGTCATGACTCATCATATCACATGGGAGAGTGGGGACTGGCACTGTCAAATGCAATGGACCAGATGGAAATTGTCAAAGGAAATTTGATATGAACTCACATGAAAGTAATTTTTCATTGCTTCTTCTACTCTAAATACATGTTACTGATGCAAAAACAATTTGATCCATTCTTATCTCCTGTACAAAGCTCAAGTCCAAGTGGATCAAGGACCCCACATAAAACCAGGTACACTGAAACTAATAGAAGAGAAAATGGGAAAGAGCCTCAAAGACATCAGCACAGTGGAAAACTTCCAGAACAGAACACCAGTGACTCAGGGCTCTAAGATCAACTATAGACAAATGGGACCTCATAATAGTGAAAAGCTTCTTTAAGGCAAAAGGCACTGTCAATAGGTCAAAAATGGCACCCTACAGAATGGGAAATATCTTAACCAACCCTACATCTGATAGAGGGCTTATATCCAATATACTTCAGAGAACCAAATAACCCTATTAAAAAATGTGGTACAGAGCTAAACAAAGAATTTTCATCTGAGGAAATGGCTGAGAAGCACCTAAAGAAATGTTCAACATCCTTAGTCATCAGTGAAATGCAAATCAAAACAACCTGGAGATTCTACCACACACCAGTCAAATGGCTAAGATTGAAAACTCAGGTGACAGCAGATGCTGGGGAGGATATGGAGAAAGAAGAACACTCCTCCATTGTTGGTGGGATTGCAAGCTGGTACAACCACTCTGGAAATCAGTCTAGCAGTTCCTCAGAAAACTGGACATAGTACTACTACAGGACCCAGCTATACCACTCCTGGGCATATACCCAGAAGATACTCCAACAATAACAATGACACATGATCCAATATGTTTATAGCAACCTTATTTTAATAACCAGAATCTGGAAACAACCTAGATATCCCTCAACAGAGGAATGGGTATAGAAAATGTGGTACATTTACACAGTGGAGTACTACTCAGCTATTAAAAACAATGAATTCAAGAAATTCTTAGGCAAATGAATGGAACTAGAAATCATCCTGAGTGAGGTAACCCAGTCACAAAAGAACACACATGGTATGTACTCACTGGTAAGTAAATATTAGACCAAAAGCTCAGAATACTTAAGATGTAACTCACAAACCACATGAAGCTCAAGAAGAAGGAAGACCAAAGTGTGGATGCTTCAGTCCTACTTAGAAGGGGGAACAAAATATTCATGGGAGGTAGAGGGTGGGATTGACCTTGGAGGGAAAGAGCAGTGGGAGGGAAAAAGGGGGCCAAGATCAGGTGTGGGAAGAGAAGAGGGAGAAGTACAGAGAGTCAGAAAACTGAACAGAGGTGTGTAGCATTGGGGTATGGAGAACTGGGGTAACCACTAGAAAGTCCCAGATGCCAGAGACCTAAGAGGTTCCTAGGACCCAATGGGATGACATTAGCTGAAATACCCTACAAAGTGGGGAGAGAACCTGTATAGACCACATCTAGTGGATGGGCACAGTCTCTGATTGAGAGATGGGGCCACCCACCCATCCATATCAAAAATTTTAACCCAGAATTGTTCCTCTCCAAAGGAAATGCAGGGACAAAGAGTAGAGCAGAGACTGAAGGAAAGGCCATTCAGAGACTGCTCTACCTCATCCCATCTGCAGATACCAAACCCAGACACTATTGTTGATGCCACAAAACACATGCTGACAGGAGTCTGGTATAGCTGTCCCCTGAGAGACTCTGCCAGAGCCTGACCAATACAGATGTGGATGCTTGCAGCCAATAATCAGACTGAGCATAGGGACCCCAACAGAGGAGTTAGGGCAAGGACTGAAGAAGTTGAAGGGGTTTGCAACCCCATAGGAAGAACAACAATATCAACTAACTGGATCCCTCCAGAGCTCCCAGGGACGTAACCTCTAATCAAAGAGTACACATAGAAGAGACTCATGGCTACAGCTGCATATGTAGCAGAGGATGGCCTTATCTGGTATCAATGAGAGGGGAGACCCTTGGTCCTGTGGAGGTTCAATGCCCCAGTGTAGGGGGATACTAGGGTGTGAGGCATGAGTTGGTGGGTGGGGGAGTACCCTCATAGAGGCAGGGGAGAGAGTATGGGGGGCTTGCAGAGGGGAAACCGGGAAGGGGGACCTTTGAAATGTAAATAAATAAAATAGCCAAAAGAAAAAAAATACTGTGTAGACTGGGAAGGAGGAAAGGCTCTATGAGGAGTGAGGGAGGGGATGGAAATGAACAAAATGCTTTGACTAAAACTATCAAAGAACAAATAAGAATGTAAAGATAAATGCTTGGGCCAATAGTTACATCTAACCTGATACACACACACACACACACACACACACACACACACACACTCACTTGTATGCATTTTGGGAATGTGCCATATTAGTTTCTTACAACTCTGGTCTACCTGAGAAAAGTTATAAGAAAGGCTGACATTTATTGAGGAACTCACTTTGGGAGAGAAATAACATGAGATTTATTTGGTTTTACTTTACTTATTCGGGCCTACTGTAACAGTTTTGTGCATGTTTTGTAACACATGAAGTACTCTGTTAAGGTGTCAAGGTTTTCATCTCCCAATGACTGTAGCTGACTTGACCATTCTTCTGTGTCTTGTTTGTAGCAGTGTGATGAAGCACTTTAGCCTGATTCAGGAGCCAAGCTCAGGTTATCTCATGGGTTGGTTCATTGGGTACTCTGAGAAGGATGAAGATTGAAGTTGGATTTTACAGGAGTCTTCTTCAACTTCAGGTATCTTTGCAAGTTTGGGTAAATTGGACTAAGGACTCAAGGATTGATTGATTTTATATAACTTTATTATTATTTTAGTTGCCCTACAAAACAATCGGTTTGATTATGACACTCCACACGCACACATTGTATCTTGCTCATATTCAACACTCCTGCTCACCTGCCCTTCATCCCTGCCTTTCTCTGGTCTTCTTCCCCATAAATAAATAGTTCTCTGTTTTCTCATTTTTTCAAAAAAATTATCTTTAATCTTTTTTTTTTTTACAGTCTAGTCATTAACCCCCTCTCCCATTCTGCCCTCTGACAGTTTCTCATCCCATTCCTTCTCCCTGTCTCCAAGAGATGTCCCCACTCCCATATCCCATCAGGCTTCCACATTCCCTGGGGCCTCAAGTCTCTCAAGGGTTAGGTACATCTTCTCTCACTGAGGACACACCAGGCAGTCCTCTGCTGTATATATGTTGGGGGCCTCGTACCAGCTGGTGTATGCTGCCTGGTTGGTTTCTCAGTGTCTGAGAGATCTCAGGGGTCTGGATTATTTGAGACTGCTGGTTGTTCCATGGGGTTGTCCTCCTCCTTAGCTTCTTCCAGCCTTTCCCTAATTCAACCACAGGGGTCCCCAGCTTCTGTCCATTGGTTGGGTGTAAGGATTTGCTTCTGTCTCAGTCAGCTGCTTGTTGGGTCTCTCTGAGGGGAGCCATGCTAGGCTCCTGTCTATAAGCATATCATAGCATTAGTAATAGTGTCAGGCCTTGGAGCCTCCCCTTGAAATGGATCCCAATTTGGGCCTGTCATTGGACCTCCTTTCCCTCACTCTTTTCTCTATTTTTGTCCGTGCAGTTCTTTTAGACAGGGACAATTCTGAGTCAGAGTTTTTGACTGTGGGATGGTAATTCCATCCCTCCACTTGATGCCTTATCTTTCTACTGGAGGTGGACTCTACAAGTTCCCTCTCCCACTGTTGGGCATTTCATCTAAGATCCTTCCTCCCTTTGAGTCCTGAGAGTCTCTCACCTCCTGGGTCTCTGGTTCATTCTAGAGGGTCCCCCACCCACCAACCTCCAGAAGTTGTTTATTTCCATTCATTCTGCTGGCCCTTAGGGCTTCACTTCCGGTCCTCTCCCCCCCGCCCCCACCGCCTCCCACCATTTTCATTTTTTAAATACATTCACTTGCTGGATCAATGAGATGCTGGTCAAAAAACAACAGAGAAAAACAAAAGTGCTTATGACAATTGTGCTAAGTGGTTAGGAGTTCCACCATGGATATTGTAGATATTTTCAATGTCATGTGATGAGCAATTGGACAATCATAGCCCATTAAACCATGAGTCATACTTATTTACTTTCTGGGAATTTGCTGTTCTCTTTAGAGAGAAATTGACCTTAATTATGCATTATTTGCTTAAATTATTGTGATCCATAGGTATAGCTGGCTATTTGGTATCCAGAAGCAAGCAAGCCATCCTCACAAGGTTTTCTTTCCTGACAGAGGCTTAGCTGCTACCAGGGACCCTCATGACCTGGCTTTCCAATATTACTTAGGGAACAACACATGCACTGGAAGCAATTTGAGAGCATTGGGAGAAAAGAAGAGTATTGTATTTAATATTAGGATTATAGCTTTACCTCCAAGTAGGAGTTGTAAATACACACAGTGACTTTATTCTTCTATGGATTTGCTCTTGCTTTTTCTTTTGCCTGAAATTTCTTAGGCAATGTTTGTCATTCCAGATGCATCTCAGCTGTTGTCTCCAGGAAGATGATTTGAACATTATATTGGGTACTCAACCCTGTACACATTAGCTCCTCTCTTCTGTGTTCATATGCCCTGCTCACTTCCCTGACTTCACACTGTTCACATTGTATTATAAAACTGACTTACTTGTCTGACGTATCTGATTTCCAAGATTGTAATACTTGAGATCTGACTCCCGAGATTATAACAGTTGAGGTCAGAAACCATATCCCATTTAACACTGTAGTCTGAACAATAAGTACCATGCTATTTCCTACAGGCTATTATTGTATAAATTTTGTATTTAGGAACATGATGGTATTCACTATACAGCAAACCATCCTACAAATTCTACATCCTTTTAATATACCTTAAAAAGTTCTAGAGGCAGAAAAATAGATCTACAAATGCCCACCTCTCAGTTCCTGAAAGCTGTAAATATTTGATTATACAGAGAAGGGGATTGAAGTTGCAGTTAGAAGTGTAGTTGATGACCAGTAACTGTAAGGTAGGAATAATGTGTGTTACCTGGGTGCACTCAGTTCACTTAGAAGGATCTTTAACAGTAGATGGAGAGGCAACATAGGAAGCAGTGCCAAGACATGAAAATAAAGGCCTAGTGATGGAGGCTGGAGAGATGGCTCAGTGGTTAAGTGCAATGGCTGCTCTTTAAGAGGACCTGGGTTCAATTCCCAGTAGCCACATGGCAGCTTACAACTGCTTGTAACTCCAGGGTTCCAGGGTATCTGATACCTTCACACAGACATACATGAAGGCAAAACACAAATGCACATGCATATAACATAAACAAAATATGCTTAGGGAGAACCTGTGAGGACTGAGGACTGAAAAATTAACACACCCCAATAAACCAGTTTATACAACCTAATGTACATATTTACTTGTTTTTATAGTAAACTTTCTAACAGTAAAAAGTAAAATAGAAGAAATTTGTATTCCCTCTTTCCTCTTGCTCTCCCTCCTTCATTTAGGGAGGTGCAGGCAGGAGGTGAGAACAAAACTTCGCTTCAGGAGTTGCGTGTGCCCAGAGCCACTCTGTGCTCTGCGCACTCTGTTACCAAGTCATCTGCCATCCGGGCAGAGACCTAGCACTTCCAGTTGGTCCACTGAAACATCTATTCCATCTATGAGTTGCTGGAGTTCATGGAGGAGCCAGTGTCGCAGTTCTAGATCTAGGAGCACATCATCGCCATCAAAGATGAAAACCTGAAGCATGGCTGTGATAGAAGAGGGTGGGATCATGGAGCAGCAGCTCCGAGGAGCCTGAGAGACCCATGGAGCTTCCGAGGAGAGACATGGAGGTGGGGCAGTAGTCTGATTCCATATCCCTGGAACGACTAAAAAAAGACAGGCCCTATGGGAAGATGTTTTTTAAAAAGTGGACTCACAAAATCGGAAGGAAAGGTGGTGGAGCAGAACCATGAGAGCAGGGGAGAATGTTGAAACTACAGATGTGGAGATAAAGAGCCTGGGAGCAGTATGGGAGTTCGGCTTGCAGCAGACAGGGCTGACCTGTGGCATTGAGCTCTGGCGGCTCATCCTGAGGAAGGAAGAACAAGTTTTAGGTCCATTCCTTTGAGAGGACAATCCTGTGTGCTTAACATTCCTGTATTTTCTGGAGAACTGTGGGCACAAGGACCTTCATGTTGTGCTCCCAACACATCATGAAACAACAATCAAGTCTTTATGGCTGTGTTCAGGGCACATCAATCCATTTGAGCAAAGGGTGGTTGATGAAAAGAATAAAATTCTAAGAAAAAGTATGCATAGGAAGCTGTCTTTTCAGGGTTGCTCAATCTCTTGACATTGGGATATAGCAAAGTCCACACTTGAGAATTCCAAATTGAGTTGCAAAATATTGAGAAAATGTCTTAACTTTTATGTGTTGGCCTGTATTCATCACTATCTTCAGCTGAGGAAAATAAAAATGTCAGGGAGTCATAGACTGTCCTGAGCTATTATGAGTCACAGAGATATGACTGGATAGATTAGAAAAATGCCTCTTGAGTAAAATTTGTGAAAATTACTATAAATTCGTGAATAAATGTGTATGTATGTAAGTATGTTTATTTCTGTGAGAAAACTATATTCCAAGGTAATATAAAAAAATCCTATTTTTTTAAATTGAAAATAGTTTTTCTTCATACAATATATTGATTATAGTTTTCTCTCCATCTGTTTCTTGAAATCCCTCCCCTCCCATCTGAATCTATCCCCTTTCTCTCTCTGCTTAGAATACAAACAGGAATCTAAGATCTAATAAAAGCAAAGTTAAATATAATAAGATAAAAAATTGGAACAGGACCAAACAAACAAACAAACAAACAGAAGGAAAAGAGACTAAGTAAAAAAAAAAAAAAAAAAAAAAAAAAAGGCACAAGAACCATAGATACACATAAAACACCCTGGTTCACACATTCCAGAATCCTATAAAAATACAAACTGGAGGGTAAAACAACATATACAAAAACCTGTAGGGTAAGATAGATAAATAAATAAATAAATAGATAGATAGATAAATAAATAAATAAAGGAAGGAAGGAAGGAAGGAAGGAGGAGGAGGAGAAGGAGGAAGAGGAGAAGAAGAACAAGAAGAAAAACAAGAACAAGTAGCAGCCGCAGCAACGCCAATGCTTGAAATGAGACCTACAAAGACGCCATTGATTTTGAATATGTTTTCTATAGGTCATTTACTGCTGGGCATGGGGCCTACTTTGACTCCTTTGAGAGAACTAATTTTTCATTCTCAAATGGTTATCAATGGAAGGTAACTTCTGCATTGGGCATGGGGCATATCACCATTTTCAGTTTCAGGATCCCATCTGGTGCAGACTGGTATAGGCCCTGTGCATGTGTGTTAGTTATGGTTTTACTGCTGTGAACAGATACCATGACCATAGCAAGTCTTACAAAGTACAACATTTAATTGGGGCTGGCTTATAGGTTCAGAGGTTCAGTCCATTATCATCAAGGCAGGAGTGTGGCAGCATCCAGGCAGATGTGAGGCTAGAGGAGGTGAGAGTTCTACATCTTCATCCAAAGGCAGACAGGAGAAGACTGGCTTCCAGGTAGCTAGTTGGGGGTCTTAAAGCCAGTGTCCACAGTGACACACCTACTCCAACAAGGCCACACTACCAAGTAGTGCCACTTCCTGTGCTGAACATAACTCAAACCACCACAGCATGCCACCTTAGTCTCTGTGAGTTCATATGCATGTTGGTCCTCCTGTGTTTAGAAGGCCTTGTTTCCTTGGGGTCCTCTATCCCTCTGGCTCTCACACTGTCTCAGCCTCCTGACTTTTTCAGGGCTCATGGAGACATCCCGTTGAGAATTAAGTGTTCCCAGATCTCTTACTCTCTGCACATTGGCTGTGGGTCTTTGTAATTGTTCCATCTGCTGCAGCAAGAAGATCCTCTGAACCTCTATGGCTCTATGGATTATAGCTTGCTTTTAATTGACTTAACAGCTAACTTTCACATATAAGTGAGTACATACATACCACATTTATCTTTCTGGGTCTGGGTTACCTCGCTCAAGGTGATTTTTTTTTTTTTTTTTTAGTTCTATCTATTTATCTGCAAATTTCATTATTTTAAAAATCAAATCGTAATTTTTACTTGTTCACACAGGGGTTATAAATACAAAAAGGCAGGACGTGGGGAAGGGGATGACACCGGAGCATAGGTGTTCAGGGGAGTACAGATATCTTTCACAACAGGGTATCGACTATGTTCAGGGGACAGGTCACTATGACTCTGCCTATGATTCACTTGTCCTTATCTAAGTTGGTACTATCTGCCGAGGCTACCTATTTACAAGGTCTATGACTACTCAGGCTGGTAAATTTCCACAAAAGCTGCCTGTTTTCAATAGCTTATAGCCATTTGTTACAGTGTTTTTCCACAGAGACCCAAGACTTTGTGTTAGCATGTATGTATGTCAGGCCTATTGCTGATTTTAGGCCTATGGCTGATTGTAGGCCTTCAGTGTATAAGCAGGGCTGCCCCTGACATCTCCTCCCTTCTCTAAGTATAGAAGGGCCTTGGTGATTCTAATCTTGTGAAGGTGGGGATAGAGGCCTAACCTCTAATAATTGAAGGGAAAGATGAGAACTGGTACTAGAATTGGTTTTCAACCTCTCCATGGTTGTCAACACTACTTCCTCCCATCTTGGAACCATTAATTGGGTTATTTTTGCTGATTTCTTTTGGTCCCCTACATTATTTCATTTTTTAAAAAAAAAATGGTAGAGTAGTAGTCTATTGTATAAATGTACCACATTTTGATCTATTCATCTGTTGAGGGACATCTAGGCTGTTTGCAATTTCTGGCTAATTTGAGTAGAACAGCAATGAACATGGTTTAGCAAGTGTCTTTGTGGTGGGAAAATATATCATTTTTATTTCTACTGTTAAAAGACCACCTACTCCTTTGATTATTCAGTGTGTGTGTTTAAAATAAACATACATAGTATTTTTTCCAAGCAAATGTGATATTTTATTCATTACGTTATTTTAACCTGTTTTCAACTTGAGAACGATATTTGTTAATACATCTTATTTAAACAGCTATGCCATTCTTTATAGTTGCTGTATTTCATTATGTTGTTGCTAGGCAATGCTAAAATTAATGTCTTACTATAAAATATTTTTGAAATTTTGTATATTTTTTTCTTTAGGATGCTTTCTTAAACATGGGAAATAGATATACACCTTACAGTGTTTTGATATTCTATATACTTATATCCAAAAATTTCTGTAACTTGTATATGAAATTTTCAGGATCCTGTCTGTTATTTGATCATTTTGTTCTTGGTAATATAAGAAGCTTTTATTTCACACCTCAATGTGTGTTTTGGATGACCACTAGAGGTCATCTAAGAAATTAAATATCCAATGTGAAGCTCAGACATTTCTGTCAGGTTGACCTTCATGTAAAGCAGAGAAAGAGTCATTAGCTAATGCCAGCTGACTGTTATAACATTCAGTATTAAAATACATCCTAACTTGAAAACCATTCCTTTATGCCGCAGCACCTGGCTGAACTTTCTCTAAGGATAAGATAAGCACATAATCCTTTTTCTTCTGCTTGCTTCTTTCACATATTTTGTTTTTATATTTACTTAAGTTAGTTTAGGTTAAATAGCAAGTCTAGGACATGTTAGAGTCAAAGTAGCCATGCAAGGGCTGGGGAGATGGCTCAGTGGTTAAGAGCCATCTGGTTGCTCTTCCATAGGTCTTGAGTTCAATTCCCAGCAATCCCATGATGCATCAGAGCCATCTATAATAGGGCATGATACCCTCTTCTGTTATACAGATGTACAGGAAGACAGAGTACTCATATAAATAGATAAATAAATCTTTAAAAATCCCCACAAAGTAGCCATGCAAAATTTGTTGGGTTTATTAAGGGGTAACTGATTTTGCTGCTGTATTCTTTCCATGCCTCTACAATATGTAGATTAAATAGAAATATGCTACAAACAGAGCAAACTGGCATCTTTTCTTTTCTACACTTAACATCTCAGTGGATGTGTTTTTATTTAATCAGATTTGAGGGCTAGAATAATTATCCATTATGACCATTTAACACTGTCCTACAAATTAGAATTATTCTTTACATAAAGGATAAAGTTATAAGACAAACTACAAATACAGATATTCTTTGACTTATGAGACTGTAACTTCACAAACTTATTTTGAATTGAAAGCATTATACACTGAAAGTGCATTTGCCTCATCTAACCCATGGTACATCTCCATTTAACTTAGCCTTCTTTAAATCTGCTTAGAACACCAACAGCTTGCACTGGGCAAATCATCCAACATGAATCCTATTTTGTGATAAAGTGTTAAGTGTCTCATAATTTATTGGCTGATTTACTGAAAGTACAAAGCAAATGGTTGTAATTGGTATGCTTTTACATCATAGTAAAGTTGAAAAGTTGTAAATTGAACAAAGCATCACAATTTAAAGACCATCTGTGATTCAATTTAAAAAAGGATTGTATTCTAAAACATCTATGTTCTCTTTGCCCACAGGTTAGAGATGATACTCACACCATCTGTGATGTTTAATTTTATGTATCAGCTTAGCTGGACCAGAGAATACCCAGGCTTTTGATTAATATTATTTTCGGGTGTGTCTTTGAGAGTGCTTCTGGAAGAGCTAAGCATTTAAGTTGATGAGCTAAGGTGGAGTAGATAACCCTCTCCCAAGTCAATAGGCATTACCCTGTCCAAGGACCCAAGCATGGCAAAGATGGAAGAAGATAGGATTTGTATTCCTGTCAGACTTCCTAAGGTGGAAACTCAATTTTCTTCCAGTATTCTTGGTTCTTAGCCTTCAATCTTGGTCTGGCATTTATGTCATTTACTTCCTTGACTCAAAGACTTTGAAGTACAATGCTTGCTAACCTGCAGATGGCAGATACTGGAAACTCTTAGCTTTAACAATCATGTGAATTAGTGTTTAATGATATCTACTAATATGTCTATGTATCATCTATATATCTACATATCTATCTATCTATTATCTATCTATCTATCTATCTATCTATCTATCTATCTATCTATCTATCTATGTGATGGTTTATATATGCTTGACCTAGGGAGTGACACTGTTGGGAGGTGTGGCCTGTTGGAGTAGGTGTGTCATTGTGGGTATAGGCTTTAAGACCCTCATCCTAGCTGCCTGGAAGTCATTATTCTGCTATCAGCCTTCAGATGAAGCTGTAGAACTCTCAGCTCCTCCTGCAGCGTGCCTGCCTGGATGCTGCCATGATTCCTGCCTTGATGTTAATGAACTGAACCTCTAAACCTGTAAGCCAGTCCTAATTAAATGTCCTTTATAAGACTTGCATTGGTCATGGTTTCTGTTCACAGCAGTAAAACCCTAAGACTATCTATCTATCTATCTATCTATCTATCTATCTATCCATCCATCATCTATCTATCATCTATCTATCTACCTACCTATCCATCAATCTATCATTCTATTATCATTTATCTATACTATGTATCTTATTCGTGAGCCCCCAGTATTCCAGAGTACCCAAATCATTGCTGAACTACTGAACACTCATTGAAAAGGTCTCCTTGTTTAAGTTTCTTTCTCTACCAGTGGTTTTGTAGTGACCAGTCACATAAATACTGTGAGAATTTTTCATAGCTTCTGCTTTTAGAAACCCATTAGACTATTACAAATTATTAAGCCCTTCCCAAGAACTTATAGATCAAAAATCTAGGCGTATTTAGTATGTTTATATTAAAAGATAAAAAAAAAATAAAAAACACATGCATTCGGTCTTCATCCTATAACTTTTTGAATTCATGATGTTGGAAAAGGCACATTCATTAGACTGTTATCTTGTTTAATCTTTTCTCAGGCTAGCAATATGCAGTATGATACTGATGAGATGCTGGGCATTGGCACTGAATGTCAGTTTCTGCTTCTCTGTGCAGTCACATGCTAAATAATCAATGCTATCCAGTGCAGTGCTTTGCTAAGCAACAAAGCATGGTAGGTTAGATGTATGAAGAGTTTCTCTGGTTTACTATAACCTCAACTTGCTATAAATTTGCCAGTATATAACCCCTTCTAAGTTGAGGATCGCATATTCATATCCTATTAAAAACATTAAGCTCATTAGCCCAAATATCATCTTAATGGAGAATATATGAATTTCCAAAATCAAAAGAAGGCTGGCTAGTGGAGTGGCATTATTCCACATTTCTGCAATTGTCTTTAATGTCTGACTCAGTTGAGGACAGATGTGTTCTCATGTAGGCTTCTGTGCTCAATTTGTTATTGTGTCATAGGTCATTCGGCCTCTGGGAAACTTCACTGTGTGTTTACCAATGAATGAAAATAACAACAACAAAAAAGCAAATGGGGTCTCAGCGCTGTTATGAAAATAGTTTTTACCTTGTGAGTACCTTGTGAAGGTCTTCAGGAACCTCAGGAGCTCACAGCTCACATTTTCTGACCCACTGTACTAGATTATTGGGGCCATTATTAGACATTTTAATTATAGAATAAAAACATATCAATGGGCAATTATTGCAAATTGGTATTAGAAGATTAAAATCTAGGATCTCTAAATGAATTCTGACATTCAATGGGTTTTAAAAAATGTTAGTATAGTTAAAGTTTGAAAGTTTTCTTATTTGAAAAGTGCATATAAGAATGTTTATTTCATGGTACTTTTAAAAAAGTACTGTAATGGACTAAGAGTCCTGGTGGCTTTAGTTATTATTATTGCTGAAGACTCAGAAGATGGTGAGTATGTTAGTAAGGACCTCCTCCCAGTCTTCCAAAGTACTTGACCGACTATTATGGTAAGTTCAGAAAACAAATAAATCTCTGAGAGGTACCACAGCATCTTTGTGTCACACTACTGGTATCCACTATGTTTAGTAGGGGTTGTCACTGTGTTACTATGAAGATCCTGAAGCTCAGGGTAGCTAAGTTACTTTGCTAAGATGAGGGAGAGAACAAGCAGTCTAGGAATCCTCAGAACCCATTTCTAGGGTCAGCACTCCTCCTCCTCCTCCTTCTGCTCCTGCTCTTCTGCATCTTCCTCCTCTGTCACCTGATACAGGATCTCACTGTGTATCCCTAGATGGTCTAGGATATGCTGTGTATACCAGGGTGGCCTTTAACTCATAAAGATCCACTTACTTCTGATTCCTGAGTGCTGGGATTAAATGTTGTACCACCACTCCTGCTCAGGACTAACATTCTTAACTACAACAATATTCTAAGAAGATACATAATTTTAAAAATTATTAGTATTTATTATTATTATATTATTATTTGCTTTATGTGTATGAACATTCTGCTACATATATATATATATGTACCATGTGTCTGCCCAGTGCTGTTGGGGGACAGAGGAAAGCTTCATATAGCCTGGAACTGGAGTTACAGGTGATTGTGAACTGCCATCTGGATGTCAGGAACCAAACTCAGGTCCTTTGCAAGAGTAATAAGTGTCTTTAAGCATTGAACTGTCTCTTTAGCTCCCATTCTAGAAAGATTTTGCTTATCATATTACAAATTATAGAATTTGAAATTACACTTGGTTTTAATCATTCTTCTGGGTGCATTTTGTGTTCCTGGAAAAAAAGGTCATTAAACTTTACACACATTGATAGATTCAATTCAGTCATATTACAAATTATAGAATTTGAATTTACACTTGGATTTTAATCATTCTTCTCGGTGCATTTTGTGTTCCTGGAAAAAAAAAGTCATTAAACTTTACACACATTGATAGATTCCCAGTAGAATCATGGATACACAATAGGGGTAACCCCGCTACTTGACAGTGCCCCTCAGCATTGTCATGCTAACACCATCTATCTTTGCTTGCCTGCACATCTTGTTTGCTTTCTCAACATTTGTTACTCATTACAAAGATGTTTTATGCTAATGTTTTCTTTCTCTGGTTTCTCACAACTAATTGTAGAAGGAATAATTTTCAGCATGATTTCTACCAGAGTAAGATGCACTTCAAATCTTTTGCAATGATGAGAACTTCCTGTATTCATTGAATTTCATGAGCAAAATACCTCAAGTGTGTCTCTTTCATTCATTTTAGGGAATTCTTAACTTCCTTAGAACATCTTATTTTACCAGTGACATTACTGGCCAAAGTACTTGAAATCCGAATAAGAGATTCACTTTTGTTTTCTCCAAGTATATGCTAGAAAAACTATATTTTTTATATTTATATAGCAATCATATGACTGATTCAGATCTGGGTATAAGATGATAAAATTAATATTTTTAATGGATTTTCTTTCTTTCTTTTTTTTATTATAGCAGAAACTTCCATGTAAGGCTGGAATGCTAATCACTGTATTTCTTGGCTGGAACTGTAAGGCATACTTTAGGTGCTATGTGCAATTTAATTTGTGTTAATAAGGGTCAGCATCACCATCTGGACAATAAAACATGGTTGATCCCTTGAGAAAAAGATGTGATCAAATATCTAAACCCATTAGACATTCTTATTAACAACAGTTATTTAAATATGATAGCTAAAGGAAACTTTACCATTTTATAGTCACTTTTAGAAGATTTTCTTCTTATAAACGTAACCCAAATTCTATGAAATAGTAGGTTTTCAGTAGTGGGAAGAAAACTGCAATTGGCTGTGAAACATTCAAGGCAGGACATGGTTCTTGTGTTTGCTGACTTCCATTACTTAAGAAAAGTCTGGCACTCATGGCCATCCTGTCTTCTCTAAGTGTTTTCAAATCTATAAGTCTCTCTTTCCCAGAGTTTCCCACTGATCAAAATTATCAGCATCCTTCTTCTGTTACTAATTCTCCCTGAGATACAGTCCTCTACATGCTGAGTCTAGGGCTTTCCAGATCACTACTTGTAAGTTTCTGTTTCTCTGTTCTTCATCCTTTCCTTTCCTCCTTCCAGCCCATCTCTGCTGCATCACCCAGCATGGAGCAGATGGCTGCCTCGGTGTATTATAATATTTTATAAGATACACCAAATAATTATAATTGGGGGTATTTCCTTGTCTATTTTTTTTTTTTTTTTTGGTTTTTCGAAACAGGGTTTCTCTGTATAGCCTTGGCTGTCCTGGAACTCACTCTGGAGACCAGGCTGGCCTCGAACTCAGAAATCCGCCTGTCTCTGCCTCCCAAGTGCTGGGATTAAAGGCGTGCGCCACCACCGCCCAGCTCCTTGTCTATTTTAAACAATAATCCTTCTGATCGCTCTTAAATTAATTAGATAGCTTAACATTTCGGATGCCATTCTTCATAACATGCTATAGTGATAATGTATCATTCTTAGACTTCTAGAGATTGCTGAACCTAATACATTCTTTTTCTTTTTTTTTTTTTTTTTTAATTTTTATTTTCAGCAATTCAAAAAAATTTAAAAAGCATTCAAACAGAATAAAATGAAAATAAACAAACAAGCAAAATACCAAGGGTCAGATATACTTATACAAGAATTCTATAGAGCCTTCAAACAAGCAACACTTTTTGAGTTATGTTTAAAAAAATTCAGAACCACAATAAGCTCCTTCACAAAGCAAATAATATTGAAATAGTGAAATCAAGTGTAAACCCAACAAAAATATATAAATTATAGTCTAGTATCCCTCATGAATATACATACAAAAATTCTCAATGAAGTAGTTGCAAACTGAATACAAGAGATATAAAAAAATAATATTCCATGAATAACTGAACAACTGTTTTTTTTTTAGAAGACCGTACTCCATATACAGGCTGCATGTTTTGGGATAGCCCCCACTCCAGATGTTTGAGACCTACATGAAAACCAAGCTGCACATTTACGACATATGTGCAGGGAGGCCTAGGTTCAGCCCATGGAGGTAGATCTGTGTAGACTAGTTCTGGAAGTCCTAGCCAGAGCAATTAGGCAACAGAAGGAGATCAAAGGGATACAAATTGGAAAGGAAGAAGTCAAAGTTTCACTATTTGCAGATGACATGTTAGTATACTTAAGTGACCCCAAAACTTCCACCAGAGAGCTCCTAAACCTGATAAACAACTTTAGCAAAGTGGCTGGGTATAAAATTAACTCAAACAAATCAGTAGCATTCCTCTACACAAAGGATAAACTGGCTGAGAAAGAAATTATGGAAACGACACCATTCACAATAGTCACAAATAGTATAAAATATCTTGGGGTGAATCTAACCAAGCAAGTAAAAGACCTGTATGACAAGAACTTCAACACCCTGAAGAAAGAAATCGAAGGAGATCTCAGAAGATGGAAAGATCTCCCATGCTCATGGATTGGAAGGATTAATATAGTAAAAATGGCTATCTTGCCAAAAGCAATCTACAGATTTAATGCAATCCCTATCAAAATTCCCACTCAATTCTTTACAGAGATAGAAAGAGCAATCTTAAAATTCATTTGGAATAACAAAAAACCCAGGATA
The DNA here is from genome assembly GCA_021653895.1 of Mastomys natalensis. Lineage (NCBI taxonomy): Eukaryota > Metazoa > Chordata > Mammalia > Rodentia > Muridae > Mastomys > Mastomys natalensis. The sequence continues at coordinate 686,354 of JAJTUV010001234.1, read as the reverse complement.
GCGAAAACTACACTCAACAATAAAAGAACTTCTGGGGGAATCTCCATCCCCGATTTCAAGCTGTACTACAAAGCAATAGTGATAAAAACGGCATGGTATTGGAACAGAGACAGTCAGGAGGATCAATGGAATAGAATAGAAGACCCAGAAATGAACCCCCATACCTATGGTCACTTGATCTTCGACAAAGGAGCTCAAACTATCCAGTGGAAAAAATACATTCTTTTTCTTTGGGTATTTGAGACATGGTTTCTTTGTGTAGCCCTGGACGTCCTGGAACTAGCTCTGCAGACCAGGCTAGCCTAGAACTCACAGAGATCCACCTGCTGGGTTGTGGAATTAAATATGTGTGCAACCACCACGTGGTTCCTAATATGTCCTTAAACAATTTTTAACAGTGGATCTGAATAGAGCAGGTTCAAATATTTTAAAAAACAAAACAAAACAAAAGAAAACTCTCTGTCTGTTGGTTTGGTTTCCATACAGCTGACTGGTGTAAGTTTTAATGAGGTATTGTCTTTTCAGCTTTAGGCTATACAATAAGAAAGAAAGCTCTGGCTTTAGCAAACAGGAGTCTGTGGAGATAAACAATATTTTCAATGTCCTAAAAGAATTGTTCACTTTGCACCTGGGAAAATATCTAAGGATTTAAAGATCTATGTTTTGAGGGAAAGTGAAAGAATTGCTTTTAAAACTGCTACACCGAAGGCAGGATTTTAGGATTTCTCCATTTTTAGGAAATCCAGAGGGGAAAAATACCCTACACATAGCCCTCCAAGAAACATAGGTGTTACAAAAGCCAGAGTTTTGTTAGATCAACACTCTCAGGTATGGGGAAGGTAGCACTGTCTTCAGTGACTGTGATTTCAATTGTGTCAATGAATGTATTTTATCATTGTAACACAGCACACCTTTTTCTTTAAGGCAATTCCTAAATTTATCTTGATATTTGGAAGTGGAAAGAAAACTAGACTTGTGTAAATGTTGTATGGTTAAAGGAACAAATGCAGTCAATGTTTCCCTACAATCATTGCTGATGTGCAGCTTTAATGCATGTGGGTATTGCAAAGGGGGCACACTAGTCACCTCCAATTCGACTGTGTTGAAAACATCCTAGGAAGATGCAATGGCTCCTTCCAGGGGGAAACAGGCATTTATAACTTATTAATCAACTATTCTTTCAATGAACAATTACCTAGCAATAATAAAGTAAATGTCTCTCAGCACCTATATCCTTAAAGTCTGTCTTGGAAAGGAGATTACGAATTAATTTACTCGTTTTTAAAAATAATTACTAAGTAATGTTTTATAATAAAACCACCTCAGTAAATTGCCTCAGACATAATCTCAGAAAAGTAGCTTATTTTCTTTAAAAAAAGGTGTGTATACCTATATGCATATGTGTATGTGTGTTTATATGGTGTATTGTGGAACTTAAGTATGGGTGTGAAAGTTTGTGGTGAAGTCACATATATATCATAATATTTACTCAGAGGTTAGAGGTCAACCTCAGGCATTGGTTTTTCTCCTTTCACCTTGCTTTTTGAGACAGGGTCTTCTGCTTATTGCCTTGTATTAGAGACTATGGGACCTGTGAGATTATAGGGTTATTTTGTCTGCCTCACATTTGGCTATAGGGGTCTTGGGATTACACATGTACACTGCTTCATCTAATTTTGTGTGGTTTCTGGTGACTCCAACTTGAGTTGGTACACTTGAATGGCAAGTGGGTCATCTGTGGGACCATCTCCTGATCCTCTGTTTAGTTTTTAAAATTAGTTTATAACACAGCACTTTCTCTTCAGCATTTTCATATATATTCAGTTTTGGGTGTCTCCTTGATATACCCCTGTCCCCCTTGCCTCCTATTTCCACTTAAATCCTTCTAGTATTCCCCACTACACTTTCATATCACATGTGACTCGTCTCCACATCCCTTCTCTTGAAATATGGTTTGTTCCCATCCATGGGTCCCTTTCTAGTTTTCCTGCCTCTACCCACACTTAGTTCCACAAACATACTCATATAAAATTAGAAGCTAGGATCTGCATACACGTGATGGAATGTAGCTTTAGTTTGCATTTTCGTGACTGCTAAGAATGTTGAACTTCATTTATTGACTGTTGGCATTTCTTCTTTTGAGAGCAAACTTCAATTCCTTAGCCTACTTTTTTATTTAATTTTGTTTAGTTTCTTTGTGTTCTTCATGTATTTTCGAATATTCATAATAGTCTGACAGATGGTTAGCTGGTAAAGAATTTTTTCTCTACTCTGTAGCCTGTTTACTCAGTTTACTGCTTTCTCGACTGTGTAGAAATGTTTTTTATTAAATGAGGTCCCACTTGTCAATTGCTGACCTAATTTTCTAAGACAATGGAGTCCTTGCTGCCACCAGCACAGCTTAGGGATTGATCTAACTAAGACGATGTGGGATGAGAAAGCAACAGATCTCCCAGAAAAGCTGGGATTGAGTGGACTGTGTACTCTCCGATGGAGAAACACCACTAGCATTCTGGAAGCTCAGCACACTTATATTATATATTTGAATCAATAGGGTTGATTTACAGTATACAGATGAAGAAGGGGGCAAGTTAGCTAATCTCAGGAGACCTTTGTGGATTGGGAAGCTTTAGGTCAGTATTATTCTGAGAGACAGGTAAACATCCTACTTGGAGCGGAGGATAGTTGTGAAATTTCCTTGAACCTGAACCAGGGAAGGTTTCGCCATCACCAAGGGTCTGAGACATTTGGGTCCTTGACGTGGCTGTGCTCATGTCAATGATGTACGTTCACTCAGAACTTCATCTGTCCCGATCAAGGCTTCTTCCGCTCCCCACAGGTTCTATTCAGAATGCCCTTACCTATCCTTACATCTTTAAATGCCTTCCCAAGCTTTTCCTCCAGCATTTTCAGTTCTAGATCACATGATTCATTTGGATATGATTTCTATACAGAGTGAAAGATAAGGAAGGATAACCTGCAGTTATCCTGTTTTTCCCACCACCATTGTTGAGGTGGTGTTGAGGTGGTCTTTCTTCCAGTGTTTATTTTTGGCATCTTTGTGAAAAACCAGGTGGATATAAATATTTGGGTTTGTATCTGGGTCTTTCATTCTCTTCCATTAATCAATATGTCTGTTTTTGGTGCCAAACTGTGCTATTTCTGTTACTATGGCTCTATATAACTCGAATCCAGGCATGAGGCTACCATCAGCTTAGTTTAATTAATGAATAAATTTTGCTTAGGATAGGTTTGGTGGTCTGAGATCTATTGTGATTCTAAATGCGTTTTGGTTAAATTTTTTATATGTTTTGTGAAGGATAGTGTTGAAATTTTGATGAGGATTGTATTGAATCTGCAGATTGCTTTTGGTAAGATATCAATTTGCACAATTTAGATTCTTCTAATACATACACATGGGAAGTCTTTCCATCTTCTAGTGTCTTCAATTTCTCTTGTTTTAAAGTCCTCATTACAAAGGTATTTTATTTTCTTGGTTAGGTGTTTTCCAAAGAAGTTTATTTTACTTTGCTGCAATTGTGGATGAGGTTCTTTTCCTGATTTCTTCCTTCTTGCAGTAAATGGGATCTAAGACAGATCAACAAATGGACAGTGTGCGGAGAGGGAGAGACCTTGAAACACTCAGTCCTAAATGGGTTGTCTTCATCAGACCTCTCTCTTTAGGGCTTAAGAGTCTATGTGGAAGAGAAGATTGTAAGAGCCAGAGGTGGTCAATGACTCCAACGAAACAGTGTCCCTTAGAGACAACAGGAATTATGCACATATAAGTCCACAGAGACTGTGGCAGTACACACAGGGTCTGTTCAAGTTGAAGCTCAGTCCCAGTACTGAGAAACAAAGTGGACACCAGGGTCCCACCCAAACCAAGGAGCTATCTGCAACAGATACTTGCTTGCATAGAAAAATTAGTTTTCCCCAATGGAGTCTCACTGGGTATATTAACTGTACTTCAAGGTAATCGCTATGGCCAGGGTGGAGCTGGCCAACACAAAATGAAATCATTATTATTTTTGTTCCATATTGCTTTGTTTGGGTGTTTTTTGCCTTATCTATCTTTGCCTTGTATATTTTGGTTTCTGGTTTTGTGTTATGACTTTTTAAAATGTGTGTGTCTGAGTTTGTGGTTGGTTGGCTTGTTTTTTTTTTTTTTTTAAAGACAGAGAAATGGCATGGAATTGAGGGAGTGAGTAGTACCACCCACAGTATATGAGAAAGTTCATATTGCATCACATTCTTACCCCATATTGGGTGTCTGTTTTAATTTAGCCATTCTAGTGGATATGTGGTGGAATCTTACTTTGAATTTACTTAGTACTTGGAAAGGTTTGAGTTATTCTAAATTAACTTAATCCAGAGCATGTACCTGTGACCTCATACATGAGTTTTGAAGGACATGTGCTTCTCAGTGAAGTAGGAGCCGCTGTGTTAACCTGAGAACTAAGTCAATAACTAAGCTGGAGCTCACCCAAGAGGAGAAATGATTGCATTTGTGGCAGGCAGAAATGCTTCTAAAGTGGAGATAGTTTTGTTTCACTTAAAGATGTTGACATTTTATTAGGATCAAACTTCTTCAGTACTTCTAAGTAGAAATTTCTAGATTAATCTGAGAATCAAGTGAAATTTCACAATATCTACAAATAAAAAATGGCACTTGTGATGCCAATATAAAGATGTGTTTCTTTTTGCCTCTAACTTGTGTGGTGTAGGGGGATGACAGATTGCAGGAGCAACAGTAAGTATCAACTCTAACACCACAGGCTTTGAGGGGAAAGACTGTTCATCTAGTATCACTGCTCTGAGCAGCACACCAACCGGTGATTTGTGGTTATGACTCCAGAAACTCTGCAAGCTTTATCTAAAATATATATTCTTTGATACCAGAAGACTGACTGATGGCAGCAAAGCCTAAAATAACTCAGTGAATTTGGATTTGAAGTTAAAAACTCTCTTATAACAAGACAGCCTTTGGTACTATATCTAAAAATGATCTATTTACCCAGTTGGGCAAGGTACAATAATGGGCTTTATGTTACGTTCTCTATTATCTCTTAATTGGGCAATGGAAAGTAAATGATTTGCTCGGTGAATGCAGAAAGACATATTTCTAAAAAAGATACATATTCCATGAAGCAGTAGGGATATTATAACCAAGAAATAATTAGAGTAACATACTGAACAGAAAAGTAGCAAGGATAGAAAAATGACTATCAAAATCCACACAATTCAGTAAAAAGACACTGAGGAAAACTTCATGAAAAACTCCACACACTGAGGCTGGATCTTGCACTAAGGCCACTTTTGATTTTTCTTTTTTCCTAAATTATTTTGCTCATTACATGAAATCTTGCAAATAAAACTGTTAAGACTGTGAAGTTAAAAATTGGCAGTGAAATGGCACTGTGGGTTTAGTTCAGATTCAGGAAAATAACTATTTACTTGGAGGAGTTCATAGTGATTTTGAAGCCGATAGAATTATTGATGGCTGGAGTCTAGACATATCCTGGATGTGAAGAGTCAGGGGAAATAAAAGAGTAACATGGGGATTGGGAGGTGAGGAGAGCGCAAAGCGGAGAGGGATGATGCTTTCACAGGCAGCTTAAGCTCATGCCATCTTTCTTTGCTCTGCAATGTTTCTCCTCATAGTGAATTTTGTGATCTGCACCCCGTCAATGCTTCAGTCTTATCCGAACACAGCTATTTGCTTAGATATTTCTTGGGTTTGGAAGAGGAAACCTGAGCTTGCTGAGTTTATATATTCCACTTTATAGAGCTGGTGGGATGACGGCTCTGTTTACTTCATTACTTTTCTCCTTGCTTACTCATTCCACTGAAATGCCTGACAGTATTCTTGCCCCAGTTCTAATACAATTCATAGTGCCCATGCCATAGAGCGTGGCACATGCACTGGCTCCTTTCTGACCTTTGTTTTCATACTTTCCCAGTAGCACTTATACTCACAAAGAGTCAAGACTTTCTCCAGCCTCTCCTTTATTCTTTTCTTGGATGACTACATTTTAGTTATATTTGCTTTCTTTTGATTCTTCTATTTTTGAGATTATAATATAATAACATCATTTACCTCTTCCTTTTCCTTCCTCCCCTCCTTGTTCGCTTTCACACTCATGGACAGTTTGTGTTAAATTAATTTTTGTTTTTATTCTCTCTTTCTCTCTCTCTCTGTCTCTCTCTGTCTCTCTCTGTCTCTCTCTCTCTCTCTCTCTCTCTCTCTCCCCTCTCTCTATCTATCTATCTATCTCTATCTCTCTCAAATACTCAAGTAAAACCTGCCACTCTGTCTAATATTACTTGTACATATGTTTTCAGGGCTGATCATTTGAAATTCTTCTTTGGGTAAGACTATTTCTTCTGCTCTCTGCATTTCTTACTTGTCTGTAGTTCTCTATGTAGGGTTGAGGCCTTGTAGACTTGACCTGCTCAAAAAGAGGGAAATTCATGCATTGAAACTGGAAACCTAGTCATGGGCTAGTAAAGTCATGGATCTTGGATAGGAACCTACAACCACCATTTTACTAAATTAGCATACTCCCTAACTATATGCTAAATATGTGTCCTTATATCCAAAAATAAGTATATACCTCATGCCTCATCCAGAAAACTTTGCAGCAGATACCATTGTAGAAAGCCTTGTTCAATCAAAATGCAGAGTTCTAGAGCCTAGCCCCAAAGGGTACATCTCTGTTACAACTCCTGCACCTTGGGCTCAGGGATCATTGTGGAACAATGGGCAGAAAGACTGTAAGAACCTGGGGTAAGAGAATTTGGCTGTGAGATTGTGTCTCTTAGTAAGGTCAGAAGCCACACCGATAAAGTCTCACCAATATGGATGCCTATACAAGAGCTGAACATGATAGACTTATTTTCTTTTTTTTTAAATTGGATAGTTTATCTATTCACATTTCAGATGTCATCCCCTTTCCCCATTTCCCATCCCTAGAACCCCCTATCCCATCTACCCTCCTCCTTTTTGCTTTTATACCATTTTAATTATATGCATGTATTAAGGTCAGTTTTAGGTTGAGGGTCTAGCAATACAATAGATGCAAATAGTCAAGGAACAAGCAAGACAATAAACACAAATAGTCAAAGAACAAGCAAGTCAATAAACAAAAGTCTGTGAACACTCCTGTGATCACTGTTTCTAAGGGTGATCTAAGGATGACCAAAATATCTGAGCCTACTTCCCTGCCTGTGCTAGCCCAAAGTCATTTTCATGTCTGAAGCCTATTTCCTTGTACTAGTCTAAAATTTAGATTCCTGGATAGACCTTTTTGTTTGTTTGTTTGTTTGTTTTGTTTTTTAATGTCTTTGAACATGACTAGCATTACCCTGGGAAATGTTTTTTTTTTTTTCAGTAACTTTTTTTCTCTGCCCTTTGTATGGATGCTTAGATGGTTTTTCACTCTTAGTCTTTAGTTTTGTTGCTTTCTGTGGTGCCTCTTGTGATAGTTATGATTCTTTTTTTTTATTATTATTTAAGCCACATGTTTTCTACCTGGTACATGCAGTTTACTTTATATACCACTATGCTTACAGTCACACTAATCTCTTTCCCTCCTCTCCCTCCCTCTTTCCCCTTTTCATCCCTCCTCTCTCTTTTCTCATCCATTTACTGATCTTCCTTGTTAGAGTATAAATATCACAAAGACAGAGAAATACATAGTCTTGTCTACAACCATAGCTTAGTACTATATATTCTCTATGAAGCGACAAAAAAGGAACAAATTAATTACAATTTATGTAATATATGTTCAAACATGTAATAGCTCTCATTCAAAAGTAGGTCTTGTTTTGAATTCAAAAAAATAGGTCTTGCTTTGAATTCAGTTGGTTGAATGGAAGTTAGCTGGTCAAGTGTTTTTTGTTTTATTATTTTTTGGGGTTATTTTTGTTTTTTTTTTTGTTGGTTTTTTTTCTTGTTTGTTTTAATTTTTTGTTTAACCAAGTTTCTTTATGCTCTATATACTGGTATAAGTAAATTGCCTTTTTATAGAATTTTTCATTCAAAACTTCAGCAAATGTTTAAAAAGCTTTATGTAGACCTCATTATAGCAGCCTACTTAATCAAATGCATGTGTTTGTTTTCAGTTTAAATTAAGGAAATCTGAACAGCTTGGGGAGCTAAGAAAGAAGATGAAATTCTCTGTACACTCAAATCTCTTGTGCACTCTGATGTTGACTGTCTGCCTTCCTTTAAGCTTTAATGTCGCCTGATCTGGGTCACTCTCCCAAGGCTTATTAGCTTCCACTTCCAGTGTAATTGCAGCCAGAAGCACAGAGTAATTTGAATGCTTTTGACAGGGATAGCTTTGGATAATCTTTTATTTATGTAATTAGCTTGGTTTAATTAAGGGTCAAACCTGAGGGGTTTCTCCTACTATTGCTATCATATACCCTGCATTAAGTGCATTTAGTAATTCTGAGTAATTCTGCTCCAGGACAGATAAATCCCAGCAGGACATGCTGACCTGGTTCTGTCCCCCTGTACACACAAACAGACAAACTCAACTTCAGCTCCAAGGTCTTTGTGTTTTTGACTTACTCTCCTTTTCCCAGACCGAGTTGCATAGATACAAGCTTCTATACTGTTTGCGTTTTCCTCCCTTTTTTGTAAGTTCGAAAGTAGAAAAATTGTCTTCAAAAAGTTGTTGATTGTTGCTAATGTGTCTGGGAAGTGAGGAGGATCCCAACCTGGATACAAGGGTTTTTCATTTCTCCTCTTTTCTAGTGCCGAAATACTTACAGAACGGTTTCTTATCTTTAAGAAAATTTAGTAGGTCTAGAAAGTTAAAGGGTAAGAAGTGGAAAAAAAAAAAAAAAAAAAAAAGAAGAAGAAGATATTCTTCATGAGTACCAGAATACCTTGAGCTGCTGAGTAGAGGAGATCTGATTGGATGATAGTCCACCCAGATGCGAGTTGGAAAGAATGAATTACGAGGAAGGCTTGGAGTTGAAAGGAAAGGTGAAAGTACTGGAGATAAAGGTTTGGTGTGTGATAAACTATGACTGCATCACGTGCTCATTCTTATGCTTTTCCTTATTTGGATGTTACCCCTACTTAAAAAAAATGCCTATGCCTTTAGGAAAGGACACTTTAATTCTACATAGAGGAAAAATTGTATAATCTTGATCCAATAGTCATCTACTTGTCTTTACCACCTTTAGTTCATTCTGTGTATGGGTATTCTATTACATATTTGAAAAATATGTATTACACGAATTGCATGCAATAGATTTGGTTATTTTTTATTCATTCATTGATAATATGCAGTACAGTTTTAGGTAACAAAGCTATGACTATGAAAAGAGTATTCACACACACACAAACACACACACACACACATGCACACACATGTGTATGCATATATCCTAGAATTTCCATTTCCAACATCTTTTCCCATTGCCCCTGGTACCACTGATTTAAGATAGAACTTTAAGGAGATCTGGTGTTTCCAATAACTCAAGAAATGGATGTATCACACCAAGATAGAGATAGAATTATACTCAAAGTTTTGACATAATTACTGGGTGATGGATTCTGAAGAATATCAAGAAGACTGTCTCCTGTGCAATCATCAAATATTATTACCACAGCCTCCTGCTGCCTGTGTTCACTCCACATAGTTTTTAATGTTTAGTTTAACTCTTACTCCAGTCAAGAAAAAGCAAAAACTGTCACCTGTGATGCTGGTGCCTCGTCAGTAGTTTCCTAGGTACAAACCACAGATCTAATGTGTCTCTGTCTTACTTTCTAGTCATGTTAAAGGATAATATTATTTTAAAATCCTAAAGCAATATATTTACTTTTCCCACTAGATTGAGAAAAATGGTGACATCTTAGTATGATCCATGACAGCAGTACCCAATGTCCTGGCTGTCATTGCATGTCCTCACAGTTAGAAATTTGGAATTGGAAAATAATGCTAGATACATATGTGAATGTCTTTATGAAGCAGGAAGATTATTAGCTATATTGAATTTTAACCCTTCAGGGCCTGTCATTTTATTGTTTTCCCTGGCAAAGGAAGTGGGCACAAAGTTCTTGGTTGCCTATTGAAGTGATTCATAGTTCAGGTTGCTTTGAAGAAAAGCATACGTATGAGATGACTTAGCAGTTACGTTATTTTTAGTTGAACTGAACAACTGACAAACTATAGTTTTCTAATGTTTGTGCCAGATATTTTCTTGTAATTGGAAAAAGTGAGAGGCTCCTTTAAGATATATTTTAAATTTTATTTTTGTTGCCAATATGGAAACCTGAACGTTTACACATAAATTAGAAATTTGAACGGCTTTTACCCATCACTATGACTTATGTACTTTCCCAGCACCTAAAGGCTTTCCTAGATGGACTGGTGGTATTAGTGAATGTGTAAGGAAATTAGTCAGCATCGGTGAGATCCAAACAGCTTAGTGGACCAGAATTCTTCACACATTATGTGATGAATACCATAGTTGTCAGCCTGATTAAATTAGAGACACTTAGACAATAGGTAAAGTCTTACTTGTAGGTGTGCTTATGAGGTTGTTTCCAGAGGAGATTGGCACAATGAGTTGGACTGAGTGAGGAAGAGCCTACCTTTAACGTGGATAGGTATTGTCTAACTGACCCTGGGGGCATGGTAACAGAAGGGAAAAGCAGAGGAAGCTATTTCCTCAGTTTCTCTTCAGGCTGGGCCATTCTTCTTGCTTGAACATCAGAACTTTAGACCACTCTAGGATCGAGGCTCTCAGGACTTCAACTTGAGTAAGAGTTATACTGTTAGCATCCTGGGTTCTGAGATTTTTGAATATGAATGTAGGCAGACTTCCAGCATCCCAGGGTTCCTAACTAGCAGATGACCTTCTCTGGGACATCTCAGCCTCCACAATGACCTGAGAAAATTCTCCCTAGTAAATTCCCTCTCTTATCACTCCTCTCTTTATGTATATTGTAATTTTTTTCTGTTTCTCCAGAGAACCATGACTAATTCTCATTATGTTACAAAATCACACATTCTTATCAGAATAGTCTATTCAAACTGTAAGACAGACTAATGGCTTTTAATGGAACAGAGTACAAAAACTTCATGGATATGGTTTCTAGTCAGATCTTGGTGGTGTATCAAAGAAGAACAAGCACAATTGTGTGAAAAGGCTATTAAAATACCCCTTCCTTTTAGTACAGGTTATTTGTTTGATACTACTTCCTTTCCCATAGATTTAACCAACTAGCATCACAGAAAAAATGCTGAATATAGAAAACTTGAAGATGTGAACTATCTTCAGTAATATCAGAAGATAAAGAGTATTGCAGAAGTGATAATCAATACCACTTGTTTTTTTAAAACTAAAAGACTTATTTTTGAAGACATTTGTGGTGGTTTGACTGAGAAATGCCCTCTGAAGACTCATGTATTTGAATACTTGGACCCACTTGGTGGCACTCTTGGGAGAAGTTCTGGAATCTTAGGAAGTGGAGCCTTACTGAAGAAAGGGGTCATGGGGGTGGGGGGTGGGCTTTGAGAATTAATAGCCTTGTTCACGTCCTGCTTTCTCTTTCTGTTTCCTGTGTGTAAATCAGATATAACCAGCTCCTTACAGCAGACCATACTTTCCCTGTCATTCTGGACTGTAACGCTCTGCAACCATAATTCCAAACAAACAAACAAAACCCTCTTCACTAAGCTGCTTGGTACTTTATCAAAGCAACCCAAAAGAAACTAATACAATGAAACTATTATTTAATAAAAATTTTATTTATGATGCAACAAAGTATTATTGCTATTTTACAGCACATCATATAGATGCTTTAAAGTCTTAGTTTTTATAATATTATAAACACTAATTCCCAAAATTCTATAGAACATTTTAGAGTATAAAATGGTCTTTAGACTTTGAGAATTGCTGGCCAATGTGGGACAACTAGGTTCTGATGATGTCAAGTACCCTAGGTTGCTGATGCTTATGTTCTTGTGCTTGCCTTTTGCCATCTGGATCTCCTTGGTGCTACCTGCACTCTCTCTGACTGGAGACTGCCTTTCCTATTATCTTGGTTGTGTCAGAACTGTTTGGGATGGGTGTTGCTGCTTGGGTTAGAGTTGAGGCCCAAGATCTGCTCAATGTTTAGGCCCAGACCGGAAGGAACCAGTGCTCTAGGCCCGGAGTGAGTTCCTGGATCCCTGTAGGTCCCGGTTACTTCCTGTTTGGGGCAAGTGTTGCTGTCTCCTTGCCTAAGAAACTGCTCGGGTTAGAGCTCATGGGAGCCTGGCTTCCTCTGGGTTCTGTGAGATTGGGTGTAGAGTTGTCTCCCGTGATCTGCTGAGCGCTCAGGCCCAGACTGGAAGGAACCAGTGCTTGGGCCAGGAGTGAATTCCTGGGTCCCAGTGGGTCTCAGTTACTCCCTGTTTGGGGCTGGTGTTGCTGTCTCCTTACCTGAGATACTGCCTGGGTTAGAGCTCCTGGGATCCCCACTTTTGCTGGGTTTTGTGAGGTTGGGTGCAGAGCTGCTGCCTGGAATCTGCTCCGTACTTGGGCCCAGACCGGAAGTTCGCTGGCCAACTTTATATTATGGACATAGAACATAAAAATCCAACAAGCGTATTTCCATTTACACCTTGCTAAAATTAGAAACAATTCTTAGCTATAATATTAGGTGTCTCGTGTAGAGAATTCTATTATGTAAAATACTTAATTGTTTTAAACGTTGTGTACCTTTTTTGTTCTAAATATATGCAAGGTTTTATTCTTTTTTTAAAAATCAAACTTTATTTTTAAAGTTCTATCCCACCAGGCATGGAGGTAAAATTCTGTAATCTCAGCTGGGATCCTGACGGAAGAAGATCAGGGCCAGCTTGGGCTATTTAGGAGACCCTGTCATAACAAACAAAACACAAATCCTATCTGAATCTTTGTTTTTCCTGTTAGTTTTCCTTTGGGGAATTCTGTTTAATTCTTTCAGTAGCTTTGTCCTAATATTTACCTTCTTGAACAGCTCTTGTGTGAGCTACTTCAAAGTCAGATGGCCTCACCTGTCTCTGGAGGATCTGCCTGTTTGTTTTGTTTTCTCTTCAGTGACCAGTGCTCCATAAACCCTCACGGCCTTCAGTAGTGATCACATAATCTCTACGTCCGTCCTGCCTTCTTGTGCACACGTCTTGATTCCATATTGCTACAGGGTCAACACCTTGTCCACAGATGACAGTGTCGGCTTCGCTCCTTAATGTGAATTGAACCTGTTAAGACTGGTATCAGAGTTCTTGGCATGACTAAAGACATTGGTAATCCTTTGATCGGTACCCACTATATGCCTCTTTCTTGGTCCTTCTCCTCATTTTTTTTTCCTGATAACTTAACAACAAACTAACCAAAGTAGGATTATTTTAGGGAACACAGATAAAGATTCTCCTTTTTGCAAACATGTTTAAACTCGTTGCTTGATTTCTAAATTAATGACATTAATTGATTATTTTCATGAAAAAAATGAAGACTTATCATCATCACTTTTTCTACTCACCAATATATTTATACTATACATTTTTTATAAATTTTGGTTGAATGTTATTTGTGTTATTATAGTTATCTATGTGTAATTTGCAGGTAACACACGACATACCAGAAAAACTACTTTATTTTTACTAAGTATTAATGTGCCTATAAGTAATTAGTGATTCACTCTTCAAACAGAACATTAAACTTTCTCAGAATATATCTATCACATGTTCTAAGAAATCTTCTAATTCAACTTGTGTTTATTCAGGCTGATCCTTCTGAGAACGCTTGATCTTCTTGTCCAAATCAGAATGAATCAGAATGTACTTTCTAGGTTTCCTGCTCAACGATCAAAGATCGGGGTGTCTTTGTGAGTGTACAATCACCGCTGTAATTCAGTTTATGTCTCTCTCAAGTTCGGGTTTTGTATCCTGGTCTTTCTTGGTTCTCTCCTTTGTTTACACAGAATACTTCTTCAAAAACTTCCCAAGGCAATATTTTGGTGGTGAATCCTTGCCACTGTGCAGGTCTATAAAGCCTGAATTCCTTTAAGTGTTCATGGGTTTTATCTATTGTCTTTCTGTATTTCTCTTGAGAAATTTCATGGATTTCTCATTCTAGTCTTTTGTGTCTCATTTTCTGGGAACTTTTCGGATTTTTTTCTTGACCTCAGATAGTCTGAAATATTATGGTGATCTTAAAGTATGGCAATTATTTGGATTCACAATAATTCGTTATTCTTTTACATAAAATGGAATTGAAGCTAGAAATAAGGTGATTGGCGAGCCACACTTTTCAACTCTCTGGGATGGAATAGCATCTAGGACTAGTCTTCATCAATAGAATGCTGGTAGAAGGGATGACTACTGTGTAGACCAAGCCTTTCATGAAATAGGAATGCTTCCTCTGTTCTCTCACAGACTATGGGAAAATTATCCATCGAATAAGTGTTCATGGGCACCTGAGCCATCATATGGAGCCAACTTCCTTTCCCTTCCTGAACTTCTACATAAATGAGATAACCTACCAGATTTAAGGCATTTCTTAGGATAACTTAAAGAAATTGTGGTGTGTGTTTGTGTGTGTACTGTAAATAATATAATATTCCTAGTTTTGGTTGGACACTTTGTTGACAAATATGAACTCATATCCCTGGTTTGTAGACAATTTTTCTCTTAGCATTTAAGTAGCAACATATTGCATGTTCTTCTTTATTTTTTTTATTTTTTTTTACAATATAGTTAGCAGACGTGGTTTTCTCAGTCAGTCTTTTAATTTTATCATTTTTCCCCCTCTGTCATCAAAATATTGTTCAGGTGGAATGGGTCATGTACATACATGGACACTTTAAATTTTCATTAGTGTATGTAACTCATTTTAATCATATAAAAGTTCATTTCTAGCATGTAATTCTTATTTTGTACTACAACATATCTTGCTTATATGTCAATTTTTATAAATGCTTTGAGATTTTATTCTGCTTTCCATATTTTAATATATTTTTAAAACTTTTCTTCTTGTTTATTGTCTTTCTTCAACATTAGATAGTGCTGTGTCAAAGACTGATGATCTTTGACTATGGACTGTTCATACAACGAGGGAGGCTTCTCAAGTAATTGGCAGCTCATTGTATATATGAATAAAAGGCCTTCCTTTGAACTTCCCTATAGAGGAGGTGTCAGGATGTATTCCTTTTTGATTTGAAGATAAGATCTGGTTGCTGGATTAATTTTTTTTTGTTTTCCCCCTAGGAACAGAATCAGAGAAAGGGTAGGGTTTGGGCAATAGGAGCTGCCCTTGGTCTTGGCTTTTAGAGGAGGAAATCTGGGTTTGAATTGTCCCTGTGCAAACAAAACATTTAACTAAGCTTCCTGCTCACTGCAAGTTCTGCGTCTAAGACTCACGGTGCACATCACCAGCCTCTTAAAGTCTTAAGTTCAAATTTCAGTGTGTGTGTGTGTGTGTGTGTGTGTGTGTGTGTGTGTGTTTCCACACCCACAGAGGCCAGAAAAAGGCACAGGATCAGCTGAAGCTGGAGTTAGAGGCTCTTTTGAGCCACCCACCATGTTTTCTCTATGTAAAATTGTATATCTTAGATTTCTTCTTCTTCTTTTTTTTTTCCCCCCAGTGGTATAGAAGAGAGAGGACTGATGTGTTCAGTCTTCTGTGTCTAACTTAAAATATATTTTGTAGGGCTTTAAAAAAAGGAACTTTAGAAATATTTATACTTTTATGAACCCAAAAGTGCAAGGAAGGCAGAGTTGAGACAGGTGGAGGGAAGGCCTCATTAAAATTCCATCCGAGCTTTCTTCCGGTAACTGAGCACCTGCCTGGCACATGCAGTCCCGAGCTCTTTCTGGACTGTTGTGCATCATGAAATACAGAGCTTCTCTTAGTCTTTCCACAGTAACGCTGAGCTCTAAGACAGTAAATTCTTCACTTAATCTCTAGAATATATTGCTCATATAAATTGTAAATGCACTGTGTTAATCAGATCCGCCACTAAGTAAATTGCCTGCATTCTCCTGCCAGTTAGAAAATCTTAGACTCCCGGGTCTAATATTTCTCTTAGCTGACAATTCAAATTAAGGAAGAGAAATACTTCCGGATTAGAACCTGAGCTATAACTCGAAGCTTAAATGCTGTCTTTATACGGCTTCACACAAGTGTCTTTTTCTTAATTCAACTTAAGTTGCTGTGGGGCAGAAGCAACGGCAGGCAGAAGCTTCTGTGTACTTTCTCTTTCCTTCAGGAGATTCTAAGAGGTTTGTGTTATGTTGTCAGCATCTCCGTTTACTGATACAGGTGTCGAAAGTGCAGGTCTATTGAAGCAGAATCTCTGTGGGAAATCTTGAGATTAAATTTTTACGGACATCCCAGGTGATTCTTGCCACCCAGGAGTTTGAAGTCTACTCATTCCACAGAGTGGTAAGCAGTATGAACATCACCAAATCCCCATTTAATTAAATAAATATTACTCTCATATCATATGTTATTGAAATTTATTTAAGTACGTTTATCTCTTAAAAGTAAAATTGTGACAATTTTTAGTGTACTAACCTTGTTTTGGTAAATAGTTTCTATTGAAGCCCATGTAATGATTCATGCAGGAAGAAATTTTCAAAATTGGGTAGGATGGCTGTATAAACACGCGAACAGCTGAATCTCGATATTGTGGTATTATCTGCTCTTAAATTTAAAGCATTAACTTAAACGAGCCTGCTGCCTGTGTCCTTTTGGACTCTTTTCACCATTTTGCTCAGTGACTGTTCCAGTTACTTATCGCGGTCCTACAAATCATCTTAAATCTGCAGTCACCATCTTACTGTGTTTAAAGATCCTAAGGGTGGGAATATGCATAAGGCACAGTGGGGAGGCTTTCCTCTCCTCCTTAAGGTCTGGAGTCCTACCTGGAAAGTTTTACAGCAGTTATGACTAGAATCTAGAGGTGGTTTCTTCATCCCTCTTCATGGTAGAACGAGTTGGAAGCCCGGGCTCAGCTGTCAGGGCTCAGCAGATCCTCAGGGCTCTCTGGTTAGCTAGCCTAGCCTCATCAGCAAGTCGTAGGTCTGGTGAGAGATCCCGATTCTGCTTCCCGGATGGATGTTGGTTTGCAGAAGACGTTCTCTGCCACTTCCTTTTTCCGCTAGAACCCCCCACTCCCGGGAAAAAAAAAAAGCAGACCTCCCAGTAAACACATAGGCCCTACCTCTTAACTGGAGGAATACCAAGGAATTTAGGGCCCGTAAAGCCAACGGCAACTGAGTCAGGAAGTGTTTAGTCATCGAGCTGCTAGCATCCTTTCCGAGCTCTTGGATCTTTATAAATAAGAGCATTTCTCTTCTTTCCTAGTGAGGCAAATATAGCCAAATCCTGTACCTGCATCTTTTTTTTTTTTACATATGTGTTTCACAACCACTCTGTAGAGTAGATTTAATGGATGAAGACACCAGTGTGTGCTGCAGGCAGATCAGCTTGGTCAGGGCTACACAGCAGGGGAGTCTGACTCTGGAGCTCAGGCCCTGGGCTACTCTCTAATAGGCAGCACTTTCATATTTATGTGAGAATCTCTCATCGCAGACCCGGAAGTTTACATAATCTAATGTCACTGGTGAGGGCTGAAATGAATTTCTAATCAGACTATCAAATATCCCAAGCCTTTTGAAAAGTTGCTTTTGGCTAAATGGTGGCTGGATCGTAAACCTTATCATCTAGCAAAGCACTCAGGGACTACAAATTTTTAAGGTTTTCATTTCCTGTGGAAAAAAAGAAAATGTTCTTAGTTGCACTCTGTTGCTGAATTTGGACCGAGAAGTAAAAGATGCCTTTCTCTGTGGAAAGGGCAGGGCACTTCCATTTGTTTTTTCCCCCCTCAGGGGTTGGCTATTTGGTCTAATTTTTGTGACAAGCTGACTAAGGGTCAGAGAATGTCAGGCGTGCACGAGGCCTTGCACAGCAAAAGTTTATACAGTGGGAAGAAAGGCTGCTATCAGGTGGAAGCATAAACAGAAAGCAAGCCCAGCCCGGGTCAGGCCAAGGAACAAGGCATTAGTTACCATTTGTAAATCCTTCAGAGCTACACTCCCTCTACACCAGCTCAAGTCAAAAGATGGCTAATAAAGTTGAAGCCAACTGAAAGTGAAAAATCTCAGCTGGGGAGGCCAGAAAGTTACCTATTAACCAAGAAGAGAGGCTGAGCCAGCCCACGCTCTCTGTTTACCTAAGACTTTTTATTGCTTGTTAGAGGAAGAGAGGGCTGGCAACAGATGTCCACGCTGCTAAAGGATTGCTTGTGATTCTTAGCAGTGATAACAGCATAATTTGTAAGAAAAAAATGGCACCAGCTTTTGCTCTTTTCTTTTTAGATTTCCAGGTTTTCTAAGAGAGGATCATTCATCTGGGAACCTACTTGGATTTATTTCCTTACAGAGAAATAATGTAGTTCTACCTCTATCTTTAAGGATCTTAGAGAGTGCTTCTTTCTCCCTTCCTTTCTCCCTCCTTCTGCCTCTCCCTTCCTCCATGGCTCCCTTCCTCTCCTATTCTTTTTACTTGAGGTAGAGCTTCATTATATAGCGCAGGCTGGCCTGAAGTTTACAGCAATTCTTCCGAGCCCACCTCCGCCTCCACCTCAGTACTGGGTTACAGACACTTTCTACTAGGTTTTTATTCTCTTTCCTTTCTTGCAATGCTGAGGGTAAGACCCAGAGACAGGCATATACTAAGCAAATGTCCTATACTGAGCTACACACTCAGCTCAGCATTTTTTTGTTTCTTGAGTTTAAGACTTTCTTGGCCACCAGCTACATGTTTACTTACATTTATACTCTGTATATTGCTTAAATGTGTAGAATCAATTAATACACAATTATTATATAATCTTTTCCTGAGCACTCTACATAAATGTTACCGTGTTTCTCACCAATGTTTATTAAGGAGTGTTTTTTTTTTTTTTTTTTTTTCTACCATTTTAAGCTAAAGGAGGCAAACCTAGTTATACACTCTTGTCTTGGTTCATATATATAACTGGTATCTTCCGTCAAACCTGACCTTGAATATTTCTTAATAGATGATTCAGGCAGCTACGCACATCAGTGTTCGTTCATGGGGGAACATCAGTAAAGAATTTTATTACTCAGTGGTGCCGGGGAATGCAGAGAATGCAGACTTAGAGAAATCAAATCCTTGATGGTTAAATATTGAAGTACAAATAGAGGTTAACCTGGACCTAGGTATAGCAGAGACTACTGATACCTCTATCATGGTCTGTCAGCTGCCTGCTTTTTTTCTGTGCCTGCGACAGACCGTGTCACACTGGCAGGTCCCTACTCTGAGTATCTGAATCTTTTCTTCTCTCTGCCTCAGACTTTTCTCCAGTGTTCTAGAGCTCAGATGCCTATAAAGGAAACATCAAAAAGTTTTAAACAGCTAAACTCCCAAGAGGAACCCTCAGTCAACAGGAAGGCAGGGATAGACAAGTCCTAGTCTAGTGGAGGGTCCTGAGGTTTGATTGCCAGAGGATCTTTCTAAGTTTGGTCCTTCTAGCTTCTTATTGGCGCTTCCATCTTTCTGTTCTACCTTCTTTGTGGACCTTCCTAGGTTTCCCTTGCAAGTCATTTATCTTCCTCTCAGTCCTTATGTTTGGGTTTGTATTTAAGAAGTGCAAATGAAGATTCTACACTAATGAATTATTGAAGTACATTTGTACATGGCGAATAAGTTATTGAAATCCATTCTATGAAAGTATGTGCGATGACAATACTGGATTATGCACTAAAGTCTTTTAGAGGATAAATACTATGCTGTGTCCCTGGCATATAACAAAATAAAACAAATGAATAGCCACAATGATGGTATCGAGAAGGTTTGGGTGATGATGGATATGTTAATTACTTGATTGGGTTGACACTCTTACAGGAGTATGTAGATGACCAATCCAATCTTTGTATAACAACTACACCTCCATGTGTCTAATTAACTTTTATAGCAGTAACACTTTAATATCTTTATATCATTTATATCATAAATAACATTCTAATATCTATATTGAAACACTGATTTTGTTTTATATCTCTTGAGTTAGAGAGATGAACTGCATTATTATTGATTATTATTCATTTAGTCTCATTGTTTCATCAGGATAGCCATTTGATAGGTGATGATTTTCTCTGATGTCTTCTTTCTGCAATCCAGCAGGAAAGCTGTAGGTAAGCTTTCTGTTAGACCTGAGTCTGGCACAAAGATGTAGAAATACAACAAAACCTCAGTTAAATTACAAGGAACACATACATGAATAGGAAATAACATAGTAATTTGTTATAAATTACTATGAATTTGGAGTAATCTGTTATCACAACAAACAGGCTACAGTGACCAATATAGAATACTTGAAAATAATTTAGTACTGTGATTTTCAATGTTGGTAGTCATTAGATTTACATAGGAGTTTTTTATACTATATACCTGAAGCTTGAATTCTTTATTCTGTAATTTAGAGTGGAATAAAGAAATTTGCACTTAAAAGAATTTTGCTGAATAGCTTTAATGATCTCACTGTTTGAAACCCATCTATATTGCTTATTAAAGGTTAAAGGAGATTGGCAACTCAAATTTCTTATCTTCCAGCTAATTTCTAAAAAAACACCATTGTGACTAAGGTCAGAATTTAAATTACTTATAAATTCTTTCTTTCCATCTCAACTATATACCTGAATTAGGGATAATTCTAAATTAGTATTATCCAAAGTAATAAAGTTTAATTGTATGTCACAGAGAGGCCATCTAGGTTCAAACCTAATCAAAAGTGACAAATGTAGCATGTTACTAAGGCCATTGTGAGGTTACAAAGGCAGAGATCAGTAGGACTTTAATAACAGAGTGATTTTTTTTGCATAGATTCACCTAGGGTAATAGTATCCTCACTATTCAGATGTTATAAGTCCCAGAGGATAACTCATGGTGGAGACTAGCCAGTGAAATTAAGGCAGTTCAAGGGTTATGCATGAAATTTTCTAGTATCCCACCTGGCAGCCCTGTGCCAATCACTTTCTAGGTCACTGTATGTGTTTCTATTGTAGAAACTGCTTATACAATTCAGTTTTGACTTTCTCCTTTGTACTGATGTCTATGGAAGACATCAATAGATTCTTCTGGTACTCTGAATTCCCACAAGGAGGAAAGCAGAGCTACATCAGCTCATTTAAGGAGACAATCCGAGGTACAAATGTGTGATTAGAAGTAAAGCATACTTTCCAGACTGACCCAGGTTCTTCAGTGATTCATGCTTGCAAAATGATTTTTGACTGAGCTCTCTTGCATTATTGGCATCATTGACCATGGTCAAGGTCATTGCCAAGTATGTTCATGAACACTTGAGCTGCCCTGCAACAGAAGGAGCTCCCATGCTTGACTTCCTCATTGTCCCTTATCTTAGCCCACTACACCTGCCTGAGCCTGTTGTGTTTCTCAAAGTTTTCCAAGGACTTACCCAATACCTTCAAGTTTCTTTTTCTTCAATGATTTTATAACACTATTCATTTCATGTCCACTACAGTCTCATCTTGTACTTTAAAGATGTAATGATAGAAGTTTTCACTTACTAAGCATTTTCTACATGCCAAGGACTGACGGTGACTTACAGAAATCCACCGAAGTGGCTAACATTAGCTCCATTTTTCATGAGATGAAATAAAAGTTTATTGGAGGTCCAGTCTTTATCCTTAGCCATACCATAAGAACATGGGGATATTAGACTTAATACCAAGCTAAATTTTAAACTTGTACTCATTAGCACTTTTCAAGGTCTCAAGACCATTTTATAGTAATAGTTTTACCTGGCTTGCTTAAATGATATAGACGTAAATAGTTTAAACTTTACTTTGTCTCTGAAGATATGTATTTGTGTATTTGGGTATGCATTTGTGTATGGTGTGCAAGAGTATGTGATTTCATGGATGTATATGAATGCACATATGTGCGCTAGTGCGTGCTTAATGTATGTGTGTGTGTGTGTCTGTTCTGTCTGTGTGTGCGTTTTGGAGGTCTAGGTTAATGTTGGGTTTCTTCTTTGATCCCTGTCCACCATATATATTGAGGCTGGGACTCTCATTGAATCCAGAGCTTGCTATTTTAGCTTCTTTGGCTAGCCAGCTAGCTCCAGAGACTCCCTGTCTGTGCCCCCTGTGCCGTGATTGCAAAGAGGCCACTAATGGCCACCTAGATTTTATGTAGATTTTGGGGATGTGACCTTCAGTATTCCTGCTAGCGTGGCAAGTGTTTTATCTGATAAACTGTCTCCCTAGCTCCTCTGACGACATTTCTTAAAGAGATGGCATTTGAGCCACAGTGAACTGGTGAAGGAAGATTGTCCTTATCATCAGATGTGGATATTTCCAATCTGTCAGAGATAGATCAAGAAGCTGGAGGAAAAAATTCTCTCTCTCTCTTTCTCTCTCTCCATCTCTCTCTTTCAGAACTAAGTCAGGCATCCTGTCCTTAGCCACCAGCAATGCTGGCTCTTTACTATTTAGACTTCGTCTGGGAATTAAGTACCCCACTATATTTTGGTTTTCTGGCATTCAGTCAGCAGATAGTGCTAGCCAAATCCAGAATAAGTCTTCCATATCTATACATATTCCACTGAATCTTTTTCTTTGGAGATCCTCGATTGACTTGAATTTTGGTACTGAGGCTGGTTCTAAGGGAACAGAATATTAATAAGTTTTTTGAGTCAAGCCCAGAGCTTCTGAAATTAGCTTCTAATATGCTGCAATCTTTCCAGTTCTAATGATAATTCTTGGCATGAACTGTTTGTAGTAAATACCCACAGCATCTGCATTATTTACCCCTAATGAACTACTTATAAGAAGCAAGGAGGTAAGGGATTCAATATACACACTTTCAAAACCTTTTCAAAACAACAGAAAAGTAAATGGCTTATTGTTTTTTTAATGCACTAAACAAATGAACTTATAATAAGATTCAAACTTCAATCTGAAGTGACTCATTAATGTCCCCAGAGTTTATAAGGTGTTCTCAGACTGCCTTGTCTATTGCAGATAAATGGCTGAAATTGGTGAAAATTAAACATAGAAACTCAGTTGACACTCAGTGGATTTTGGCACAAGTTGACTTCTTAGTCAACACATGTCTTAGCAGCACATGTCTGCTAGCAAACTGACAGCATTAACTGGGAAAGACCCTGATGACATGGGGACATTGACCTAAGTTCTTATTAGTCTTCCTTGCAGTTGAAGCCTTCTCATTCTAGTGAATGAGACTTCACTACCAGTGAGTTATCATGCTCAGCAAAGATAACTTCCTAAATCCTGTAGAAGAGATCTCCCCACCTTAAGAGACAGTGGTGCCTCAGCATTCATCTCTCTTTCTACAGCGAAAGTGGCCACAATCTCTATAACAGGATGATCTTGATAGTTGAGCCAGAGGTTTTATCTTGCATTGCCCAAAGAAGTTATGTTTCCACTAGCTGATGCAATTGATATTAAGCCAATGCTGATTCTCCTGAAGATTTACCCCATTTGAATGTAAACCTACCATAGAACTCAGTTTCTCGCAAGCACCCAAGATGAAGTACAAAGCATGGTACAGGATGAGCATATCACATTGTGAAAGAATTACATACATTTCCTAATGTATGTAAGATAAATCGGGTAAATGTGTGGGAATGGACATGAGAGATGTGGCAGACTGGTTGAAGAAACAAAGTTGGAGCAAGCTTAGTGTGTTGGTAGGGGTTCACTGAACAAAGATTCTGCATTACAATTAGGAAGATGTAGTTTGAGTGTGGAATACCCTCCTCAGGTTCACATCTTTAAACACGTGGTCTCCAGCTGGTGGCATTGCTATGAAAGGTTGTAGAACCTTTAGGAAATAAAAGCTCACTGGAGCAAGGGGGTTAACTGGAGGCACACCTGGGGGTTTTATAGTCCAGTTTCACTTTTTGTCCATTCTCTGCTCTCTGACTATAAACACAGTGTAGCCTGTTGCCTCCACTTCTGCCGACACGTCTTCCTAACTATGATATACTGTGTTCCTTCTCAATCTCTGATCCAAAATAAACCCTTGTTTCCTTAAGTTAATTTTGTCAGTAATGAGATGAGATGTAATGTAGGGATGAGAAATGTAGGGAATATAGAAGGGTTCTAACTGGTTTGTTGGTTGGTGGAAACACGAATCAAAATGGACTCACTGTGAGCAAATTGGAAAGACCTGACCACATGGCTTTCTTTGATGTAGAACAGGTGATCTCATCCTTCCTAATGCTATGATCCTTTAATGCAGTCCCTCATGTGGTGACTCCACCAATCATTGCTACTTCATAACTGTAATGAATCATAATGTAAATACCCATGTTTTCCCATGGTCTTAGGTGAACCCTGTGAATAGGTCATTTTTCCCCAAAGGTTGAGAACCACTGATGTAGAAGCGATTAAAAGGCATAGTGGGATTGAAAGTTTACAGGGAATTTGCCCTTGAAGGCTTACTCCCCTGTTCAGGAGTATCCAGAAGATGTACTGTTTACCTTGGGAAATAATTTACATAGGGATCTCCAGTACTCTCAGTGCAAGTGATTACTCTCTTGGGTTTTTTTTTTTTTCCTTACAGTGGAAAATACAGCTGATCACATGACCAGTGAGTGACTAGACCTGGGTAACATGACCAAGTGGTAGCACTGCACTCAAAAGCAATGTTGGTGTAGGTTTATTTGACATGCATCAACATCAATATAGCATTCAGAACAGCCCAACTCTTATATGGCTATGGTGCTAGCTAGCCCTTCAGAGCCCTATAAATGAAACGGAGAGAAAACCACAAGATCTTTATACTTGAGCTGTATAAATAGGTCAACTGTAAAAAGTCTAGGTTGAAACATAAAAATAGAAACTCCTGTCTGGTTTATGGAGATGGAGCTTCTGTAGTGAAAAGGATGTGTCCCTTTGAGGGCTCCAAAAAAACCGATGCTAGTTCTTTAGCTTTTCCAAAATGAAAGAATGGTTTATTACCATAGCAACTACATATTTGAGAAAGGAAACAAAACTTACTTTTCTTGAGGATCATAAAACCATGTTTCTAAAGTGATATTGACTCCAGGATACCTCAGATGTTACTGTGGCATCTGGTCTGGAGTAAGGATTTTGAAGGATCTTTAAGAGGATCTTAGTTCAGTTCTGTCTTTGCTAGGGTTCCATCGCAGGGCAGTCTATTTAGCTCCAGAATGCAGAGTTAAATATTCAGCAACCAGTGGACTCCCCATGTGCTTCCAATCTTAAGAGTAATTAACAAGTTTGAGATTTTGTTTACGTGAAACAAAGCTGGAATGATAAAAGTAGTCATTTCTTCACTTCCTGCTGCTCTCTTTAGTGTCTGCTTTGAGGATGTATAGATTCTTATCACATCAGTCTAGGACTTCATTATGCCTTTGTAATACTGCAGTGCAACTAGCTTGAAGTACAGGATGTGAAACTAAGCCAGTATTCCCAGACAGGAAACTAGATATGAATATACTTGAAAAAATATTGTTACCTTTTTTTTTTTTAAAAAGGTTTATTTTATTTTTAATTATGTGTGTATGCACGTGTGTGTGTGTGTGTGTGTGTGGTGTGTTGACTGTAAGGTGATTACAGAGCTCAGATGCTTTGGATCTCCTGAAGCACAGTATAGGCAGTTGTGAGTACCTGAAGGACATGCTGGGAAACAGAGTCTGCAAGAGCAGTATGTAACTCTTAATCACTGAGACATCTGTCCAGCCCCCAAGAACCAGCAAGTTTCTGAAGAAAATAGATGAGAGCTGATTAAAGACTTTTAGGAAAATTCCTTGGTTTTATGAGGATTGAACTAGAGTGTAGTTTTGGAACTGTCTTGATCATTCTGCAAGGCTAATATATATGCTGCTTCCCGAATGTAATATGTTCTCTTTGCTTGTCATTGAACATAGATTGGTATTTCTTTGTTCGTTCATCTTTCACCATTAACCACCCAATTAACTTTACTAACATTGATGGCTTTCAAATGCTCCCGGCCAAGGCTATTGAGTTCTTATTTTGTTTTGTCAGCATCTCTCAAATGGTCCTTTGCCCATTAACGGTTGCTTCCCACCAGCCCATCTGGCATGGGTGACATATTCCTGCTGTGGGTTTTCTCTCTCTTTCACATAATGAACATTTCCCTATTCTCATTAGCACTGTTAAAAATTGCTGAGATTAAATATTTTCTTACCATGGACCATGTCATTTTTAGACACACTCACACTACACACATATGTAATATATGTGTGCATGAATAACAGTATAATAGAACACACATTAGTTATTCTAACTTCATGGAGATTCTCTGTAGAATCCTTTTTATTTTCTAGTTGCCAAGCAAATTCATAAAATAAATAAGTGCTGTGAGTTGATTAAAATGCAATTATAACTCACAAAGAAGTGAAAACAGATAACAGCTCTCTAATTATTTGGTTCTCTGTGTCTTGTTTTCACTCAGGAGGCAAGGCCCTGATCTTTATCCCATCCAGAGACTAATCTGGGACTCAAGGAGACTTGTTTCATAATCACCTCACCAGCTTATGTTACATACAAGACATTTAAGCAAGATATTGACACTAAATAATTGCCAAGTACTTAAGTGACCTCTGAAACATATACATATACCTGTAGGCCAAGTTCTTTAAACTGTAAGTCATATATATATATATATGGGCTTTTTGGTGCTCATAATAAGTTTTTAAAACTTTAAAAATTATTTTTATTTATTTATATAATTTTAAACTAGTTCTTTGAGAATTTCCTAAGGCGTATACTGATTCTATTCCATTCCCTCCCCCAACTTCTCATGGACCTACCCCCTTCCCTGCCAACCTAAATTTATGTCTTTTTTTTTTTTTTTTTTTTTTTAAGAAAACCATGAAGTCAAATTTGTGCTCTCAGATATATGGCCATCCCAATCTTCTAGAGATCATATGCTTACAAAAAGCTGACTCTCCTCCCAACAGCTCTTCCTAGCCTTTGTGGCTTCATCCCCACTACCCGAACCTAACAAACTGCTTTGTTTACCTCTCAGCAGAGTTGTCCTTGCACCTCTGTTCTTCATGAGGGTTCTGTGCGCTTTTTGGATACTGGGATTCATTACATGAGCAAAGTTCCACCTCTGTGCCACATTTCTTGTAATGACTCTTGAAGAGCCTTTCCAGACTTAGCTCAGGTCCATCTTCATCTAGAAAGACCCCATGGCTACTCCCTTCTCTTTTCTGTGATGCTCTTCAAAAACACATCACTCATGTTGCCATCATAAGATAGTCCCTATATTGTAAAACGATGTCTCAATTGTCTCTACATTATGAACAAGAAGATTTCTTCATTTCTGTATCTTCTGAACCTGGCACCGTGTCTGATATGATCCCATAGCGGGTTCTAGGGAGGGGAAATGGGGAAAAGGGATGACATCTGAAATGTAAATAAATAAAATATCCAATAAAAAAAGGAAAAAAATAAAGAGGAAATTTTAAAAAAGCACAGGTTCCTTGTATGAATAAAATAATGATGTCTTAAAAAAAAAAGAAAAGAAAAACCACTATTAGGTGGAAAGTTATTAACAACCTGATGAAACCATCTCCTCAGAGATTTCTTGGAATCCAAGTAGAAGCTGTGCCTGAGCTGGTGTCATGGGGAGGAAAGAAATTGAACATGTCTTTCAGTGAGCTAGGGGTAACAGAGTGGCAGAATTTTCCTAATACTGTAGAAATACTTACATGGCTAAGTCCATAAAATCAGATGCTGTTGCTAGAATAGATGAGCCAAATTTCATAATTTAAGAATATCAGTGTCATAGTGAATTAGTGGATGGAGCTTGGGGACTCTTACAGAAAAATAGGAGGAAGGATTACAGCCCCTAAGGGAATAGGAAATCTACAGGAAGACCAATAGAGTCAACTAACCTGGACTCTTGGGTCTCTCAGAGACTGAACCACCAATTAAAGAGCACATAGGCCTCCCACAGATATGTAGCAGATGTACAGCTTGGTTTTCAAGTGGGTCCTGACCAACTGGAGTGGGGAGGGGGGCTATTGCAAAAGCTGTTTCCTGTCTGTGGGATATGTTCTTTTAGCTGGGCTGCCTTGTCTGGCCTGAGAGGGAGAGGAGACACCTAAGCTCACAGAGACTCAATGTGACAGGGTGAGAGGATACCCAAAGGGCCTCCACCGCTCAGAGGAGAAGTGGAGAGACGAAAGGAGAAGGACTGTGGGAGGGGGTGACTTGGAGGGGGATAGTAAACAGGATGTAAAGTGAATAAAAATAAAAAGAATGTCATGGTGTAAGAGGAAGGAGAATGGGAGGGCAACAAACTAAGGCAAACAGAGGATGACTATAACCAAAATATATTATGCTTATGTATGAAAATGTCCTAATGAAACCCATTATTTTTTATAATTTGTATATGTAAATAAAGGATTGAAAACTATCTCAGGGAGGGCAACAGATACTGCCTGACAATGCAGTTACACATAAACTAACATGCGGCACCCATGTCATTGTGATTTCTTAGTGAGGTTGTAGCCATATGAGCCTGGGAATGTATACATATGATGGTCACACAACGACAATGTCACCTGATGTTCCACTTCTCCTTTTTTAAACAACGAATGACAGTGTTTCACCTAATGTACTATCCACAATATATAAATTCTTATTAGCCACTGTGTGGTTAGGGAATGAAAAATACTTTTTCCCTAATTTTGGAGGGACTGGAGGCAGAAGAGTGATTTTTTTTTTTTTTCTTGAAGACATGGCAGAGGAAAAAGACATCTTGAACATTTCAATCCCAGGTTACTGAGAGCCATTTTTCTGAGATTTATGTTATGGGATGAAATCTGGGATTTGCATGTCAGACGTTATAGTGATTTTCAGCTTTCTTTAAGAGTATTGAATGAATGTAAATGACTGGATAATGATTTATCATGAACTAATATGATAATCAAGGCACAGAAAGTGCCCCGTAAGTATTAGAGATGTACCAGGAGCCACCATCTGTGATTGGTCCTTCCCTCCAACAAGCAATGCCAGCCGTTTCTTTTACGTTCTCCTACTTCGTTCCTCATCTGAGTCCATCTTAAGTCTGCATTTGGACCAGATCCTTTGGAAGATCAACACTTTTGGCATCTCGCTTCTCCTCTTTTGGCTGCCTCTGAACAGGGCTTTTTTATTCTTGGAGTCTGAGGAAAATTGTGGATATAGCTGGGTGGATGAAGATAGGAATATTTCGAATAACTATTGTTTGTAACCTGGCAGCAAGGAGGAGATCATTAAAACCAAATTTAATGTTACAGTATTCTAAGAGGAAAGTACGAGCTTTTTACTTTGCATAGGCATATATGTAAGCCAGGTGTCTCCTCCATCTCCTTGCCTTAGGCAACTTCCTTGATTCAATTTTATCTTTCAAAATAAAAAAAATGGTACGGCTGCAGAGAAAGGTGAAGGTTGGGATCTTAAACAACACATGATGATATTGGAATGTTAAAAATATATACCTCTGACAGCAGTTTGACATTTGAAGACACTTTTATGAAAAGATTGAGAAAGTGGTAGAAATCGATTTAGCTATCATTTCTCTGCTCTGCAGTAAAAAAAAAAAACAGTGCTCATAATATTATGAAAAAAATATTTTGAAACAAGATGTTTGTTATTAGTGCAGATAAAAATGCATCACTAATTCATGAAAATAAAGTAAGAACAAAACAAAATCCACTGGTTACTTCCAATCCACACAGACAGACAGACAGACAGACAGACACACACACACACACACACACACAAAACTCTAAGCAACGTAGACCCTGAGGGACTTGTGAGTTATGTTTGAAGAATATATACATATCAATTTTTAGGCTATATACATATCCAAGATTTTTACAGATCTCGTAAATTAAAGTATATATTTTTTCATTTAAAGTCTCATGTAGATTTAATGAATGCTAGTAGGTAAATGCTGAAACAGTTCTGCACAGTACAATATTCCAGTTGTATATGACCCAGGGCAGTGCTTTAAGGTCATATACCTACAAAACCGTTTCCATTTGCATGCCCATGGAAACAGACTTTCAGGCAGCTATCAGTGCAGTACAGTTAATTTGAGGCATACAGGAAGTACCAGTGGTGGTATATAGAGAAGTAAGACAGAGAGAGGAAGGCATCTAGTAGAATATTACTAATAATGATTGACATATAATACCAGAGGTAAATCAGGAAAGGGTATAAAATTGGAACAAGGAAGGTGTGATGATTTGTATATGCTTGGCCAAGTGGAATGTGTAGCCTTGTTGGAATAGGTGTGTCACTGTAGGCATAGGCCTAGACTCTCATCCTAGCTGCCTGGAAGTCAGTCTTCCACTAGCCACTTTCAGATGAAGATACAGAACTCTCAGCTCTGCCTGTACCATTCCTGCCTAGATGCTGCCATACTCCCTCCTTGATGATAATGGACTGAACCTCTGAACTTGTAAGCCAGTCCCTATTAAAACCATATATATATATAATTTATGATACTATGCATCTATCTTCTGTTTATCAACTATCATCTATCAATCTATCCCATTTCTATCTATCTATCTATTATCTACCTGCCATTTATTTACTGATTAATGTTCCTTCTCTAAGTGTTAGTCCCTTACTTTATTGAACTTTTGTTAGAGATTTGCACCTGAGGGCTTAGTTTCAAGAGCTTCTATCTTCTCATGCAGAGCAGGCTTTCAGAAGTTTCAGAGGGAAGCCCCAGGCCTCTAGGCCCACAGAGGTAGAAGGAATGAAGGCTGTTGTCCCTTAGGGCCTTACTCTGTGTCCACTACAATAGTCACTTGATTTCTGGGAGGACATTTTTGTCTCAACCACTAAAGGTGTAAGATTTTAAAGTTTTGTAGTGTGAAGTACAAATAAATTTGAAGTGCACATTTAATTTGAAGAGTACCTTTTATTCCAAAACATATTTGCAGTTGTTTTATGTTGAAATACAATGTGTTTAAAATTGCTTACCAGTTGAAAGACGTAACTTTTTTCTGCAGTCCAAGAGTTCTTTAAGTAAGTGAGAATATCAGTGGAATTTCCTTTAAGACAAGTAAAGAAGGCTTTTGAATGTAAGTTTATATGGGACTAGTTACAGGGACTTGGTGGCCACTCAGGGGCATGACATGAGGAAAGAGGAAATAAGGATGCATTATTAGTCAGCCATGGCTGTGTGTTGACCGATACTTAGCTATATGGTTGTTGCTGTCTTCTGAGCACATCAAGCATATTTTTAGAACCATCCAAAAGGGGAGGGAGATTGGCAGTGTTGCTCCATCATCTGTTCCACAGGAGTCTGTGATAACACTGGAGGCAATGCTGTGCTCTCCCAAGATGGTGCTTGCATGATGATGATCAGGTTCAGAAAAGCCTGGATTACAGCAGCAGGCAAGGACAGGCTAAGCTGGGGCCTGTCAACACTGCATTTGGAGAAGTCGGCAGAAGCTTCACAGGATGGGTTACTGTGGCTGCCGCTGAAGGGTGCTGCAAGCTGTGAATAGCTGTGTACACAGGAGCTGCTTCAGGACAGGAGGGGGCAAGGCCCAGAACGATGTGAGAAGTAATTTGCACCTCATTCTTTTGCCAAGATCCACTAATGTGCGGAACCCAAAAGCTTTTTAACAATGCCCCTTCTCTCCTGGATGCATTAAAAAAAAAAAAAAAAAAAAGAAGGGTTTAAAAATGCACCTTCCTTTCCTTTCACATTCAGTTAGTAATTTTTATTTTATTATCTAAGCAATATGTTGTTAGTCCTTCAAAATTATTTAGTATCAGAATTGGAACCATCTGAGATTCGCTAATTATAATTCAAAATATAAAAAGTGTTTTTTTTTTTTCTTTCAAAATGGAAAGATCATTAACAGTATGGAAACATACGTATTATAAGACCAAAGAAAAAGTGTGATTACCCCTAAGTCGTGCAGTCTTCAGGTTCAGTCTTGCCTGTAGTCTACACCCTTTCTGTCACATTGGGCCAGAGCCCTGTTTCACCAGCATCCACGTGATAGAGAATTAAAAGGATGAAAAGCAGTTGATCCAAGCTCTGCAGGTAACTGAAGTTCCTACCAACCGCAGACCTGAGAGAATGGAGAATGGCTATATTTACGAACACAGAGATGAAGCATTCAATAGGACATTAGCTGCTACTGTCTATCCCAGATGCATTGTCTTCAGCATGGGTCAGTGTGGCATTGGGCCCAGGGAAAAGTCTGGAAAGCTGCAGAAAGGATACTTCATTTTATTGTACAGAGAGGAATCAAGTGCATCTAGATCAGTAATCCGAACCTTCCTAATACTGAGACCCTTTAGTACAGTTTCTCATGTTGTGGTGACCCACAACCATAAAATTATTTTTGTCACTACTTTATAACTGAAATTTTGCTACTTTTATGAATTATAATAGAAGTATATAATGTGCTAATGGTCTTAGGAGATCCCTGTAAAAGAGTAGTTCATTCCCCCCCCCAAAAAAAGTCATAATCCACAGGTTAAGAACCACTGATCTAAATAAATGTGTAGATAGATATTTGATTTAAAGTATTTAGTTTGTTGCTTTAAATGCATTGTGTCTCTCATTATGCCAATAACAGCAGCTTTTAAAATCCAGGCTCAGGAAAGTCTTTTAATTTTTGTGATTTGGAAGAAGATGCAAGTTACTGTTTTATTAGTCACTCTCAACAGATATTACTCCTGCATCCTAATAAAGAGAATCAAAGAATGTTGCCTGTCTGTGACTGCTTCAACATTCTGTGACATTTGATTGTTGTCATTCACAAAGTAGGTAGAATGATTACTTCAGTAGTTTAGTATACACCATGAGATCTGAGCGGTACCTGGACATGGGAAGTACTTCAAAACTGCATGTTGTTGAATGTATGTTGTCACTGCAGTCTTTGTGTGTGTGTGTGTTGTATGTGCATTAGTCGGATATGAATGTGTAGGTACCCATGCTTCTGTTTATGTATGCAGAAGCCAAGGCAGGATGTTGCATGTGTTCCTCTATCACTTTATCTTTCCTCCTTTGGGACACTCACTGAAGAGGTAGGAAGCAGGGATGACCATTTTATCTTTTCAGCTAGGGGCTATTGGCACTCACAGCCATACCAGCATTTTTGACATGGATGCTGGGGTTTCAAACTCAGGTCCTCAGAGAGCAAGCCCAGTTATCCACTGAGCCATTTTCTCAGCCCCAGTTATGTGTTTATGTACCATAGCCTTCTTGGTTTAACAAATGCTTATCTAAATATTTAAGATAAAATCGGCCAAACATTCACAGGTGAACTAAAGATATTAGCAACAATACAGATTTTTTTTTTTAATTTTTACATTTTTAAATGAATGAATGAATGAATCAATTTATTTGTGTGTATGTGTGTGTTATGCAGTATGTCCTTCTGAGAGACAAAGGCTTAAAGATAATGATACAGGATTATGGAGGGGGTTTTTAAAATGACATCTACTATCTATCTATCTATCTATCTATCTATCTATCTATCTATTGAGAGGATATTATTGAGAAGGATCAGGACTGCTGTAAAGTAGAAAAGGCTCCAGGAAATGGGTAGACATCATTAGCCGGGGGACTTTTTACAAGACTTATGACATAGAATGAGGGATGGGTCGGAGGATGAGCTGCTCAAGGCACTTGGCCCAACCGGGTGTCCAGATGCCTACTCTCACTTTTAGTCTTGTAGGCACATATAGAATATAGGCAGAGGGACTCACTTAAGACAATGGAGAAACATGAAGCAAAACTCTCTTCTAGTGCCTTGACTTCAATCAAGGACATTTTTGACATTGCTACTCTGAGGTCTTTTCTTAATCTAGATTAGTTTCTACCTCCTGTTCTAATGAATAGAAAAGGTTTGGTGTATACAGTTAAGGAACATAAAGGCTTGTGATGCTGTGGACCACTGTGAATGGGAGAACACTGTCTGAGAACTGTAACAAAATAAGATTGAAGTGCGCAGATCCATGGTTAGGATCCTGGGTTTATGCTGCAGAAATGGAACAAGAGCAAAGGGGTTCAAGCAAGGGGTAATAAAATCTGAGTTACATTTAAGTGCATCGAGCTCTTTAAAAACTTTTAAAGAAAATAAGATTTGCTTATGTGTGCATGTATGTGCACATATACCCATACTATGGTATATTTGTGGTGGTCAAAAGATAATTTATAGAAGTTTGTGCTGTCCTTTGATCACATAGTGCCTGGGGATGAGACTCTGGTCATCAGGTTTGGTGACAAATGTCTTTGCTTAGTGAGCCATCTGACTGGCCCCATCTGGCTCTTTTTTGTAGCATAAATAATTGGTATTGTAAGGGTGATATTAAACAGCAAGCCAATCTGATGGTTTTGGATATAGTGCTGGTAAGGTCATTG
This sequence comes from Mastomys natalensis, assembly GCA_021653895.1. NCBI lineage: Eukaryota > Metazoa > Chordata > Mammalia > Rodentia > Muridae > Mastomys > Mastomys natalensis. The sequence continues at coordinate 651,896 of JAJTUV010001234.1, read as the reverse complement.
GTGCCCTGGGAACTGACAGTGATACAGCAGAGGGCAGGGGATTGACTTGAGTTGTATTTTGGAGGTAGAACCAACAGGACTTGCTGATGGATTAGAAAGTATGGGGAAAGGAAAGATTCATTGATTTAAAGTTGAATGATTCAGTAGTTGGTTATTCTGTTTCCTGACTTGGAAATTACCTAGGGGAAGAGCTATGTTTTTGTCTTATAAGATGCTCATTACAAATACAAGATGCATTTAAAAGTAGAAACTGGTGGGGGGCTGGGCTTATATCAAGGTATAAATGTGAAACATTATCACAGATGACTTTTAAAGGTTAAAGGCTACATGTAAAGATTCAAAGATGCCATTGTAGCCTTACAATAGAGCAGGAAAGTGAGTATATAGTTTTTAAGCAAAGGTTATTGGTGATCTTAATAGATTTGAATGCTTGACAGGTAAAGAGAAAAGAAACAAGAGCTAGCTGATATAGACAAGGTATTCTGTTAAGGAAACAAGAAATAGAAAATGTTTGTTAGCTTTGGTGTGATATGAGATGAAGATAATTTTTTTAAATTTGTTTGTAAGATTTGTTGTTTTGTTTGTTTGTAAGGTCTGCCCACTAAAGTAAAGGAAAAACTTAGAAAAATATTTGCAGCCTGTGGAAATGACCTAGCAGAGACAGACAGCGTATGGCAAAGCAGGAGGAGACTACCTTGAGCAGGTGACAGACCTGCAGCAAAAGCCTGCATGGAGACAATTTTTGGTGATGGGTTTAAAGACAAGAGTAGACTGCAAACAGGAAACATTTGTAGAGTTGTTGGTAAAGCTATGAGGAGATTCTAATCTAGCTAATTTGTTTTTTTCCCACAATGACATTGAAGCAAGATCCACCTCTGGAAGCAAAGGAAAGTTTGAGGAGAAAAGAAGGCTACCGTCAAAGTGAAAATATAACATTGCTTGGGAAGAGTTTAGTACTGCTGGGAGCCTTGACTAATTGTTTTAATTTGTCAGGATGAAGTTAAGGTGTGCTCAAGTAGCTAATGTATGGTAGTTGGAGAAATATCTAGTTTTTGAATGACAGGCAGACAAGAGAAAGCGACACACATACATATACACAGGCAGGCAGAGAGAAGGAGGGATGGAGGAGGAAGAGAGAGAGAGAGAGAGAGGAGAGAGAGAGAGAAGAGAGTTCTGCATGTTAAGTATGGTCAAGTAAGACAGGGTAAAGAGGTTCAAAGCCTGCAGATACTAGATTATATCCCTAAACTTCGGGATATCGATGACCTTGAGAAGAAAAACAGACAGGAGAGATGTGAAGATTTAGTGATTCCATAGATTGAGATCAGTGTGGAACAGAAAAACAAATGGACACAGTTTTCAACCTGTGGGTTATGACACTGGGGCAGGGTCCAGTGACTTTTTCACAGGGGTTGCCTACGACCATCAGGTAACACAGATATGTATACTGTATTCATAATGGTAGAGAAATTAGTTATGAAGTAGCAATGAAAATAACAATTGTTGGGGTCACCACAGCATGAGGGACTGTATTAGAGGATCACAGCATTAGTAAGACTGAGAACCACTGCTCTAAAGAAGGGAATGATCATGTTCTAAATGAAGACTTGGGGTGATATATACTCTGGTTTGGATATCCTAACTAAAACTAATTACAAATTAAGCTCCATCATAAAGTATTAAAAGGTAGGATCCTTAAAAGTGACTATGAGGTCATCAGGGATCTATATTCAGGAGTAGATTAATCCATTTATGGGTTAATGAATTATCACTGGAAGACTCATCACCCAGGGGACTTTGTTATAAAAAACAGTTTGTCTGCTATACACCCCTCTCAATAGGAGGTGTCCTGAACTGCCTTAGAATTTGGCAGAGTCCTTACTAATGTGGAAGCCTTCACTATGTGTGGTCCCCTCCATGTTGGTCCTCCTACCCCTTAGGACTAACACCTGACTAAATCTCACTCTTCACAAATGACACAGTCAGTAGTAGCATGGTATGCAACAGACAACAGACTAAGGAAGTGTCTTCCGTGAAGATAAGGTCTTGCAGATAAGAACAGAAACGGTGACTAAGGATACAGGAAATATAGTTGAAAAATGTAGGGGGTCACAACGGGGGGATGACTTTAGCCGAAATACATGCAGCGAAGGGGAGATAGAATCTGTAGAGATCATCTCTAGTAGATAGGCACAGCTCCCAGTCGAGGTATGGGGGCACCCACCCATCTCAAAGTTTTTAACCAGAAATGTTCCTGTCCAAAGGAAAGATAGGGACAAAAATGGAGCAGAGACTAAAGGAAGGGCAATCCAGGGACCACCCCACCTGGAGGCGATCTTGTCTGCAGACATGAAACCTGACACTCTTGCTGTTCCCAAGAGGTATTTGCTGACAGGAATCTGGTGTGGCTGTTCCCTGGGAGGTTCTGCCAGCAACTGACCAAAGCAGATATGGATGCTCGCAGCCAACCATCAGACTGAGCTCAGGGACCCTGGTACGGGAGCTGGCAGAGGACTTGAGGAGTGGAGAGGGATTGCAACCCCATAGGAAGAACAATGTCGACTGGCTAGACAACCCAGTGCTCCCAGGGACAAGACCACCAACCAAGCAGTATACAGGGAGGGCTCCAGGGCTCCAGATACAAATGTAGCAAAGGATGGCCTTATCTGACCTCAATGGGATGGGAGGCCCTTGGTCTTGTGGAGGTTTGATGCTCCAGTGTAGGGGGATGCTGGAGTGGTGGGGCAGGAATTGTTTTGTGGGTGAGGGATCACTCTCATAGAGGCAAGGGGAGAGCGAGAGGGCAGATGGGATATGGGGTTGTGGAGGGGTAACCCGGAAGGGGGAGTATCATTTGAGATGTAAACGAATGGAATGATTAATAAAAAAATAATAAAAATAAGAATGTAGGGGTCAGAAGATGTCTTCCGGTGGTGGGAGGTTCTATGTAAATGCAGTCAAGAGGAGAGGTGGGCTGTCTAGTAAGTTCTCTATAGTCTCCGAAGCTGTGGATATCAAAGCTTTAAGAGAAATGAAAGGTTGAGAAAGTAGCACTGCAGATCAGAGACGTTTCCATCTCGAAGACAGCTGCAATAGAACAATTTTATATAATTTTAGCACAAGCAAAGGGAAATTCGAGGCAGAGGTGCTAGCAGGAGTGGTTTCTGGGTCACAGCCTGAAGCTGCGGAAGGCACAGTGAGTGGGAAAGTGAGGAGAAGGAAGAGTTGGGAAGTAGACAAAGATGTACGGGTTGCCGGCACCGAAGGTCTCGGTATAACTTGAATTTTCTAGAATGATTGTTCTGTTCAGAGAGTGGATGTTTTAATGAACACAGATATGGCAGGCCAGCTAGGGACAATGAGAAACCTTGGGGGAAAGAAAACAATCCAACAACTGTGCTATGGTGGAGTATTTACACAAGTTTGGAATGTGGTATGAATCATGGGATTCTTCCACTGAATGAACCTTACATTGTGGAAATTGGTGAAATTGAGTCTCAAGACTGCTGCTTCTGCCTTGGTGGGAGGAAGGGCAGGGAGGATTGGGGATGGATGATCAGTTTTTAGGTTAAGCTATGTGTGAAATTTTGTCTCCTTACTAACAGGAATCGAATAAAACCCACTAGAATAAAAATTTCATGCTAGAATGAAAAATACATTCTAGAACTTGTCACAGTCTCTCTCTCTCTCTCTCTCTCTCTCTCTCTCTCTCTCTCTCTCTCTCTTGTTCTTTGAGATTATAAAGCAGAGAGAGCAAAGGATTTCTTTATTAGGCATGGGAAGAAGATACTATTGTGGGTATGAATTCAGAAAGACTGTCGACATAGAGCCTGTGTTCATGCTGTTATACCAAAGCCACCATAACAACAAGCCAGCACTGAAAATGACAGTATGGGCCAGGGAAAACAGACTCTAAAAAAAAGAAGGAAAAAATGTTGAGAAGCCAGAGCTTTGTTAATTCTTACTAAAGAGATTCTGTGTCAGAACCTCCAGCTTCTTTGTGTGTGTGTATGTGTGTGTGTGTAACCGTTTTATAGACACACAATAACTTTTTCAAATTTAATCTTATGTCAATCACAACTCTTAACCATTATATTTCCCCCTGAAGTCCCTAGAGAAAGAATGCATTCTGGGGCTGTAAAGATGGCTCTACTGTTAAGAACATGTAGTACTATTGCAGAGAATCTGACTTTGGTTTCTAGAGCCACATCCAGTGGCTCATAACCACTTGTTATTCCAGCTCCAGTCAATTCTGATGAACTTTTTTGAACACCTGCATACACATGCACCCCACCACATACACATAAGTAAGAGTAAAATAAATCTTTACAAATGAGAATCTTCTGTTAAATATGGACATCTGTACTGAATTTAACTTGGATGACAATTTCAGTCAAGATTCTGGAACCCAAAATGGGAAAACCAGATAAGCCCTGACATTTTTAGAATGCTGTTTTAATAAGGTTTATTCCTGTCTGGGTGGACTACATTTTATATACTCAGCCACCAGCCTGGGAGGATTATTGTCATGACAACCTAGACTGACTGACTCGTCTTTCAGAAACAGTGACGATGAATCCTGTTCATGGATACCTACCTACACATCTTGATAACTTTCTAGGAGGTTGTAGCATTTTGGCAGGCAAATGTTCTAAGTGGTGTGGAAAGATGATGAGAAAAAGTGTGAGCTAAGTTTTAGCCATACTTTTCCCTGAGCCAAAACCATATTCTTAAGCAAGTCTTAACCTACTGGAGTCTTGTCTTCATCCACTCAATAGGAAGCTATTTCTCATTTACATCATCTTTAAAGTTACATTTTAATTGTGATTTTTCTGAGTCTGTACAGTCTTATGTATTTATGTTGATAATGATAGTCTGTGTACTTGATGCGTATTCCTGCCAACATTTCATATTTACTAAATTTCCTTTTTTATCTTATCTTCAGAACTCATTTAAATCACAAAAAAAATTCTGAATTTTATAAATTTTGCTCTAATTTATTTTCCAGTTAAAAGAAAAAAAAGCAAAAAAACTTAAAATCCAATCAGGTTAAAAGTTAACATAAAGGAAGATGATTCCAAACAGGATTTGAGCAATTTTAGTCTTATTGAGTTATAAGATAATAGATCAGAGTGTCCAGTTCATTTAATGCACTGGATTTATTTTTAATGTCAGAGCATACACACCAGCAGCACATGACTTTGAGTATTGCACACAATAGAAATGTGAAGTGAGTCTGTATTATACATCTATTCTCTCTTCTCCCTGGCTGTGTCTAGAGGCTTGAAGTTTGTCTTGACCATCATTTATATAATAGCTAACTTCTGACTTTTGGGCAGTATAAAGCAATGTTTCATAATGGGGCATTTTGTCTGCTCATGTTCAAGTACCTTATATCTCCTATCATCAGAAATGTCAGTTATGATTTACTATGGTTTCAGTGGTCACACATCCTCTGTATTCTAAAAAAAAAAAAAAAAAAAAAAAAAGAGTGACCCACATTTAGATTTTTCCTACTCAAAAGGACTTTGAAAGAACGTTTACATAATACATTGCTCTTTTGCTCCTTCCTGCCCCACTTTTAATTAGGCTCCTAGGGTAACCAGAATGGTTGCTGCCTGTGTATGAAGGCTACGCATTGTTCCATTTAGGGGCACAAATATGACCTTACTTCTTTTGGTCCAACTTTCTTTTTGAAAAGTTATCATCTTATTAGCATATAGAAATAATATTTTGACACAGCCATACATGCATATTGTTTATTTTTCCATCATGCATTGGATAGGCAGAGTTATATTAGATTTGTGTTCCCGGATCATTTTGTCTGTATACTTTTCAATCTTGTGTCTCTTAAGATACCCTCCTCCTGTGAAACTGAAAAGCTTTTGTAAGGCAAAGAACATAGTCAATAGGACAAATCAACAACCTACAGATTGGGAAAAAAAATCTTCACTAACCCCACAGCCAATAGAAAGCTAATATTCAAAATATATAAAGAGCTCAAGAAGCTAACCTCCAAAAAATGAACAACCCAATCAAAAAAATGGAGTATAGAGCTAAACAGAGAATTTACAACAGAGCAATCTTGAATGGCTGAGAAGCACTTAAAGAAATGATCAAAGTCCTTAGTGAGCAGAGAAATGCAAATCAAAATGACCTTGAGATTCCACCTTATACCCATGAGAATGACTAAGATAAAAAAATTCAGGTGACAAGGATATGAAGAAAGAGGAACACTCCTCCACTGCTGCAAACTTGTACAACCACTCTGGAAATCAATCTGGAGGATCCTCAGAAAATTGGAAATAGATTTACCCAAAGACCCAGCTATCCCACTCTTGGGCATATACTCAAAAGATGCCCCACCATGCTACAGGAGCACATGCTCCACTATGTTCATAGCACCCTCATTTGTAATAGCCAGAAGCTGGAAACAACCCAGAAGTCCCATAACAGAAGAATGGATACAGAAAATGTGGTTCATTTACACAATGGAATACTATTCAGCTACTAAGAACAAGGACATCATGAGTTTTGTAGGCAAATGGATGAAACTAGAAAATATCATCCTGAGTAAGGTAACTCAGATCCAAAATGACATGGTATGAACTCACTAAAAAGTGGATATTAGCCTGAAAAGTACAGTATACCCAAGATACAGTCTACAAACCTCAAGAAGGTTAATAAGCTGGAAGGCCTAAGTGAGGTTGCTTCAATCCCACTTGGGAGGGAGAAGAAAGCAATCACAGGGGGCAGAGGGAGGGAGGGATTTGGTGGGAGAGGGGAGGAAAAATGAGAACATGATCAGATATTAGACAGGGAACAGGAGCGAAGTCCTGAAGGGCAGCAGAAAGAATGGAAACAGGCAACCTCAGGAGGTGGGAGGTGGGAGGTGGGAGGTGGGTAGGTGGGAGGTGGGGGGTGGGGGGTGGGGGGTGGGGGGTGGAGGTGGGAGGTGGAGGTGGGAGGTGGGAGGTGGGAGGTGGGAGGTGGGAGTGGGAGGTAGGTGGGCCCTCTAAAATGTACCAGAGACCTGGGAGATGAAAGACACTCAGGACTTAAAGGGAGGGACCTTAGATTATGTGCCCAAAAGTAGGGAGAGGTAACTTGTAGAGTCCACTACCAGTAGAAAGATAGGGCATCGAGTGGAGGATGGGGTTGCCATCCCACAGTCAAAAACTCTGACCCAGAATTGTTCCTGTGTGAAAGAACTGCAGGGACAAAAATGGAGAAGAGACTGAGAGAAAGGAGGTTCAGTGACAGGCCCAAATTGGGAGCCAACTCAAGGGAAGTCTCCAAGACCTGACACTATTACTTGATGCTATGGTGTGCTTACAGACAGGAGCCTAGCATGGCTATCCTCTGAGAGGCTCAACAAGTAGGTGAAAAGAGTCAGATGCTGATACTTACACCCAACCAATGGATAGAAGCCATGGTCTCCTAGGTTTGAACTAGGGAAAGGCTGAAAGAAGCTGAGGAGGAGGGCAATCCCATAGGAAGACCTGCAGTCTCAACTAACCTGGATCCCTGATATCTCTCAGACACTGAGCCACCAACCAGACAGCATGCACTAGCTGGTACAAGGTCCCTAACACATATACGGCAGAGGACTACCGGGTCTGGCTTCAGTGAGAGAAGATGCACGAGAGACTTGAGGCCCCAGAGAGTGGGGAGGTGTGGTGGGGTGGAGTCAAGATATTCTCTTGGAAAAAGGGGAGGAGGAATGGGATGAGGAACTGTCTGAGGGTGAACTGGGGTGGAGATAATGACTGGACTGTAAAAAAAAAAAGATTAAAGATAGATATTAAAATGAAATATATATACCTCAACACGTTAGGACCTCAACACGTGCTGGATAAGAAATCAATCTACCTCTGAGCTTTATTTTCAGCCCAGTCTATAGCCTTTTAGTAAGTTCCCTGTTCCCTGTTTAGTAATTTCAGTTTCCCTTTCTTTAGATGCTTCTCAACTTGCCTCTAAAACTCATAAATTCATTTATATCTGTCCTCATTATGTTTTTCAGCTCATGTTCTCATGACATTGGCAACAATGGGCATGGCCCTCGTGCACTTTGTCACAAAATTGCTCTGAATGTAGATTTCCTCCCACCACTGAGACAAGTGGTTTATGTTTTAATCTGTAGTCATTCTTCATCTTTCCCTGCCTTTTTTCTTCTTGAGGTACACTATTTTGATCATTAGTTTAATGATCTCATTTTTAACTCTGTTTACTTCTTATATCCTTCAGAAAAAGTCAGCTTTATAGAACAATATATATGGGCAACTTAAAACTATTATTTTTATTTTATTTTATGTGTATGATGAGTATTTTCTGGCATGTATGTGTGTACACTATGTACATTCATGATGTTGGCAGAGGCCCAAAGAATGAATCAGATTCCCTGGGATTGGAGTTTATGGGTAGGTATGAGCCATGATATGGGTGCTCATAAGCAAACCTGGGTCCTCTACAAGAGCAGCAAGGACTCTTGACTACTGAGCCATCTCTCTATAACCTATAGGTACTTTCTAAGTAAGGGAAAGGCTATGAGAATCAATGAAGATGATTCACACACGTATAAGCATTTTGAGCATCATCTAGCTTTCACCGTTGGGAGTTTATCCTTTTATTCTTGTTTGCTCAGGTTAATTGGTTGGCACTCCCTGAATACACAATAATTGACGGATGGGAGAGCCTGCTGAGCACAGAGGTTAACTAACAGAGGAGGTTAAATATTTCTTCTAAGAAAGGAGATGGATTGTGATTGTGTTTTGGTTTAGGCTTGAGTAGTTGTGCCTGTGTGTGTTGATTTTGGCAGTTTTAGTTGAGATTAGTGGGATGTAAAGACTTTTTGAATAATATGTAAATACCTTTTTTTTTTTTTTTTGGTTTTCAGAAACCACACACTCCATTGTAGCATGCAGCCCAAATCATTTTATCTTGTGGTGGTGTCTGACAGGAAGGATATCAATGGTAACGGAATCTGGTGTGTTCTGAATTTCTATCCTGTTGCCCAGGCAAGAACTCTCATTGAAATATTATTTTAATAAGCATGTGTATATCCCCTATTAAGTAATAAGCAATGGTCTGGGCACTTTAAAATTATAATCTCAGCTGAATCTGGTGACACAAGCCTGGAAGCTGAGCTCCTCTGGAGGCTGAGGCAGGAATGTTGGGAAGTTTAAGACCAGACTGAATAATTTAGACCTGTTTAAAAACACAACAAAACCAAGAAGAAGAAGAAGAAGAAGGAAGAAAGTCCTCATTTGATTACTCACTATAGTTACTATAGTTACTATTAATTGCCTTCATTATAAAGTTCATGAAAATGAGGCACATATTAGGCATCTAATCTTTCTCAAAGACACAGCCATTCAGTGCTAAAGTGGAAACTCTGAGTCGGCTCCGGGCTCCGTGGGCCTCTGTATCTAGCTGTTGCTCCCATCTGAGATCTGTTTAGACTCTGTGACTGATGGGACATAGTTTTCACACACTAAAGGGCTTTCTAAGAGCAAAACCTTTAAAACTCTGTCCACTTGGAAGTACATAATAATGGAAGTGAGAATGTAGACAACAAACCTTGATATTAGAACCAAGTGACTGAGATGTGCTCGCCAATCTTATTGAGATAAACACTTGACAATACATCCACAGGATCTGATACTAAAGTTGCTGCACTGGCTGTCAACATCCCTTCTGGAAACTCGTGATCACAGCTGGCGACATTGCTGAGATCTTTTATCTGCTGCCACGCTTTTTCTTTTGGCTAGACATTACAGTGAGCAGAGTTCCATGGTCAATCAATGTACTGTGTCAGGATCAATAGCAGTCTGTGAGCATCCCTTAGGCCCCAAACCTTTCCATTTCTCACTTCTTTCAGGGCTTTGCACATTCTTTCATGAAAAAAGAGGATTTGGGGATTATTTTCACTACTGTAGCTTCTCATGGACAAATGAATCTCTGATTATTGTGGAAATCTAGTCAATAAAGCTGTCAGAGCTCTTAAAACATTGACTGTGCAGCCAAGTTCAGTGTGCTTAACCTCCAGATGCTTCAGAGCATAAAATATGAGAGAAGGAATGATATTTATATGAAGGACTTTTAAGAGGAAAAGAGTTGAAACTTAGATGGTAGGAAATCATCCTTATTTCAAAGTTGGAATTTCTTTCTTTCTTTTTTTTATTGGAACTTTTATTTACATTTCAATGTTTTCCCCTTACCCCTTTCCCCCTCCCTCCCAGGAACTCACTATCCCTTCCCCCCTCCTCCTGCTCTATGATGGTGTACCCACACCACCTCCCCCGTACCTCACCTCCCCACCCTCGAATACCACCTCCCAAGATGTCCAGCCTTCATGGGACCAAGGATCTCTTCTCCCACTTATATATAGCTCCCTTGCATATATAGCTGGAGCCATGGGTCCCTCCCTAAGCGCTCCCAGACTGGTGGTTTAGACCCTGGGGGCTCTGGTTGGTTGGTATTGTTGCTTTCCTCATGGTGTCCGTCCCCTTTCGACTCTTCAGTCTTCACTCTATCTTCTGTGTTGGGAACCACATGATCCGTTTGATGGTTAGCTGTGAGCATCGCTCTGAATATGTCAGACTCTTGCAGACCTCTAAGGAGACAGTTATGTTAGGCTCCTGTCAGCATGCACCTCCTGACACCCACGTCAGCATCTACCTTTGATGACTGCACATGGATGGTTACCCAGGTGGAATGGTCTGCAGACGCCCCTCCTTCAGTTTTTGTCCTGTCACTGTGCATCCATATTTGCTCCCTTGAGTATTTTGTTACTTCTTCTAAGAGGGACTGTAGCCCCCTGTTGAACCAACTGGTGACTTTCCTTCAAGCAGTACTTCAAGGCCCAGACCCTTGTAGAAGGCTACATTGTCTTGTCTATATACCTTTGGGTGTTCACCATACTTACCGTTTAATGACAGCAGAGGTGAAATTTCATGAGGGCCATGTGTGTGGAAGCTTCTACAAGTCCCTTGGAAAACAGTGGACATCAATTTGCGTATATTCCTTTGGCTACATTGAAGGTGTTGGGGAAATGGAAAGCTTTCTCCCAGAAAAAAAGAGGAAACTCATTGACACATAGTCCCACAGTCTAGAGTGCTATAGAATCATGTGACACATGTCCTGTACTTCCTGAGGCAATGTGATCTTTATTTGAAGGAGAGAGGAACAATTGATGGAGAAACAGATGCTGGCTTGGGAGGAGGTGAGGTGACCTAAGTCACCATCTTGCCTCTACTGAGTCATAGATCTCTGTAGCAGCTTCATCTCTCTGAATGTTGTTTACCTTCTGTCTATGTAATGGCATAACAATATGTCTCTCCTAAAACATGGCACTGTGAAGGCCAAATGAGTTGAGTATGAGGTGGAACAATCACCTTAAGGGCAAACACTAGGATTCATTTTTGGAAAACGACTGGCTTTCATAAGAAAAATTATCTCACCAATTTCCTTATAGTTGGCAGGTGTGGTGTTTCATCTCTTTAGTCACAGCACTTTGGAGGAAGAAGAAGGTGGGTCTCTGTGAGTTAGGTGCCAACCTGGTCTACATAGCAAGTTCTAGGCCATCCAGGCTATATATTGAGAGTCTGTCTCAAAATAGATAAACAGAGTTACTTACACCTAGGAAGGGAATCTCATTGCATAAGTCTGTAGGGGGAAATGAAATCATTTGCATAACAATTTGCAGAATACAGAGCTGAGGAACAAAGCACCCAGTAAAGAAGGAAGACAGTCAGTGGAGGAGGGCGGCTGTTTGTCAATGTTCTCTATTCACAAGGGTATCTAGAATTCATTTTCCTACCTCTTTCTTCATTTGTTTTTATTTCTGGATGCAAAACTTTTTCGTATCCCTAAACTTTCAGTACAATTAATAACTTAAGCTGTTTAATTGAAGGAATTGAAAGTGAATTCTATGTTTTCTTCAATGCAGAACTGAAGTGGGAAAAAGACTGATGCAAAGAATGAAAGAGAAGAAAGAGGAGAACAGCATGTTTATTGTGGAAATATAAGCCCAGAAAACATGGTTGAGCTATTATAGAAAATGTAATGCAAGTCAAGAATTCATGGAGTAGGTAGGGGTATAGCTGAGTGGTAGAGCACCTGCTTCTTATATACAAGAGCTTGTTTTCATTCTGAGCAACACACACAGACCCAGACACTCATACATGGACACATACCCATATGTGACATACATGGGACATACATCCATAGACAGGCAGACACAGATACACACAGACACACATAGAGACAAAGATATACACACACAGGCAGATACATAAATGGATACAGACACACAGACATACAGACACACAGACACTCACACATAGACACAGACACACAAACATAGACATACATACAGACACACACATAGACACACAGACACAGACACTCAGACACAGACATATAAACACAGATACATACACAGGCACACACAGAACCAGATACAAACACACAGACCCATACACAGGGAGGCACATACAGACACAGACATACACAGAAACATATACACAAAGATACACACACAAACACATACAGGCACACACAGAGACAGAAATATACACACAAACACACAGTCACAGTCACACACACACACACACAGAAGGTCTTTTACATGTGCAGTAAATACATGATGGGTTATCCCTCCATGTACCAAATGCTATCCAAAATTACAAAACATATCATACTACTACTCAAATCAAAATTTTCAGTATCTCATTCTTGTTTTATGTTATTATACTTTTACTTATACCTTTACTGGTCTTTAAGTTTTATTCTTTTGCTTTAAATTTGTGTATTAGTGCATTTTCTAAAAACTACAAAATTATCCAAACAGAACAGATTGAATTCCAAGGTTAAGAAGATTTTCTAATCATAATTTATGGTCCAATACAATGTGATAAAATAAGGTAGTATGGATGCATGTTCCCACCCTGAAGCTGTTGGCCAAATTCTTCCTCAAATGGGAGAAAGAATTTCTGACATTAGTTAGAAACAGGAAGCGTTGTTGGATCTATAGAATGGTACATTGCACGTACTCAGATAGGTTTCAGTGAACTGACTTAATATGTAGAGATTTCATCCTATGTAATAGAATATGTTTTGCCCCCTCAAGTTATAAGCACTAGCCTCTGTCTTAATTTCAGAGTATTGTAACACCTTTATAATCATGGCTTTATATATTATAATTTATGAAAGAGTTATTTTTCCCCCAAGGTTCTGCTATTTTTTTTTTTTTTCATTTAAAGTATTTGCAAAGCTGTGCAAACGATGGACACATTCACAATGCGCAGGAGAATCTTTCAGGCTACTCCTGGGGTAGTGTTTAGTAGTGTCTTTACTGCATACTTAAGTTCTCAGAATTGCTTATCTGTGGGGTGGATCAGTTAAAAATCTGGTTGAGCTGTCGCTACTTTACATAATTAAGTTCTTCTTGCCAGAAAAAGAAAGTAACAAATTATGGAGAGAAACAAGCCTAAGGTTGGGCTTTTAAAATACTTTCTGTTCCTGTTATTTTCCCATTTATAATCGGAAACAATAGCAAAATAGATGAGATCAAGGATCAGTCGGGCTGACAGCTCACATTTTCTTGAAAAATTCTTAGGAATGTTCCTCCACAGACCCCTCCGCAGTCTGTGATAAATAGCAAATGGCATTAAGAAAACAACTTCTCATTGTTCAAAAATAGACTAATATGTGGGTGAGGCCAAGGTCAGGGTAGGGAGAGATTTTGCATGTAGTGAAATTGGTGCAAGTGGACAGTTGGATACAGAAATGGTTGACAATGGAAGCGTCTCACAGCCTTTGGAGTAGCATAGACTCACCTCGCAGCATTGTGTTTGACTCCTGCATTTCTGTGCAAAATAGAGGCCTAAACTAAGTCAGAAGTAAACTCTGCATGCTGGTAGGGATGTCCACACATTCTGCACGCATGTGTGGATGACATTAGACTGCTTGCTTCATTGTTCTGAATCCTTTATTTCTCTTCCCTCTGGATGGGCTAGTGTCCTGAGTGGACTCCTGTCCCGTCTATTTATAGTTTTCGAAGATGTGGTAGTGCCTTTCTCTGGTTAGTGTAATAGGAAAAATTTCATTTGCTTATCTATTACAAATGAAAATCACTGGGGAATATAAAGAACACTTTGAATTCCATGACCATTATTTCAGAAGCAATCAAATGTAGAGGAATGAAAGTCAAACACAGAGAAAAATGCTGATAGATTGGGTAATCTTCATGGCTCTCTGGGACCATCATTATTCCAGTGTTCTAGAGGAAAATGCAGATTTGAAAGATGGTAAACCCCAACCCGTGCAATCAATCACTCATCTCCTGTAGCAATAATAATTGCCCAGGAGGTGCTCTTCAGACATTAGCTATATAGTCATTCCTGTTTGTTCCAAGGCATACTAAATCTTATGTAAGATTACAGGAACGTGCCGGCCCGATTAGTATGTGGCTCCAGGATATTTTCAGAGACAGAGACTCAGTCCCATTCACCTGTGAAAGATGAGGTCAAAGTCAGCTCTGCAGCTGCAAAGAGCAGGAGCCTTGACATTGTCTTTCCTCTAGAATACTGTGTCCTTTACATCCAGATTTTAAAAATAGGTATCTGTCTGCCTTTTATGTATGTGTGCCACCTTCATAATCGGAAGGTGATTTTATTAATACAGTAAATCATATTTGACTGATACTTTAGAAGATGCTTTTTCTGGGTAAACTAAAAGCCTGGCATGGCTTTTCCTGATGTTCTTAAATATTTTATTAGCAGAGTCTCCTCACCACCCTTTCCTATTCATAGTCTCCTTCAGTTTAATGATATAAAGCAGGTGGTAGACTTGTCAAAACTGGATTTCCAGTAGAAGCAGTCTTTGAAAATGTGGTGTGTTTTCTTTCTTATTTTTCTCTTTATTAGATGTCTCAGGCTCAAAAGGTTCAGATGGCAGTTTGGAAAAAGATTTATCCTGTTTGTAACTCACTTTCTGAGGGAAATTAACTATGATTGTTTTTACATCTTCTTAATAAGGCCTTCGTTCTCCCTCTTTCACATTCACTCTAAAGGGAGCCCGAAACACCACTTCCCTTCCAGTGTGTTCTAGTGACGCTGCTGCTCAGAGTGCCTGTGAGGGAGGCTATGGGGGAGTGGTGGGTCTGTCGGGATGGTCAGGGAGGTTTTATGTTTATTAGCATGTTCCTTAATTATGGCTGTTCGGGTTTCTCATCATCCTTAAGTTTTGTTTCTATTAAACAGAGGCCGAATGTTCAAAGTATTATTAAATACAGGGAACTACAGATAACTTCTCTCCCTTTTACCTTTTTGAAAATTCCTTTTTTGATGGGAGTGAAAAGGGAGACAATCGAATGGCAGGGGAGAAATCACACAGGCATGTTGGCTACTACAGCATCTGTGTCTTCAAAACTGTCCACTGGAACAAAAACATGCAAAAATTGGCATGTGTCATAGTGTATTGAGTGGGCGTGTGTGTGTGTCTCTCTTGTGTGTGTGTTTGTGTAAGAGTAAGAGAGAAAGAGAGGGAAGGAGGGAGGGAGGAAGAGGGAGCTAGAGAAGAAGAAGGAGTGAAATGTCAACCTTGGGTATTGTTCTTCAGGTGTTGTCCATCTTGATCTTTGAGATAAGATCTGTTATTAACTTGCAGTTTCCTGATTCTGTTAGGCTGGCTGACTAGTGAGCCAGAAAGATCCATCTGTTTCTGGCTCCTGGCTCCATGACTACATACTATACTATACTTATATATATATATATATATATATATATATATATATATATATATATATATATATATGTGCTGGGGATAGAGCTGCAGTCCTAAATTCTTTACTCACAGAACTATTCCCCCACTTCTTTGTTTTTCTTTTCAGTTACTATCCCTCATTCTCAAAGAACTGAATTCTAGTTGCATAGATACACTTTCTTCCTTTTTGAAGTTTACATAATACAAATGTAACAAATATTTGTAATTTTTAAATAAGCTTCTATATACAGTTATATAATTGTATAGCACAGATAAAAGCCTATCAATGTATATTGAAATATATATGTAAAATGATCCCACGTTTGTCATTGTAAATAAAGTAATGTAATAATATATTTGGTCTGGCTTTCTTTAATCTGCAGTGTATTTACAAAATTGAAGATTTGTTCACATTGTTGTGTGTAGCTTTATATTGCTCAAGTATTCACTAAATTTGACTATGTTAATTTGATATTGTGTTTGTGAATAGACACTTTCTTTCCTTAGCGTGATAAGAGTGTTTAAAGGCATATAATCAGGAACTGTAACATCTTTATTGAAAGCCCAGTATATGTTTATATACATACATGTATGTATATAAATGGGCAAGTCACTTCCATTGTTTAAGCCTTTACTGATAAGTGGGGATAGTGAAAGCTTCCTTCTGGGCCAGGTCCTTATGGAAGTACTTACTCAGTTTTATTGACAAATGAAAAGCATCTTTGAAGTACTAAGCATGTGGACAGCACCATGCACATGTAAATGCACATGTAAATGTTCCTAACTGGAACAGATTTTTTTTTCATTTTATTGAAAATAGATTTTTTTCCTTTACATAACATATCCTGATTATGCTTTCCCCTCCCTTGATTCCTCCCAGTTCCTCCCCATGTCTCCTCTCAACCAGAATCTACTCCCCTTAAAGCTCTCTTTAGAAAACAAACAGGTTCTAAGGGATAAGAAAATATAATAAGATAAAATGAAAACTAACGCATAGGAGTTGGACAAGACAAACAAACAAAAGGAAAAAAAGCCCAGGATAAGGCATAAGGATCAGAGACCCACTCATTCACTTGCTCAGGAATCTCATAAGAACACCAAACTAGAAACCACAAGAATATACACAGAGGACCTGGTGCAGACACCTATGCAGACCCTGTGCTTTCTGCTGCAATCTCTGTAAATTCATGTAAGCTTTTATCATGTTGATTTAGAGGCCTTGTTTTCTTGGTGTTTTTCATCCCCTCTGGCTCTGATATTCTTTTTACCTCCTTTTCCATCATGTTTGCTGAGCCCTAAGGGGAAAGAGTTTGATAGAGATATCCATTAATGTCTGAGTGTTCCAAGGTCTCTCCCTCTGCATAATGTCTGACTGTGGGTCTTTGTATTTGTTCCCATCTGTTGCAGGAGGATTCTTCTGTGATGGTGCTTGAGGCAGGCACTAGTGCAGGAGTATAGCAGAATATCATTAAAAGGCATTTTATCAGGACTTCTATTTTTTTTAAGACCAGTAGATTTTGGTTTCACCCTAGGTTCCTGGGCTCTCTAGTTTTGGTTCTTGGTCGCTCAAACAATTTGAGGCATGGGTTCCATGACCTGGAGTGGGCTGTAAGTCAAACAAGACATTGGATGGTTGCTCCCACAAGCTTTGAGCCACCATTGCTCTAGTATATTTCTCAGGTAGGACTGCACTGTAGAACAAAGGTTTTGTGGCTGGGTTGGTGTTTATGTTTCTCTTTTGGTAGCCTGCATGAGTACTTCCCCATACACAAAGACAGCAGAACAAAGGAGTGATGGCTAAGAAGGCACAGGCTTGACTTTTGTTAATGAGTTGTGTAGATGTTATCTTCAGCGATGGAGCCTTGCAATACGTTTGTAGAAAGCAAACTATAGTCTTGAAAACAGTGTGGAAAGTTTGGGTATTTCCATAGGACCCCTTTGGTCAACAACTCAATTAAGATATAACAGAATCTTGGTACTGGCCGCTTCATTTGGTGACAAGAGATGGCCAACTGGGACTTTGATTTCCCCATGGAACTGAATCTTCTTCTGTCCTCATTGCTTTAAATTCTGAGAATAGAACAGGGAGCAATGCAGGCTACTTATTAAAAGTAGGGAAGTGTTCCCTTTGGCAGGATTAAAAGGAGTTCTTGACATCATTTATCCTTTGTCCCCTCTTCATTAATTTTAAAGTCAAGTATTTACATTTAATTTTCAGGAGTTTATTGTTTAATTAAAACCCCCAATTACTCACTGGCCACCTAAAAATGATAATGCAGTATATAATGAAGAAAATTTAGTTTATTATGACTGCATTTTCACAAAATGATGCAGAAATTCTAACTATACAAAAGTTATACTTTTGTTTTCATCTACTTCCCTGGCTATTTACTGTTAAGGTTGACTCCAGAGAAAAAAATAAAATTCAAAGGAGGAGAGTCTTTGTAGAAATTGTAATCAAAGAATATTTTATGGGAGGAAGAGGCGGCTTGTGTGTGAGGAAATGGAAGAAGCACAATGTGATTGAGAAAATGGCCCCAAAACCATTTTCTACATTTTCTTTCAGCTCCTCTCTGCCAGTGAGCTTGCCTTCCTCCCTTTTCTGCTCTCTTTTCCACCCAGAATCCAGAAGACCTGGAAACCCTTATGCAATCTTGTTATGAGCAATGATATAGTGACAAATGCTCCATTGTTTGTTTGTTTTTTCTATCCTTTCTCAATTTCTTTCCAACTAGTGTCAGACTTGGGTAATATAGTGTCAGAATGGCTAAGATCCAAAACACAGGTGACAGCAGATGTTGGCGAGGATGTGGAGAAAGAGGAACACTCCTCCATTGTTGGTGGGATTGCAAGCTGGTACAACCACTTTGGAAAGCAGTCTGGCGATACCTCAGAAAATTGAACATAGTGTTACCTGAGGACCCAACTATACCCCTCCTGGGCATATACCCAGAAGATATTTCAACATGCAACAGGGCCACATGCTCCACTATGTTCATAGCGGCCTTATTTATAATAGCCAGAAGCTGGAAAGAACCCAGATGTCCTTCAACAGAAGAATGGGTACAGAAAATGTGGTACATTTACACAATGGAGTACTACTCAGCTATTAAAAACAATGAGCTCATGAAATTCTTAGGCAAATGGATGGAGCTAGAAAATATCATCCTGAGTGAGATGACCCAATCACAAAAGAACACACATGGTATGCACTCACTGATAAGTGGATATTAGCCCCAAAACACACAATACCTAAGATGCAACACATAAACCTCATGAAACTCAAGAAGAAGGAGGAAGACCAAAGTGAGGGTGCTTTTGTCCTTTTTAGAATGAGTATCAAAAGATTCAACCAGAGCTCCCAGGATCTAAACCTCCAGCCTGAGAACAGACAGGGGCAAGCTGTCCTCTGAGAGGCTCCAACCAGCAGCTGACTCAGACAGATACAGACATCCAGAGCCAAACAGTGGATGGAGCTTGAGGACTCTTATAGAAGAATAGGCGGAAGGATTGTGGGCCCTAAGGAGATAGGACCTGCACAGGAAGATCAACAGAGTAAACCAACCTGAACCCTTGGAGCTCTCAGAGACTGAATCACCAACCGTGGAGCATACCTAGTCTACACAGATCTAGCTCCATGGGCTGGACCTAGGCCCTCCCTGCACATATGTTGTAAATGTGCAGCTTGGTTTTCATGAAGGTCTCAAACATCTGGAGTGGGGACTATCCCAAAACATGCAGCCTGTATATGGGGTATGGTCTTCTAGCTGGGTGCCTCATCTGGCCTCAATGGGAGAGGAAGCACCTAGCCTCTCAGAGAATTAAAGTGGCAGGGTAGGGATACAGGAGGAGGGGGTACTCAGAAAAGAAGAGATGGGGAAGGATTGTGGGATGGGGTAACTGGGACAGGTTATAAAGTGAATAAGCAAAAAAAAAAAAAAAATTAAAAAAGAAAAAAAAACTGTAAAAATTAAAAGTAAAAAAATAACAGTAAAATATGTATAGATATTTTGTTATTTAAATTGGTCATTAGGGCACAGAGCTAAACAGAGAATTCTCAACAGCGGAATCTCAAATCACTGAGAAGCACTTAAAGAAATGTTCAAAGTCCTTAGTTATCAGGGAAATGTAAATCCAAACAACTCTGAGATTCCATCTTGCACTGGTCAGAATGGCTAAGATTTAAAACTCAAGTGATAGCATATGCTATTGAGGATGTGGAGCAAGGGGAACATTCCTCCATTGCTACTGGGAGTGCAAACTTGTACAACCTCTTTGGAAATCAATTTAGTGGTTTCTCAGAAAACTGGGAATAACAAGACCTAGCTATTCCACTCCTGTCAATACCTGAAAAATACTCCATCATCCCACAAAGACACTTGCTCAACAATGTTTATAGCAGTTTTATTTGTAATATCCAGAAACTGGAAACAACCTAGATGTCCCTCAACTGAAGATTGAATAAACATAATGTGGTACATCTATGTAATGGAATAATATTCAGCTATGAAAAAGACATCATGAAATTTACAGGCAAATGGATGGAACTAGGAAATATCATCCTGAGTGAGGTAACCCAGTCCCAAAAGGACATGCATTGTATGTACTTATAAGTGGATATTAGCCATAAAATACAGGTTGCCCATGCTACACTCCACAGACCTAAGGAGGCTAGACAGGAAAGATGCTTGAGTCTCACTTGGAAGGGGGAATGGAATGGTCTTGGAAGGCAGATGGGGGGAGGGAATTAGGTAGGAAAGGGGAGTGGGGGGGTTTCAGGGTCAGGTATCGGGAGGAGCAGGGGGATGGCCAGGTGGCCATGAGAATGGATGGAAATCTGCAACTGATGGGGGAGGGGTTAGCAGGTATCTCCACAAAGAGACAGAGACCTGGGGGATAGGAGAAACACCCAAGATTCAGTGGGAGGGGTAACTGGGAGCGAGGCAGTAAGTGAGATATAAAGTAAGTGTGAATAAATAAAAAAAAAGTTTAAAAAAATTTAAAAAAAGAAAATCCTCTTTCACATTTTTCTGAGTTAATAAAATTTAAAGAACCAATAAAATTTTTTGATCACTACTGTCAGTTTGTAATTCCAGTGCACAAACTATGTTGTGTAACATTTTTCAATATACAGAGATATAGTTTTGTTTTGCTATATATCATATAATTTGTGGGGCTTTTTTGTTGGCAATTTAAGTCTACAAATACCTTAAGTTTTCAATGTTTTTAGGTACTTTCCTGACAAAGTGGTTCAAGAAAGTTCAACAAAAATTGCTCTGCTATTGCTTACTGCTTTGATCTAGAAGTCTCCAACTTCCACTTTTCATTGGTATGCAGTTTGTGAAAACAATTTCTAGAAAGCAAACCTAGATTACTTGGCTTTAGACTATCAGTTTTAAGTTCATAAGGAATGAAATTCTGTTCTTTACAATTACCCAGTCTCAGATATTCTGTCATAGCATCACACATCAGGCTACACCTAGATTACTAGGTTATTCCAAAGCTGTAAAAGTAGCTGTCTTATGGAACCAGTTCTGACTAGATTCTTATGTATAAAATTACAAACAGTGCTTCAGTTTGTAATTTGTCTTTAAATACCAATAAGTACACATTTGTGAGAGTGACTCTAAGTCTCGTTTGCTCCTTATCTATGAGGAAGCAAATGCTCATAGAGATGTTCTGCTAGTAAATACAGTATTGAAGAGGTTTCAGCTATTAAAAACAATGAATTTGATAAATTCTTATATAAATGGATGGAACTAGAAAATATCATCCTGAGTGAAGTAACCCATTCACAAAAGAACATACATGGTATTCACTCACTGATTATTGGACTTTAGCCCAGAAGCCTGAAATACCCAAGATTCAACTCACAGACCACATAAAGCTCATGAAGAATGATGACCAAGTAGTAGGGGGGCTTCAGTCCTTCTTAGAAGGAGTAACAAAATACTCAAGGGAGCAAATATGGAGACACAATGCAGGACAGAAACTGAAGGAGGGGTTGTCTACAGACCATTCCACCTGGATATCCATCCTATGTGCAGTCACCAAAGGTAGAGGTTGATGTGGATGTACATGCTGACAGGAGCCTGATATAGCTGTCTCCTTAGAGGTCTGCAAGAGTCTGACATACTCAGAGGCAGATGCTCACAGCTAACCATTAAACTGATCATGGGGTTCCCAATGGAGAATATAGAGTGAAGGCTGAAGGAGTTGAGAGGGTTCGCGACACCATGAGGAAAGCAACAATCCCAACCAACCAGAGCCCCCAGGGTCTAAACCACCAGCGTGGGAGCGCTTAGGGAGGGACC
The DNA here is from genome assembly GCA_021653895.1 of Mastomys natalensis. Classification (NCBI taxonomy): domain Eukaryota; kingdom Metazoa; phylum Chordata; class Mammalia; order Rodentia; family Muridae; genus Mastomys; species Mastomys natalensis. The sequence continues at coordinate 629,814 of JAJTUV010001234.1, read as the reverse complement.
CATGGCTCCAGCTATATATGCAAGGGAGCTATATATAAGTGGGAGAAGGGATCCTTGGTCCCATGAAGGCTAGACTCGTGGGGGGCGATATTCGAGGGTACTGGGGAGGGTGGGTGGGGGTACACCAACGTGGAGACAGGAGGAGGGGGAAAGGGATAGTGAGTTTCTGGGAGGGAGGGGGGAAATGGGGTAAGGAGAGAACATCTGAAATGTAAATAAAATTTCCAATAAAAAAAAAAAAAGAAGAGGTTTATACAATGCAAATGTTAAATATCTGAATAAGTCAAATCCCCTATCAACCCAAGATGGTGAGAGATAGTGAGAGGGAACCTTATTCTCCCTGTAATTGTATAGAAGCCTCATAATTAAGATGAAATTTGATTATACCAAAACTGTACCTCTTCAACATTTGCCCGTGCTTATGCCTGGGTCTTGGAGTTATTATTTCTGTGATGAAACAATATGACCAAACTTGGGAAGGCAATGGTTTATTTGGCTTGTCCTTCCACATCACAGTTCATCATCAAAGGAAGTGAAGACAGGAACTCCGACAGGGCAGGAACCGAGAGGCAGGGGCTGATGCAGAGGCCATGGAGGGGTGCTGCTTACTGACTTATTCCCCTTGCTTTGCTCATCCTGCTTCTTTATAGAACCCAGGACTATCAGCAGGAATGGCACCACCCACCATGGCCTGGGCCCTCCCTCATCAATCATTAATTAAGAAAATGACCTATAGTCTTGCCTGCAGCCCAATTTTATAGAGACACTTTCTCAGTTGAAGTTTCCTCCTCTCAGATGACTCTAGCTTCTATTAAGTTGGTAATAAAACCAGCCAGCCTGGTGTGTATGCGAAGTGGTATGAATAAAGTGACATATAGTCTTCTTGCATGTGGACGTCTATCCTGGGGCGGGGGGACTATTAATAGAATTATTTCAGAAGAAATAGAATAGATACTTGTAGTCTGTTGCGTGCTGCTATAGCAGAATATCTGAGACTTGGTAATTATAAAGAACAGAATTTCTTTCCTTATGGTCCTGAAAGCTGATAAGTCTAAAGCAGAGGCATAGTCAGATTTACTGAATATGTTTGCTTTATCATCAAAACTTCCAGAGGTGAGGAATTTTATTCTTTATATTATCACAAGGGCAGAAGAGCAAAGAAAAAACTACTTCTAAATGTCCTAATCAAAGGTGTAGGGCTCTTGTGGCTTAATCAACTCAGAAAAGCTGTACTAATGCCACATTAGTTTTAAGAAGACATCCATACAGTTGCTGATTTTCTGGGGACAGTTTGATTCATTTTAAGTCCTAGGTCCTAGGAACCCTCTTAGACAGACATGGTGCTTCACTCTATGATGAACTTTTAGTTCACAGATGTCTCCATCACCAGCCTGTACATGGATGGACACTTTAGTCTGCTTAGGAGCTATATGTTAAAATGTACCAAGATCACATGTTAGCATCAATTATCATTACTCAGTTTTCAGAGAGTATGTTGTATTCATTACCCTAGGATTCCACTTTAGATGTAGAACTGAAACTCAACCGAGGAATAATTAAGGACAACAAGGAAGAAAGGAAAAGAAGATTCATTTGCTAAGCACCAAAGAGCCTATGAAGGCACCTCACAGAAACAGTTCAGAGATTCAGATGTGGTGCCCCATGCCTGCCATCCCAGCACTCAGGGAACCAGGGCAAGAGGACCAAGGCCCAGTAGGATTAAATAAACAACATTGTAAAATGAGAGAGGAAGAGATGGACAAAGGAGGGAAGAAATAAGGAAGGATTAGAAGAAGGCACTGGAAAGCTGGCAAAGATTTTAGACTGATAAATGACTAAGGTCTTTGAGAAGTAAGAGTCACCGTCACAGGGCGATGATCTCTTATCCTAAACGATGAGATAAATAGAATTTCATACTTTTTGAAAAATTGAACTTTGCATATTTTGGGATGGGATCTAAGTTTAAAAATGAAATTTACTTATGTTTCTTAATCACTTTATAAACAACCTAAGAGTAATTCTGTCCATGATTTAAAAAAATAACTTTGTACATAAAACAGAGCCCCATAGTATATGTTTTCTACTTGTGGAGTTAGGGCAATGCTTGAAGTTACAGATTTGGGTGCAATGTATAGTCTTTGTTTTGGAGTTTTAGATTAGGGGTGCACTACTGCACTTATTTGAATTGAGACAAAGGACTTGAGATAAAATCAGATTTGCTATTAAATCCTGGTTCTATATTTTTTCTAACAACTTAATACAATGCTTTACCCAAGCATAGTTTGTGTTTGTGAAATTACAGGAAAGAATGCATGTGAATACTTAAGAGAGTGCCATTCCTTACTTCTGCCATTTGTTGTTACATGTGTTCAGTGATCCTTTGCTGGGAAATCTGAGTCCTCTAATTGGGGCCTCCTGTCCACTTTCTCCTTGGTGTGTACGTAGGCTCATTGTTGCCTTTACTGGAAATCACTAGGTTCCTTGTGGCATCTGTGCACATGAGTACACAAGTAGACAAACAACAACCAAATATATAAAAGGTGGTCTTGGGCTTAGGCGATGATTAATCTTAATTGACAACTTGATAGGATTTAGAATCCCATAGGACACATATCTTTGAGTGTGTCAGTAAGAGTGCTTCTGAGAAGTGTGAGTGAGAACCTAATCTTATGTGGGGTGAAGTCTCAGAAGAGACAAAAAGCAGAAAGCCAAAGCAAGTGGAGGACCAGCACTCATGTTTTGCTGCCTGCTGCAGGTGTAATGTCTCTTTATGACAGAGTGTACCTTAATGCAGTGGGCCAGAGCAAACCAACCTTTCTGTTCTTTCTATGAGGCACCCCATTGAAGCAATGCAAAAGCAACTAATATAGGTTTTCTGTTAAATAACTGGGACATGGTCTTCCCTCTGTGCTTCTCCTGAAATTTTGGTTGATTTGGGTTCATCTAGGGACAGTTCAATGCTTCTTCTTTTCATGAGATTTAAGTTATCTTTAAGGTGCTATGTAAGTACAAGTAATGAAAAACAAATAGCTCTTCTGGTATTCGTGAATCTGCTTTAGACTGTAGGAAATTCTTTATTACAACATACTTTTTTCTGAACATTACTTATGATAATAGAAAACATCCAATATGACTCTTAGTTACTCACCAGTGAGCTGACTGCACAAGTGGTCATTAGACTACACTAGCAACATCCAAGTGATAGAGTCACATCAAATTAGAATGGTACTGAAATGTAACCTAAATGTGTTCATTGATTTAAAGGGCAAAAAAAAAAAGTATTTCCTCCATTTATGTCATTTAAACTCTTCTTTGTAGTTTTTGTATAGGTCCCTAACAAAGATGGGTGCAATATTTTTTTTTGGTTGGTTTGTATCTGTTTTTATTACCCAAGCATTACTTGTGAATACTTGAAATGATTTTAAAGACCTCATTGTATAAATTGTAAACAGCAAAAATTCACGGACTGGAACTTTGAAAACACATAAAAGAATAGTTAGCCTAACTCATCCCAATTTCCATGATCTAGCTACCTTGAGAGTGACAACATACTGGGTTTGTCATATTTGACTTTTAATTTCAATTAACCTTCTGCAACAGTAAATTGTTTTTGTAATTTGAATCAACATTATACCACGTACAAATATAAAACTATTAAACTCTATACAAAGTGAACATATGTATTGATATCAAGATACTTAACATTTGCTTATGAGAAACTTTAGCATATAATGTTTGGGAGAGAGTCTAGGGAGAAAGTAAGAACTACAAAAGTGCTTTCCAGGGCGTCAGTAATGTTCAATATGTTAATGATTTTAAAATGATGATGGGGCTAGGGGTGAAGCAGTGAAGAAAACACTTGCAGCTCTTTCAGAGGACCACAATTTGATTCCCAGCACCCTTGTGGGCAGCTCACAACTACCTTTAGCTCCAGCTCCAGGAGATCTGATTTCTTTTTCTGTGTGATCATAATGCACATTATCAAACACACACACACACAACACACACACACACACACACACACACACACACGTAATCTTAAAGAAAAAAATACAACTAATATTGTCAGAAAAAAGCACAAGGATGGTTGTTGTGGAATTACTGTCCTCTAAGAATAAACAAACATTAACCACATTCATCAGAGCAGCCTTGTCTTCTTACAAAGGCTCTCAGAGTCAGGTCTTTTGGCATTCCCGAATAGAAGGAAGGGGTAAGGAGGATCAGTGAACTTTCATCTGAGATTTCAGCCACTTTCCTCTGTGCATCTTTGCCAAATATGTATGCTTCAATTCCAGCTTCACATAGCCTCTGAGCCTTCTGGGGTACAAGACTATACAGAAAGTGGTAACTGAAGAGAGAACCTCATCTATCCACCTGCATGTTAGGTAGCATCCATTCTGGCCAAGACTTTCTAGATGTATGACTGGTGGTGGTTGTGGTGTTTGTTGTTGGTGTCTACATATACTTCTATAATATGGATAATTAGCTCAATAAACTCATTGATTTCCTAAGCTGCATCAATATTGTAGTACTTGCTAAAAATACAGCTTTGGGTCACCCTTTAAACTTTCTGAATCATGTCTCTGATGTACAGAAATGCCTGAGAAACTGTGTTCAGGTTCTCACTCTCTTCAATATTGTTAACTAACTTTTTTTTGGGGGTGCAGCAAACACTTATTGATGGTATTTAAGAGAGTAGGGAGGGCTCCCTAGACTCCTCCTGTTGTTATGGGGGTCTGAGATCGAAATTGTGAGGGAGATGCTCAGGGTTGGAGACAGGGACTCCTCAGCAACCGAGGGCCTCTCTCTTGCTCTCGTGTCCTTGTTGGGGTGGGTGGTCCAGGGTTTCTTACTCCTTGGAGGCCATGTAGGCCCTGAAGTCTATGACCCTGTTTCTGTAGCCATATTCATTGTCATACAAGGAAATGAGTTTATAAAGTTGTCATTGAGAGCAATGCCAGCTCAGCATCAAAAGTGGAAGAGTGAGAGTTGCTGTTGAAGTTGCAGGAGACAACCTGGTCCTCAGTGTGCTCAGGATGCCTTCAGTGGGCCCTCAGATGCCTGCTTCACCACCTTCTTTTTTTTTTTTTTATAATTTTAATTTTTCAGCAAATCAAAAAAATTTAAATAGCATTCAAACAGAATAAAATGAAAATAAACAAACAAGCAAAAATACCAAGGGTCAGATATACTTATACAAGAATTCTATAGAGCCTTCAAACAAGCAACACTTTCTGAGTTATGTTTAAAAAAATTCAGAACCACATAAGCTCCTTCACAAAGCAAATAATATTGAAATAGTGAAATCAAGTGTAAACCAACAAAAATATATAAATTATAGTCCAGTATCCCTCATGAATATACATACAAAAATTCTCATGAAGTAGTTGCAAATGAATACAAGAGATATAAAAAAATAATATTCATGAATAACTGAACAACTGTTTTTTTTTTTTTTTTTTAGAAGACCATACTCCATATACAGGCTGCATGTTTTGGGATAGCCCCACTCCAGATGTTTGAGACCTACATGAAAACCAAGCTGCACATTTACAACATATGTGCAGGGAGGCCTAGGTTCACCCCATGGAGGTAGATCTGTGTAGACTAGGTATGCTCCACGGTTGGTGATTCAGTCTCTGAGAGCTCCAAGGGTTCAGGTTCGTTTACTCTGTTGATCTTCCCTGTGCAGTTCTATCTCCTTAGGGCCCGCAATCCTTCCACCTATTCTTCTTTAAGAGTCCTCAAGCTCCATCCATGTTTGGCTTGGATTCTGTATCTGTCTGAGTCAGCTGCTGGTTAGAGCCTCTCAGAGGACAGCTTGCCCTGTCTGTTCTCAGGCTGGAGGTTTAGATCCTGGGAGCTCTGGTTGAATCTTTTGTACTCATTCTAAAAAGGACAAAAGCACCCTCACTTTGGTCTTCCTCCTTCTTCTTGAGTTTCATGAGGTTTATGCGTTGCATCTTAGGTATTGTGTGTTTTGGGGCTAATATCCCGCTTATCAGTGAGTGCATACCATGTGTGTTCTTTTGTGATTGGGTCATCTCACTCAGGATGATATTTTCTAGCTCCATCCATTTGTCTAAGAATTTCATGAGCTCATTATTTTTAATGGCTGAGTAGTACTCCACTTGTGTAAATGTACCACATTTTCTGTATCCTTTTCTTTTTGAAGGACATCTGGGTTCTTTCCAGCTTCTGGCTATTATGAATAAGGCCGCTATAAACATAGTGGAGCATGTGGCCCTGTTGCATGTTGAAATATCTTCTGGGTATATACCCAGGAGGGGTTATAGCTGGGTCCTCAGGTAACACATGTTCAATTTTCTGAGGTATCGCCAGATGCTTTCATAGTGGTTGTCGTTGCAATCCCCACTGGAGGATTCCTTTTTCCCCTCCACATTGTGCAGTTTTTCGTCTTGCTCGTGTGTGAGTGACTATTTGTTTTCATGAATTTGAGTTTAGATGTCCATTCTTATGTTTATAGAGTTTCCCATTGAGTTCTTTGATTTCCTTCCCATTTATAGGTTTTCCTGTTTTCGATCTATTTTTCAGTTACTGTTTTATGATTGGTCCTTATCATGGTTGAGCTTTGTCAAGGATAGTATGGATCCAATTTGCATTCTTTACAGCTGACCTCCATTGGACAGCACATTGTGAATGCTGTCTTTTATCCCTTGGATAGTTTGAGCTCCTTTGTCGAAGATCAATGTGACATAGTTAGGGTTTTCCTGGGCTTTAATCTTTCCATTGTCCTCCTGACTGTCTTGTTCCAATTCCATGTGTTCTTATCACTATTGCTTTGTAGTACAGCTGAAATCGGGATGGAGATTCTCCCAAGTCTTCTTATTGTTGGTGAGGCTTTTCGCTAAAATCTGGTTTTTTGTATTCCTATGAATTTTAAGATTGCCTTCTATCTCGGTAAAGAATTGGTGGGAATTTTGATATGATTGCATTAAATCTGTAGATTGCTTTACAAGTTTACCATTTGTTTTAATTAATCCTTCCAATCCGGATGAGCATGGGAGATCTTTCTATTTTGTGAGATTCCTTCGATTTCTTTCTTCAGGGTGTTGAAGTTCTTGTCATTACAGTCTTCACTTGTTTGGTTAGATTCCACCAAGATATTTTATACTATTTTGAATATTGTGAATGGTGTCGTTTCCATAATTTCTTTCATCAGCCAGTTTATCCTTTGTGTGAGGATCTACTGATTTGTTTGAGTTAATTTTATACCAGCCACTTTGCTAAAGTTGTTTATCAGGTTTAGGAGCTCTCTGGTGGAAGTTTGGGGTCATTTAAGTATACTAACATGTCATCTGCAATAGTGAAACTTTGACTTCTTCCTTTCCAATTTGTATCACTTTGATCTCCTTCTGTTAGCCTAATTGCTCTGGCTAGGACTTCCAGAACTATATTGAACAGGTAGGGGGAGAGTGGGCAGCCTTGTCTAGTCCTGATTTTAATGGATTGCTTCAAGTTTCTCTCCATTTAGTTTGATGTTGGCTACTGGCTTGCTGTATATTGCTTTTACTATGTTTAGGTATGGACCTTGAATTCCTGATATTTCCAAGACTTTTATCATGAAGGGGTGTTGAATTTTGTCAAATGCTTTCTCAGCATCAAGAGATATGATCATGTGGTTTTTTTCTTTGAGTTTATTTATGTAGTGGATTACGTTGATGGATTTCCGTATATTGAACCAACCCTGCATTCCTGGATAAAGCCTACTTGATCATGGTGGATAAGTGTTTTGATGTGTTCTTGGATTTGGTTCAAGGGAATTTTATTCAGTATTTTTGCATCGATATTCATAAGGGAGATTGGTCTGAAGTTCTCTTTTCTTGTTGGATCTTTGTGTGGTTTAGGTATAATCGTAATTGTGGCTTCATAGAATGAATTAGGTAGTGTTCCTTCCGTTTCTATTTTGTGGAATAGTTTGAAGAGAATTGGTATTAGATCTTCCTTGAAGGTTTGATAGAATTCTGTACTAAAACCATCTGGACCTGGACTTTTTTGGTGGGGAGACTTTTAATGACTGCTTCTATTTCTTTCGCAGTTATGGGACTGTTAAGATGATTTATCTGATCCTGATTTAACATTGGTAAACTGATACTTGTCTAGAAAATTGTCCATTTCATCCAGGTTTTCCAATTTTGTTGAGTATAGGCTTTTGTAGTAGGATCTGATGATTTGTTGAATTTCCTCGGTTTCTGTTGTTATGTCACCCTTTTCAGTTTGGATTTTATTGATTTGGATACTGTCTCTCTGCCCTCTGATTAGTCTGGCTAAGGGTTTAACTATTTTGTTGATTTTCTCAAAGAACCAGCTCCTGGTTTTATTGATTCTTTGTATAGTTCTTTTTGTTTCTATTTGGTTGATTTCAGCCCTGAGTTTAATTATTTCCTGCCATCTACTCCTCTTGGGTGTTTTTGCTTCTTTTTGTTCTAGAGCTTTCAGGTGTGTTGTCAAGCTGCTAGTGTGTTCTCTCTCCAGTTTCTTTTTGTATGCACTTAGAGCTATGAGCTTTCCTCTTAGCACTGCCTTCAGTGTGTCCCATAGGTTTTGGTATGATGTGTCTTCATTTTCATTAAATTCTAAAAAGTCTTTAATTTCTTTCTTTATTTCTTCCCTGACCCCATTATCAACGAGTAAAGTATTGTTCAGTTTCCATGTGAGTGTGGGCTTTCCATTGTCTTTGTTGTTATTGAAGACCAGCTTTAGACCATGGTGATCTGATAGGATGCATGGATTATTTCGATTTTTTTATATCTGTTGAGGCCTGTCTTGTGACCAATAATACGGTCTATTTTGGAGAAGGTACCATGTGGTGCAGAGAAAAAGGTATATTCTTTTGTTTTTGGGTGAAATGTTCTATAGATACCTGTTAAGTCCATTTGGTTTAAAACTTCTGTTAGTTTCACTGTACTTCTGTCTAGTTTCCGTTTCCCTGATCTGTCCAGTGCTGAGAGTGGGGTATTGAAGTCTCCCACAATTATTTGTGAGGTGCAATATGTGCTTTGAGCTTTAGTAAGGCTTCTTTTATGAAAGTGGGTGCTCTTGCATTTGGTGCATAGATGTTCAGAATTGAGAGTTCATGTTGGTTGACTTTTCCTTTGACAAATATGAAATGACCTTCCTTATCCTTTTTATATCTTTAAGTTGAAAGTCAATTTTATTCGATATTAGTATGGCTACTCCAGCTTGTTTCCTAGGACCATTTGCTTGAAAAATTGTTTTCCAGCCTTTTACTCTAAGGTAGTGTCTGTCCTTGTCACTGAGGTGGGTTTCCTGTATGCAGCAAAAAGTCGGATCCTGTTTGCGTATCCAGTCTGTTAGTCTATGTCTTTTTATTGGGGAATTGAGTCCATTGACATTAAGAGATATTAAGGAGAGGAGACTGTTGCTTCCTGTTATTTTTGCTAAAAGGGAGGCATTGTTTGTGTGGCTATCTTCTTTTGGGTTTGTTGGAGGTGGATTACTTTCTTGCTCTTTCTAGGGTATGATTGCTCTCCTTGTAATGGGTCTTTCTGCTATCATTCTTTGTAGTGCTGGGTTTGTGGAAAGATATTGTGTAAATTTGGCTTTGTCATGGAATATCTTGGTTTCTCCATCTATGGTAATAGAGAGTTTTGCTGGGTATAGTAGCCTGGGCTGGCATTTGTGTTCTCTTAGGGTCTGCATGACATCTGACCAGGATCTTCTGGCTTTCATAGTCTCTGGTGAGAAGTCTGGTGTAATTCTGATAGGTCTGCCTTTATATGTTACTTGGCCTTTTTCTCTTACTGCTTTTAAAATTCTTTCTTTGTTTTGTGCATTTTGTGTTTTGATTATTATGTGACGGGAGGTATTTCTTTTCTGGTCTAGTCTATTTGGTGTCCTGTAGGCTTCTTGAATGATTATGGGCATCTCGTTCCTTAGGTTAGGGAAGTTTTCTTCTATGATTTTGTTGAAGATATTTACTGGCCCTTTAAGTTGTGAATCTTCACTCTCTTCTATACCTATTATCCTTAGGTTTGGTCTTCTCATTGTGTCCTGGATTTCCTGGATGTTTTGTGTTAAGAGTTTTTTGCATTTTTCATTTTCCTTGACAGTTGTGTCAATATTTTCTATGGTATCTTCTGCACCTGAGATTCTCTCTTCTATCTCTTGTATTCTGTTGGTAATGCTTGCGTCTGTGACTCCTGATTTCTTTCTTAGGTTTTCTATCTCCAGAGTAGTCTCCCTTTGTGATTTCTTTATTGTTTCCATTTCCATTTTTATGTCCTGGATGGTTTTGTATAAATCCTTCACCTGTTTGGTTGTGTTCTCTTGTGATTCTTTAAGGGCTTTTACCTGTTTACCTGTGTTCTCCTCAGATTCTTTGAGAATGTTATTTATGTCCTTCTTAAAGTCCTCCATCATCATCATTAAAAGTGATTTTAGGTCTGACTCTTGCTTTCTGGTGATATGGGGAGTTCAGGACTTAATGTGGGAGAACTAGGTTCTGATGATGACATGTGTTCTGGGTTGCTGGCCCTTGTATTCTTGGGCTTGCCTTTTGCCATCTGGTTCTCCTTGGTGCTACCTGTGCTGTCTCTGGCTGGAACCTGTCTTTCCTGTTCTCTTGGTTGTGTCAGAACTGTTTAGGTTGGGTGTCGCTGCTGAGGTTCGAGCTAGGGCCCAGGATCTGCTCAGTGCTTTGGTCCAGACCGGAAGGAATCAGTGCTCTGGGCCAGGAGTGAGTTCCTGGATCCCTGTGGGACCTGGTTACTCCCTGTTTGGGGCAGGTGTTGCTGCCTCCTTGTTTAAGAAGCTGCTCGAGTTAGAGCTCCTGGGAGCCACGCTTCCTCTGGGTTCTGTGAGATTGGGTGCAGAGTTGCCGCCCGAGATCTGCTGAGGGCCCAGTCCCAAACCGGAAGGAACCAGTGCTGGGGCCAGGAGTGAGTACCTGGGTCCCGGTGGGTCCCAGTTACTCCCGGTTTGGGGCAAGTGTTGCTGCCTCCTTGCGTAGGAAACTGCTTGGGTTAGAGCTCCTAGGAGCCCTGCTTCCCCTGGGTTCTGTGGGATTTGGTATAGAGCTCCTGCCTGGGATCTGCTGGGAGCTCCGACCCAGACCGGAAGGAGCCGGTGCTCTAGGCCAGGAGTAAATCCCTGGGTCTCAGTGGGTCCCGGTGGGTCCCAGTTACTCCCTGTTTGGGGTGGGTGTTGCTGTCTCCTTACCAGAGATACTGCCTGGGTCAGAGCTGCTGGGTGCCCCACTTCTACCGGGTTTTGTGAGGTTCAGTGCAGAGCTGCCTCCAGGGATCTGCTGCCTGGGCCCAGACAGGAAGCGGAACGCTTCACCACCTTCTTGATGTCATCATACTTGGCAGGTTTCTCCAGGTGGCATGTCAAATCCACAATGGATACATTGGGGGTAGGAACACGGAAGACCATGCCAGTGAGCTTCCCATTCAGCTTTGGGATGGTGCCTCGGCAGCACCAGTGGATGCAAGGATGATGTTCTTAGCAGCTCCATGGCCATCATGTCACAGCTTTCCAGATGTGCCACATCCACAGTCTTCTGAGTGGCAGTGATGGCATGGACCGTGGTCATGAGCCCTTCCACGATGCCAAAGTTGTCATGGATGACCTTGGCCAGGGGGCTAAGCAGTTGGTGGTGCAGGATGCATTGCTGACAATCTTGAGCAAGTTGTCATATTTCTTGTGGTTTACACCCATCACAAACATGGGGGCATCAGCAGAAGGGGCAGAGATGATGACCTTTTTGGCCCCACCTTTCAAGTGGGCCCTGGCCTTCTCCTTGATGGTAAAGACACCAGTAGACTCCATGACATACTCATCACCAGCATCACCTCATTTGATGTTAGCGGGATCTCGCTCCTGGAAGATGGTGATGGGCTTCCCATTGATGACAAGCGTCCCGTTCTCAGCCTTGACTGTGCCGTTGAATTTACCATGGAGTAATTTCCAGTGGAGTCATACTGGAACATGTAGATCATGTAGTTGAGGTCAATGAAGGGGTTGTTGATAGCAACAATCTCCACTTTGCTAAGTGCAGAGTAGAAGGCAGCCCTGGTAACCAGGCGCCCAATACAGCCAAATCCGATCACACCAACCTTCACCATTTTGTCTAAGGGACGAGGCTGGCACTGCACAAGAAAATGTGGCTGTCTCTGGAACAGGAAGGAGCAGAGAGTCATTAACTATCTTTATATCAAAGGTAAAAGAGGTCTTTCACATTCGTTGTTTCTAGTGCTGTTTGGACTGTGGTGTCTGTTGAGGGGAGTTCGTTCTGTTATGGGAAATATTTCATATATGGGCATCAGCAATGTCTACAATCGCAATGCCTAACAACACAGACAGCAGGATCCATAAGCTGTGGCTCTGTGGAGTCAGTTCTTCTGCACAGTCTTAGATTTGAATAATGGACAGTTGGAGTAATAATGTGTCAGTTGGAGTTAGACTTGGAAATGTCTTTTACTGGAGAGTTGGTGAACTGGTGCTCTTGAGCAGGATTGGAAACTTTTTCTTTTTTGTAAAAGGGTAGACATGAAATACTTTAGGCTTTGTTAACCATGCAATTTGTGATGTAACCATATGCCACTCACAGTGGAAGCTCTGTGGAGTCCCTCACTCAAGTCCCGGGAGAGCGCACCCAAGAACACACGAGAGACCATCTTGATGTAAACACATGAGGTAGGCAGTTTAATGACGGAGCTCCGGGCCAGTTCGTGTCTCTCACAGGAGACAGAGGAACTGACCCAGAATCTCAAAAGCATAGGGTTTATATAGAAAACCCTATTGGGGAGGGGTTTGTGGGGTGGGGCTTTGGCACAGTTGCACATGATTGGTTATTTCAAACTTGCATAAGCAGGTCTAGTGTAGAGTGGGATGAACTAGCCTCATGGGAACAGCTCTTTGTTCCTGGTCTTCTTGGAACTGAACTGTGGGCGAATGCTTACCTGGGTTAGCGGACTTTCTGGTTAATTTTAGACTAAGTCCTTGAAACTTTATGTGTGTGGCTCCCAGGGTACTCAGTAGTCTATTGTTTCTTTGGCCTTGTACTTTCTGTAGCTAATCACTGAGGCCCAAGGCTAGCGGTCTTGTGGTCCTGCAATTTTAACTATTTGTGTCTCTGAATTAGAGAGCTCTACTGCTCTTGTCATTCTGAGCTAACTAAAAATCTTCTTCAACTGCTGTACTGGAAACAGCCAGGGAAAATACCTAAGTGAATGAACAGCCTTCCAATAAAAGTTATTATTATTATTATTATTTATAAAAGCTGTCTTTACATCCTGCACTTGGCCTATGAGTTTCAGAATACTGACATCCTTCCTCAGAAAAGCTATAATATACAATATGATGGTAAAAATTGTAGCATGGATATTGGATAACTAATTATGAGTTGGATTTGCATGAACATACTGGTGAAAATACCGTCTTTGGTTTTTGGTTCTATTTTCTTACTATGGATGCTACATTGGCTCTTTCATGGCTTGTCAAACCTTGGGTTAGTTTGTAAATATAGTCACGAATTGTCCTCTTCTCAAGTGGCTGAATCTATTTCCATAGTCCTTTTAAGTGTGCTACCTAGGTAACACAGTATAAGAGATTTTTATATGAGTTCTCATTCTAGGCTCCAAAAGGCCCTGAATCTTTCACTGTTGCTGTGCACTCTGGTGTACATCACATAGAAGAGCTCTGTGGCCATCTGACTGCTTCAGTTGAGATTCCTACACATAGGTGAACCCATCTGAGGACAATGTAAGCCTAGTATACTGAATCACATGGTAGTCTTTAGAAGAAGGTGGTTTTCATTGTTGTTTTTTGTTTGCTTTAAGCTCCTTGTTTTAGTGCTCTATTATACAGAGATGGACCTACCACTGATGTAAATAGGTAGCAAGGTCACAAGTTAAGCCTGAAAATGGGGAACATGTGTTTGGAATTTCTGTAGAAAACATGAAATGTTGAAGTGGGTGATGGGACATCCAGGAATGTTCTAGAATGAACTAGGGAAATAAAGGAGAGCTGCAGGGGAGTACTAAAAATTCACTTGAGGCTGCATGTTCTGGTACTCACCAGCCAATGATTGGGAAACTGAGGCAGGGGGGATCATGAGTGTGAAACTAGTCTGAGCAACATAGTACAGTTTTGTCTCACAAACCTCTTGAGTTGAGTAAACTTAATGAGATCCATGAACTTTAGATTAAGGCCAGAAAATAGCATGTAGTGATTTTAGGTGTGCCCTGCCTTGCAGCTGTAGGTACTGAGGTGGATTTAACTGTGGGTGGTCTTATTTTAACAAGTGAGCATGATGGAGAAGCTTGTGGGTTGGGAGGTTTAATAGAATCAGAGGGAGTGACTGTAATACAAATGGGCATAGGGGATGCTGGTGTGACAGCAAGGGACCTTGTAAGGCCCATTGCACATTGACATCAGTGAACTATTGCATGGAACAATGGGGGAAGGGTGCCGGGAGGATAAGCTCTAGCTTCTAGAAAGTTCTGTCCTTAAACTCATGGAAGAGATCATACTTTTCTAATTTGGCCCTGCTGGGCTTCATTTATTAGAATTACCTCCACACTTACATATTCTATATAAGGAAGGAGATGAGAAGCCATGCCCATTTTGACTTGATACTCCAAGGATTGGGTAGATGCTTTGGTAGCAGAGTTTTTGTCTCTTCGTTGATTCCGTTCTACCACCATGACATCCCTGGGTCCTCCTTTAACCTTTTGAGTGGTGTATTTGCTTGAATTGAAATGGAAACCAACTCCTGGAAGACATGTTTTTTTGAGGTCAGAGTTGGTGAGAGATGTGTGTGCATTTATTTCTGCCCATTCTCATGGGTTCCAACTTTAACTTTTTTTGTTTGTTTGTTTTTTATTTTTGATTCCATGCTTTCTATTCAGGTTCCTTTTTAACTCCTACCTACCTGCCTTGTGGATCTAGCCACAGCATTTGATGTGAAGACAACAACATTTTTTGGACAGTAAGTAACAAAATACATCATGTCTGTACAGCACAGTCTCCCACTGATACTTGAAATTTCCATACACACTTCTGTTGGAAAGTCTGCAGAAGACTATGAGATTCAGTCCTTAAAAAGGCTCTTCCTTGCCCACAATTAAGGAGGTAAGTTTTAGATGGAAAAGACAAAATGTCATTTTCATTTTTGCTCGTGAGTGGAATCTATATGTAATAACAGACACACATATGTAGGTGGCATGAAAGCAGAAGTGGGGCTTTGTGAAAGCAAAGGGTAGGGAAGAAGAGTGAAAGGTGATTCAGAGCAAGACACAATGATAGTTACATATGAAAATGTTATGATGAAATCTATGGTTTATATACTAACTAAAAAAGAAAAAATTAACTGCAACTTAATGGTAGAATTTCTATTTGCCTTATAACCCAAGATGCTGTTTTATAGCATTAATAAATAAGCTCATTTTATCAATACATATTTAACAAAGCCATACTTTGGGTATGCAGTAACACAGCATTTTTTATCCTTTTGCTGCAAGTTGGAATGATTAGTAAGTGCATTTTAAAAGAAAATCCTCTAGCATTTTAACAGATCATTTCAACTTTTGATGACCATTTTCTCTGTCATTGCTTTTAATAATGGTGAGAGATTTTTTCTGAGCCCTCCAAAGCGTCCACAAATGGCACCTCAACCTTCCCTGACCCAATTCTCTCTTCCTACAAAAATTCATTGCTTTTCTGTATTGAGTATTTTTTTTAACCAATTAACTGTCTCACTGTGGTTTCAAATTGCTGGTCTGAAACATTAATATTGCGGCACCCTGCTTTCATATCAATTTCTTTACTCTTTGCTCTTGTTTTCTTCCATCTGGCCCCCTTTGCTGATGAATTCTCTGTAAACTCTAAGGTGCCCTTGAATTCCACATAATCCCCTCCTAGTTTGTTCTATGGATGGCTTCAGTTGCTGCACTCTCCTTCCCCCATCCCCCTCTTCCACTCCTTTCTTCCCCGTTCCTCCCTTCCCCCTACCTCTTCAGCAGTGTTTTTCTCATCTCTGAATTTTTCTTTCCTTTGTTACTAGAATTATACTTGCAAATCTGTTTTCTAGCCTGTTTTGTTCTTTAGTTTGAGTGTTTTTCCTGTTAAATACCTTCCCCCCTTTCTACATCTGCTCTTCATAGCCCTCATTAACAATCTCTTCTGAAGACTCTGCTTTTCATTAAGGATAGTGTATGTCAGAGGTAGAATAATCTTGACTTTGGGTCAAAACAGGATACACACAACACACACACACACACACACACACACACCACACACCCTTTTATTTCGTTTCATCTAGCAATGATCCAAAGTGTTATATGACCAAAAATGGTATCCTTGAGCCACAGTTCTGGCTTTCCATGTTGGTATCCCAGTCTGCAAATAGTGGATCCTTCTCATCTTGGACTGAGTTTGTTCTGTAGCTTGGTATTTAAGGATGAGTATAGACTACAGACACATGTATACTCTACTTTGTGATTTTTGTCTCTTGTCTCGTATACAATTTCTCACAAAATGATAGTATTATGATTTGAAACAGGATGGGGTCAGTGTGGAACCAGAGGAAGAATAAATTGATTAAATATTGCTTCCTATTTCTTGCTCTGACATCCTAGAAGAGACAAGGAAAGGAAGAAAAGGAGGACTGGAAAGTAGGAAAAGGAGAGATCAGACGGGTGTGGGGGTTTCTCAGGATTAAGATGAAGGAACTAAGTAGAAAATGATGGGCAGCTGTGGCAGATTCCCACCTGCTGTGCGACCTAAGCCCCTTGCAGAGTCTTTAATGTTTGTTGTCAATAAACCTGTCCTTCTGGTGAAAGTTCAGAGCTGTGTTACTAGCTATATAGATGAAAAGTAGACTTTGAGCCATCTGTCTAGTGCCAGGATTGTAATTTACTGGAACAGTGCTTGCCTGATTTGTGAGAAATCTGGGTTCAATCCTAGCACTATGTAGCAACAGAAGTGTAACAATTTAGTCCCTGAGTATTTGAAACAACTGGGATAGCTCATTAGCATTGTATACTTTATCAGGTGAGACCTCTATTACAAGGGTACCTGGGTATAGGTTTACTTGGAGAAGAGGAAAAGCCAACACTCTTTATGAGCAATGTATCAGTTTATGAAAGATGACAAGTTACTGTTGATTCTTCAGAAGAAGTGCATTTGGGTTGTAGTATTTAAAAGCTGCCACTCTGGGCTATCTAGTAACAAGAGTATAAGGTGACATTTAACAGAGCAACGAAGAAATAGCCTGAAGCCTTCAGTTTTGGTTTGGGATGGGTTAGGCAAACTCTGTGGAAATTACTGCATGATTCAGGCCTGCAGGCTGGATGGTTTGTGTTACTTCTCTTTCGGGAAATGCTTTTTCCCCGTGCTTGGACCCCAGTGAATAAGCTTCAGATCGCCTCATTACTATTCTGCTCGAAGCCAACAGAGGTAAAGGCAAAGTGCTTGACTTAAACTTTAAAAGCCTTCCAGTGCTTTACTTTATGCACCAACTTCTCAAATGTGTTGGAAACCACCTAAATAAATGGGCTGCTCTCTTCAAATTTAGAACTTTCGGGAGAGGCCACATGGAATAAAATGTGCTTCAGATGATATTTTTGGAAAAAATAAAAAGACAAGTCCCTTTCTCTGCCCTCCAGTGTACTATAGAGCTTCACTTTAGTATTATGGAGAACAAAAGCAATTAAGATCATAGTTCATTTTACATAGAAGAGCATTGAAGAAATGACCTGGTTATGAGTTTTCTTGAGTGTTTGTATCCTCACTGGTGGAACTGTGATGGTTTATATGTTGATATCAGCATTTTACTTACTGGTACCCACTGATGTTTGGAAATAAAATGTGAATCATAGGTTATGACACTTAGCAGTTAAACTTTTGATTAGACTTTATCTACAGAGTCATGGAGTGGGATTGTAATACTATCAAAGGCAAATAAGATTTTTACTGACCCAATGGCATTTGTCAACTGTTTAACTTACTGGTGTAGAATAGTTCACAGGACTATAGTAAGTGAAACTATTTGCTAAGAGAAAGAAGAGAAACTAAACCAGAAAGTATCTGCTAAGACATAAGATGGAGCAAAACTATTTTGAAATGGTTCTATCCATTGCTATGAGTTACTACCCCATTAGAAAGTTGAAAGGCACAGTAAAGTTTAACATGTCAGGCCTGTTGTATTCTGCATGTACCACCTTGGTGATGTTTTAATCTGAATAGGACCCCCCACTTCTCATGTTTCTGCTATCTGTGACTCTTCCGGATGTGAAAAAGGGGCAAAGTTTACCTGTGCTGTTTACATAGTGCTTGATGCAATCTCAACTCCCCTCTGTTTCTCTTTTAACTTGGTGCCAGTGGGTTGTTTCTTCTATGTTTCATCAAAGGCTCTGTGTGGGAGGATTAACACCCTAAGGTAGGGTTTTAACTGGGTACAGGAGGAAATTGAGGGTTGATGGATTTTCACTCGAAGTGAATTAATCTGACCTGCCAAACCCATGTGAGAACTTTACAGTGTCCCAGGCATCGATGCTATCTATTTGTAGATCAACATGAAAAGTCCAAACTGTAGGAATGTTGAACTCAACAGGCCCTTTGATTTATCTGTTAACATACTTTTATGAGTTTTGGGAAAAACTGTTAACTGATATAATTGAGTGTTCAATATGGTTTCAACTTCTATAAATGAGTTAGAATAAATACATTCATCTATCAATCTAAACTTGGCCTCCCAAGAGGAGATAGATTTCAGTTGACAGATTCAAGGAAGAAAATGAAATTGAGCTCTAGAAAAAAAAAAATGAAGCACCTACAAACCCTTAGAAGTACAAGTAATTGGTGAAATAATACTTGGTATATTGTCGTGTTAGATGTGAATTGTAAACGGGGTTTACTGAAACTAAAAAAAAAAAGGTTTCATGATTGTGCTATTTTATTGGGAATCACAGTGAATAAGTATGATTTGCATTTGATCTGTTACAAAGTTATTTACAAAAAAGAAAAAAAAAAACCAATGTAAAAGGGACTAGAGAGATGGTTTAGCAGCTAAAAGCATGTACTATGGGTCCCAGGTTCTGTTCCAGCACTATAAGAAATGATTCTGGAGTAACATGAAAAGAATCAGAGTTTAAAGTACTTTCAAAAGGCAAAACATTTTACCTCTGCAGGAGAGTGTGTACTATTGGAAATGAGCAGCCAGCACCAGAGGGCACACCCACAGAATTTATATTCCTGACACAAAGGAGGTGAACTGTGCCTCACATTAGCCAAAATTAGGCTTTATGCTCTTAAGTTGCTTGTATTTATCAAGATACAACTTTTGAGAGCAGGATACAACCTTCAGTACTTACTTTGATCTTAGAAAAATGATGAGAGGGTAGGGAAATTTCTTTTTTCTTTCCTTTCTTTTTCTTTTCTTTTTTTTTGTCACATGGCTTCTTCATAAACATTTTGTTTTTAACAGATGGACCATAGTCTCAGTTAGCTCTGATAGACAGTCCATTTCACAGCTTGTCTCCCGGCAGTTGTGTTCCACGAGTCATGTGCACCTGCCAGTCCAGGTGAACGTCTGTTCTTGTCTAGCCCCTGCAGCCACTGCACGAATACTCAGACAAATAATTTGTTAAAAAAGACAGTATTTTTCTCTTTAAATAAAATTCAAATTTTTATTTGTATTGTAAGCAGTCCCCAAATTCCGAGTTAGCAATGAATGTGAAAAAAAAGAAATAATTTTCTAAGTAAAACCTAAATATCTTTAAACTGTTGGTATGACACAGAAAGCTTGTGTACCTCTCACCAGGTATTTTTACTTTAGTGAATGAAGTGATAAATAGAAAAACAAATAGGTCTCTTCCCTTAGAATATTAAAGACCAAGTCAGATCAACAAATACTCATTAAAACATTGGCTCCAAGATACTGCACTAGACTGCATTATGTGAGAGGAAAATTAAAAGAACAAATATATTGCTTGTCGTAAGATAGGTATAGGTAAAAATAATAATGTTCATTGAGCAAGGTATTGTATCATTAAAGGCACAGAGGTAAAAACCTTTGAGAAAATTGTAATTTATATTTAATAGCTAATTGAAGTCTTCATATCATTTGTTATTAGATGTAATTCTTATAGACGGGCAATTCAGAATTCTAGTTGAAGATGGGAGAACCTGCGACCTCTTTGTCTCACTGAGATGAGAAAGAAAGGTCTATGTTTGTAAGAAGTATTAACAAATGAAACCAGTAAATGCAGAGAGGAGAGTGGTGTTTACCAGTGGAGGCAGCAGGGAGAAGCAACACATTGAGTGTGTATGATTTTAGCTATAAAGTAGAGATCCACTGTATCTCCCAGTACCAACAGTTAATAGTGTATTGTCCACTCATGATTTTCCTAGGAGGCTAGAGATCTCAGGCAAGGGCTATTGCACACCATCCAACTAATTACCCCCAAGCTCCAAACTTAAAACAAACAACAACAACAAACAGAAAAGGGTGAGATTTTTCTTTATTAATTGGTTTGTATTTATTTACATTTTAAATGTTATCCCCTTCTGGTTCTCCCCTCTGCAACCCCTTATCTCATTCCCCCTTCCTTTTGCCTCTAAGACCACCCACCTACCCACTCCTACCTCACCCCTCTAACATCCCCCTATGCTGGGGCAATAAACCTCCACAGGACCAAGGGCCCCCACTGATGCCCAACAAGGCCATCCTCTGCTACATATGTAGGTGAAGCTATTACAAATCCATGTATACTCTGGTTGGTATTTTAGTCTCAGGGAACTCTGGGTGGTCCAGTTAGTTGGTATAGTTGTTCCTCCTATGGTGAAGGACTGAAGGAGGTGAAAGGGATTGCAACCCCATATGAAGAGAGAAATTTTTAGAATTGATGGACACACGTATTCCTTTAATTTATGGCTGTATCTCAGCTGTATGCATATGTGTGGACTTAAGTTTAGCACATTGAATGTGAGTAGGTTTTGTATATTAACAGCAATGAGCATGTAGATTGGTGCATGTCAGGGACTGTGATCAATGATAGACATCTTGGGATGAAGAAGCTGTTCTAACACTGACTGTGGTAATGATTATGCACCTGGGTAAAATATTTGAAAATCCGCTTCATTATATACTTCAACTGGGCTTCCCAAACCAGTGTTTTCCATCTCTGTGCTACATGGTTGAGTGAAGCTTTTCTCTTTTGCCTTGACAGATGGAAGAGATTAGTTTCAATCAACTCAGCACTTTCTTGTCACTGTTTTGAAACAAGAATTGTAGGAGACACCAGATTTAAATTTGTTGGAGGGTTACAAAAGCTGGCTTCTCTACAGTAGGCAATGCCTCACTTACTGTTGCTGTTTCATGCATTTTACAGATAGGGTCACCTCCAACTTGAGGCTGGCTAACACAGACCTTGTTGGATTCTTCTTTCGAGGATTAGGACAACAAGATGCTCTTGCTATGCTGCTCACTGAATTGGCAGTTGATGTAGCTTTGGGTTGTCAGCAACAACTTCCATGACCTTTCTTTTTTTCCAAGTATGAAAGCCAGGTGCAAATGTAATCAACGCACAGGAGAGGAAAGAGCTATTGTCTCCATAGAATTCAGATGCTGCTTCTTACGGCTGAGCTTGGAGCTTGCTAAATACAATCATGTAGCACATACTATTTTGGTGAGTGGAGTACACACACAATGCAGGACACATATGGTTATGTCACCTAGAAATACAATAACTATCTTTATTTGTGCATTTGTCCTGTGTTTACACAATGAAATCAATCATCCAAAGATGTATATCCTAAACTTTGTACCTGTCCTTAAGAGATACTGTCACTGTCAGGATTGAAATGATTAATAAATTTCCTTTTAAACAATCTGGTCTTTGGGAATAGAATTTCTATCACTCAGAATTACTTCACTGCAAGACTTTTAAGAAGTTTTAAAGTGAAAACTTACTTCTCTTGTTCCATGAATTTTTATTTTGATGAGTATCTTAGCATGACCCAAAACAATTTGGAGAGTAAAGGGTTTATTTCATCTTACAATTTAAAGGACAAGAATTTAAGTCAGGAACTAAAGCAGAGGCCATTGAGGAACTCTGCTGACTTGTTACTTAACATGGTATAAGAAAGTTCAGCCTGCTTTTTATACAACCCAAGACCACTGGCTCAGGGTTGGCACTTCCCAAAGTGGTCTTGACCATCACATATTAGTAACTGAAAAGATGCCTTCACAACCTTGCCTATGGTCCAATATTATGGAAGCATTTTCTCAATTGAAGTTTGCTTTGCCCAGATAATTTGGCTGTGTCAAGTTGAGAAATCTAACTAGATCTATGATTTATAAGCGATAGCTGCAATCTTAAATCTTAGTTTCATACTTAAGTTAACAAATTGATACAGTCTCCTGCCTTTTAAATTTGTATATTATACAACTTGAATCTATTTTGCACAACCTACTCAGAAATGGTAACTGTGTTGAAAGCATTCCACATTTCAATCCATGGAACCTGTGTTGTAGTGATTCACAAGGAACTTAGCAAATTTGAAGTTTCATGTTTGAATATTAGACAGTGTGTAGCTTGGGAGGTGGCAGAGGCCAGCAGCTCATTCTTTTACAGGAAGGATGCAATCAAAAGTTTTTATTTTGTGGTTGAAGAAATAAAAGATTTTCTTTGGTTGGAATAGAAAGTTCCTATTTGGGGATTGGTTAGTGGTTTCAGATTGGAATAGTTTCAATGTAAGGTTTCAAAGTAACTGTTTAAATGTCTTGGTCTGATCTGAATAACAACTTGGAAGGCTTGTTCAGCCTTACTTTAATAAGTTAATGATTTTCAGTTATACTTTTAAGCCATTTTCTTCAGCTATCTCATTATACACAAAATACTATGGAAAAATATTTCAAGCCTTTTAGTGTAACTATCGTATAGCACCCACATAGTATTATTCTGCTATAACACACCAATGCTCATTTATTGAAGTATTAAAATTTGTTTTCTCGACTCTGTGTGTGTGTGTGTGTACATGAGAATGTGCACATGTGTGGCATATGTACATGTAAATGGCAGTTTGGGTGAAACATTTTAAAGACAGGCACTGACTAGGTACCTACTTTGTGGATATGGAGGATAATCCTTGGTGTCATCTGAGGGTTTATGACTTATTCAGACTATTAAATTAAACATTGCAAATTGAGACTGGGCCAGGAAGATGAAGTCAGAAAATTATAGTCTTCAGAAAGCACTTAATTTGGGCATCACTGTGTTTACAATCTAAAGAAACAGCTTCTAGCTTCAGATGGTAAACTATTTACTGGCTAATGTTCATGGAAGTATGGTAGCTATCAGACACCAATATATATATATAACAGCATTCCAATAAAACTAAATCACCAGTGGAAGCATGATATCTTGTTCTTAAATTTGTCCATTGCCTGTACCTCTCCTAATGATGAGAATGCTCAAGTACTCCATGTATACAAATAAGTTACACAGCTTTTGTGTTTCTACATCTGACTTCATTTGGCACAATATTTTCTACTTCATTTAAAATGACAATTATTTGCTTTTTAAAGTTACATGGTAATGTATATGTATATAAAATAATTCTTAGACATTCATAGATGATATTTAAGTCCTACACCTTCATTATTATGAGTGATACTATAATGTGCATGGAAGTACAGATAATCTGATAGACCATTTTTTATTACCTATGGATATGTAATAAATGGGATTACTGAAATAGACTCTAAAATTCATATGGAATCACAAAATCCTTCAATAGCTAAAGAAATCATAACCAGCAAAAATACAGTAGAAGCCACCTTGTCTAATTTTAAATTACATTTTGAAGACATAGTAAACAAGATTGTATGGTGCTAGACCAAAGCCAGATGCATAGATAAAAGGAACAGAACAGTGACCCAGAAATATACACATGCATGGTCAACTCACTTTGAGAAAGCAAAGAGGAATATGTAACTGGGAATGAATAAACCCTCCAAAAAGCAATAACTGAAATTAGATCATAAAAATTGGTTGAAAATGATGTGAGTCTAAAAACTTAAACACACAGAGGGAAGCCTAGGGAAGCTGTCATACTGATGCAACTAATGCCGACTTAGTTACAACTGTAAATGTACAGGAAACAAAGGCAGAAGGAAGGACCCCATTCTGTAAATGAAGCTCAGGCTGCTTGCTAAGCTGGCAACACTGATTACTGTTGGAAGGCCATGTTCACTATTTACTCTGACACAATGAAAGGGATACTGCCAATTTGTTTGTTTTAATGACTTTTTTACTTATGGTGAAGCATATTTAACTTACTGCTTTGGAGAGTGAAATGCCTGAATAGCAGAGAAAACAAGCATAATGAAAAGACAAGCTGAACGGTAGGAGAGATGTTGGCAAATTGTGTATCCAATAAGAGGCCAGTATCCAAAATATACATAGTAGTGCATCACTCCCCAAAGACAATGACTTTATCTCCCCAAGAGGGTATGCATTCCCCTTGACAAATGGAAAGATGCAAAGGCTTCTTTCACATCAGTGCTTGAATTCTGCAATACCCACTGATTTATATTGTGTTGGGAGAATCTTCTCTTGCTATCAACAAAAAAATCAATCACAATTAAAATTTTTATAGCTTCAGATCTCTACATGGGTAAGGAAGCAAATGATCTCCATTCTGACCCATTCCCACAGGCACAATGATTCATATCCCTCACCCTCGGATTAGAGTGGAAGAGACGATACACACTAAAATTGCAAAGTTAAATTCCTTTGCTAAAGTGGCAACACTAATTATTGGTTAGAGAACCTGGGATGCTGTGTTCAATACTTACTCCGAGGCACAATTACAATGCCTTTGCCAATTTATTTTCTATGAAGTCTACCTTATTTATGGTGAAACATTATTACTAGAGAATGAAACACCCAAGGTGACTGATGTATAGGACACTTTCAGTTTTTGGTTCTAAATGTTGGTTCTATACTATAGTTGGGGCATGCTTATCTGCAGATACTGTACCAAGTCTAAACAAGAAGCCATCAGGATTCCAATATTTACCTTTGAAAGCAGATTCTGGTTCATTTAGTCCGTGTCGAAATGCTGAGTCATTTCTGCCTTCTCCTTGACTGATGGCAGGGGAGCTCAGTAGGGCAGGCTAAGTGACCTATTTTCTAACGGAAGGGCTGCATCTGCACCATAGGGAAACATTTTTATCGTTGCCTTAATGGAAACATGTGATGAAGGTTCAGTACTTGTCCTTACAGGAAAAATTTCTTCGAGTGATTAAATGCAAATTCAAACACCTCAAGGATGTCCTGAACTAGGAACTCCATACTTCAGCCTTGAGCTATAACAAAGGATATTGGAAAGAAGGTCTACAGGTGACCAGCATCACAAAGTGATTTTGAAACAGGAGCCCTGTTTAGAAGTAACTCAAAGGGATGCCTTTTTGAGAAATCATGAGAGACTGTTCTGGGTCAGTAAGCAATAATTGTTCTCCTAGGACTGTGTCTGAGTGTGTAAAATGATTTGTGTGTTTACATGTATACAGACTGGATATGTGTATACCAGGGAGTTTAGGGAATTCCATTAAATAGCACTGTTGGAGAATTCTGGCGTTGTATCTTTTTGTATGTGTATTGGAGATAGGCTTTTTTTGGCACATCAAATATTCAGGGAGAATTGGCTTCTGATCTAACCATAAGAGCTTTGGGAATTGTGATGTCTGCCTGACATATTGGGTCTTAGGTGTCTCTTCAGAGCTTTTCTGTACTGTTCACAAATCCTGCTGCATTCCGGAGCTGGGATTTAGACTGAGTCATCTCTTCTGACCTCTAAATTTATCTTGACTTCGAGTTCTATATTGCTTTTATGCTACAGACTGACAAGTTATAGATTAGAACTTAAGGAGTGGAAAAGAAGAGGAAGATGGAAATAAGAAAATGCTGAGGACATTTTTGGATAGGCTAGAACACTCTAGGGGAAGGCAAGGCATTATATTGTGTTGGAGGTTCATAAAGGGTGGAGGATAGTCTCCCTCAAACCCCTATCATGTGGCATCTAGGCAATCAGTCAAGATGGGATTTGAGGCATCAAGTTGAGCTAAGAATAGGTCTTAACAGGAAAGCACCTAAGAACAGGCTTCCAGTGAAGACACAGTCATTGGCACTGTGAAGGCTGGCACAGCCCCAATAACTTTGGACCATAGTTGATAGCTTCAGAAGAGTAATTGTAATTGAAACAGCAAGAACAAAACAGCTACTGGTAAATGTCTCTTGTTCCATCTTAGCTGAGTTCCTATTCTGTATGAAGTTAATGTTTTCTTCTTTGTGGACCCCATACCTATGAGATCTGTTTTTGTTATGAATATTTTGGGCAAGTCTCTTTGCTTTCCCCAAGTTTTCATTAAGAAAGTCTTAGTCTGCTTTTTATTTAACTCTTCCTTGACATAGTGTTCAACAAAGTCTCCTGAGCCAGGCCTAGAAACATTGGTGTGTATGAGTACTAGATAGTAAATGGGCAATTAATATTAGTGGTCTGTTCATAGTTTCCTTTCCTTCATATTGGACATTAGTGTCTCCTTCATAGTGTTGTCCTGAAAATGAACTTAGTTAATACATGCACAATGGTGCACCCTTGAGAGATAAGTATTTGTCATATACCACCATGCATGTTAGGAGTTGCTACTGAAAACCACCCACTGGATTGTCCTTATTGACTGTAGAGGCAAGTTGGTTTGCTGTGTTCTGTCTCTTTCCAACTTCAGAATCTGGGAGTGGGCTGTGATTATTGTCTGATTACAAAAAACATTTTTTCCCTCACAGGTCTAGTTCCAAGTACTCATTTGAATTTGTGGGGTGGTTATAGAGAGGGACAAGATTGAAGACAGGAACTCCGTGTAACTAGTCTGTAACAGCCTCTTTGAAGATGATTTCTGTCTGTGAGGCCTGTTTGTAAACTCGGAGCAGGGTCCTACTATAGCCTACTCCACTTGGCATGCCTCTTTGACATGGTGACATCTCATTCATGACCAGTGAATATCCTTTATAACATCTTAGATTTCTTGTTCCCACCAAACTAACTTGCTTATAGTGTTTGAAATCTTAAAGGTAACCCCTTCAAAATTTGTCTTCAGAAACTGGAAATTTCTGTTTTCAAATATGAATGCCATGTGAATAGTAGACTCGTTCCTATGCACTGCCACTGGGCATGACAAACAAACTGACGTGAGGAGAACCTTGGTATTGAGAGGTTTCCACATCACTCATACTGTGTTCTGTTGGGGAATGGCAGCTTCAAGGACCACTTCAGCTCAGGGGTAGTTGTGCCAATGTGATCAGACAAGAGATATATATTTTATCCATGCCCCACCACATCCATAAATGGAGCTTGTAGAGCTCTTTCCATTTGTGAGCTATGGGCTGACAAGAACATCTTGCGTTGCACCATTTTATCTTAGCTTGTGCTTTCCAATATAATAGCTGCACTCTCTAGAGTGATGCTAATGAGATGTAGGTGTCTGGAGTCTGGTGTCTGGTGTCTAGTGAGGGCATAGGAGAGATCAAGACATGATTAGAGGAATGAAACTTTGAGCCCAAAGACCTGTTTGCTGGGTCCTTCCAAAACCCCAAATGAAAGAAATAGAGATTCTTGATAAAAATCCCAATTCCAGGGGACAGAAGCTCCTGTGACTGAGGCTTCCCTAGCTCTTGCCCCGCATTCCTCATCATCTGCCTCTTCATTTTATCCTTTGTGGGTAAAATATATTCAATATGACTACCTAGTAATAGGAAAGTGTGTTGAGTTCTATGCACCATTATAGCAAATGAAGGAGCAAGAAGAAGGTTTTGTGGGAAATAGTAATTTGCAGCAATGTCGACTCCATACTTAGAGTGACATTTGAAGTGGGGAAGGGCACTCCTGTGAGGCTGAGCCCTTAATTGGGTGTGTCTGTAGGATACCCAGTTGGTGTCTATGGAAAAGTGGAGATTAGTTGTGTGCCAAGCCCTAGACTGATATCAGAGGAACCAATAATGTTGTAAAAAGAGAAACAGGGGTTTCCTGTAGCAGCCAATAGTATTTTCTATTGCTTGATCTCCTCCTTTCTGTGCTAACTCTGAAAGGATCAGGGATCACATGGGTCTTGATGGGGGAAGGGAAGAATCTGAAACCTTGTAAAATAAACAGTTGCACCTCCTTCTACTTGCTTTGTCACTAGAGTTTTCTAACGCAATGTAGGCAGAGCTAAGGAAGTTTTTGAAGAAAATCTGTAATTTTCCCTATTTTGGTGAGACTGAATAATGTTAATGCTAAACTGATAATGTCCTTGATATTCAAGGTAATGTTTGTTAGCAGGAATAACCAGAATAGCAAAAGATTTTCCCAGAGGTTTTGTTCGAGTATGTGTAAGAAGGAATAAGATGGTAGTTTTTTAGAAATAGTTATGGATGCAACAGTTGTTCAGTCACCCCTGTTCATTGTGGTAGTTATGAGCTACTACTTTGAAGAATGATTATGGTATCATTAATATTTTGTTGCCACTGTAACCCTCAATCAGTCCTGAAGATGGGTTTGTATGAGTCAGAGGATCATGTGGCACGTGATATAAAAACAGAACTAATTGACCATTAGTTATAGTCTTACTTTGGTTGATAGTCAGGAAACAAGAGGACAATGCCTGTGGGACTGGTTTGCTTTGGGGAGTGGACCTCATTCTATGTTTCACTTAGGTGTATCTACTCTTCTGCTTCATTCTTTAGTATGTTCTGTGGGCAAACTGTTTCCTAGTTTCCTTCACAAGCAAGACTTACATAAGGTACTTGGAAGACAAAAGAGAAGCCATCATACTTGGAGAAGATACTGCTGTGTACTCAGGAGCTATCTCCCACGAAAGAGTCTTATTGTAGTTGGTCTTCTTGACATCATCTGTAAGATTAAAAAAAAAAAGGTACTTAATATGACCTACAAGGTGAAGTGCTTATCTAGAATATGTTAAAGTTCTTTTGTTTTTGTTTTTTGAGACAGGGTTTCTCTGTGTAAGCCTGGTTGTCCTAGAACTCACTCTGTAGACCAGGCTGGCCTCAAACTCAGAAATCCACCTGCCTCTGCCTCCCAAGTGCTGGGACTAAAGGCATGCACCACCACTGCCAGGCTGTGTTAACGTTCTTGAAACAGATTTTTATGGCTAAATATAAGAGTCATGATTCATACGTTAGGTATGAATTTTCTCAATGTTCTCTGAAGGACACTGAGTGTCTGGGGAGAAAACCAAGACCAAGCCAGATTTTAAAAAAATCTCCTTAGGCAACATGATCCCTTTTTAATGACTGCTCAAATGATTGTTTTATCATCTTTCCAGCATAAAATCTTTGCTAGGCTTTTCCTGTTCCTTCCTTTCCCAAGTTAGTTTTCCTGAGGACAGAGAGTCCCCTATGTGCACAGTTGACATTTCTTCTCTCTTTTGAGTAGTTTCGTCTCCCTAATTTATGTCCCTGATCTACTGCCAATTCCCCTGGAGTAGCAAGCCATGTATATTCCTTTCTGAGTGATTCACCTTTTCTTTCTGATTAAAAACATATTCTTACATAAAATATTTTCAATAAAAATATATAAAATAAACATATTACTTACATGATGCTTTACTCACTTTACTTCAACTTTCTGAATATCTGTTTTCAGCTGTGTCAATCTTATATCAGTGACTATTTCATTTTATTTCTCTCCTAATACTTGATCAACACTCTCCATACCTTCCTCCTCACAGTCTACTCTACTCATCATGATCTCTTTCTAGATTTT